>OX465249.1:3317007-3670415 GCA_949987775.1 Aproaerema taeniolella
GGCCCCAGTCGAATGACCGGTCCATCATTAGCGCTTAACGCTACGAGTTGAAAATATAAAAAAAAGTATTAATTTATGTTAACTCTGGTTTTTTTTAATAAGTAAGCATTTATTCGTAGAATGTAAGAATATATTTTAGTTATAACTGTAGGATAAGTTTATGCTCGTTCCTGGAAATGTCCATTCGTATTGTTTGTTATTATTATTATTATTTTTATTTTCTCTGTTTTGCTCCCTCTAAAAAGAAGGGGTTTAACCTGCCATGCGGGCCATAGCCAAGCATGTCAGGGAATTAAATTATTTCAGGGGTCACAGTGGATGTTGATGTCAAGAATTTTCGAGCAAGGCGACATGTATTGAGAATCGTTGCTTTTTGTAAGGTGTGAATAATGTTCCTCGGCATACGCAAGGTATTTAGACTATTGGCCAAAGTTTTTGGGACAACACCAGTAGATGACAGAACTATTGGAACAATATGAACAGTTTTCGAATGCCACTGTCTCTGTATTTCGACGGCCAATTCTCTGTATTTAGTCAGTTTTTGAGCAATGGTGGGTTGAATGTTGTGAGTGTTGGGGATGGCTATATCAATGAGGTATACAGTTTCGTTGTGTTTGTCATGTAGGGTTATGTCCGGTCTATTGAAATGAATGGTTTTATCGGTAATGATAGTTCCATCCCAATAAAGTTTGCAGTCATTGTTTTCATGAACTGTTAAAGGTTTATATTTGTAATAGGAGACTCTAGTTTCAACAAACTTGTGTTGGTGTGCTAAATATTGGTGAATTATGGATGCTACCTGGTGATGACGGTGTTTGTAGTCAGTCTGTACTATTGTCTTACATGATCCTGTGATATGTTGGATTGTTTCCGGTGCACTATTGCAATGTCTACATGTATCCGTTCTCTGGTTGGGGTCTTTGATTATATGTTTCATGTAATTTCTAGTGGCTATGACTTGGTCTTGAATGGCCAACATAAAGGCTTCAGTTTCAGGGAATAGTTCGCCTCGCTTCAGCCATAAGTTTGACGCAGATTTGTCAACATGGGCTTGGTGAAGGTCAGCATAGTGTCTCCCATGAAGTGATTTTTGTGCCCATTCACTGTGTTTCTGTTGCAGGCTTGTGATTTTCTGGTTAGGCTGTGTATCTCTGTTGTGTAGGTTTAATGGAGTCAGTTTCTCGTCTATGTCAGCTATGGACTTGTGAAGAGGTGTGTATTCAGCTTTGTTGTGGAAGTAATTTCTGAGAGTGGATATCAGTTTGTTGTGAAGATTCTGCACATCTATAAGTCCTCTACCTCCTTCTTGTCGTGATAGTGTTAGGCGCTGGATACAGGTTTTGGGATGGTGTTTTCGGTATTTCGTTAAATGTGTGTGGATATTACGCTGGAGTTTCTTTAAATCTGACTGAGACCAGCTTATTATCCCAAAGGAATAGGTTAAAACGGGTATAGCAAAAGTATTAAGAGCCTTAGTAAGGTTGCGGGAATTTAATTGTGATTTTAGTACCAAATTTACTCTGTGTTTAAATTTTCTAATAAGATCTAGTTTCGTTTGCTTTTGTTCTATTTGATTGGATTGATTAAAACCTAGGTATTTATAAGTGTCATGTTCTGTCATAGGTTCTATTTGCTCACCAGATTCCAAAAAGTAACTGTTTTCCTGAGTCTTCCCTCTATGTATTGAATGTACTTTACATTTATCTAATCCAAATTGCATACAAATGTCTGTAGAGAATGTTTGTGTTATATCTGCAAGTTCGAACAATTCAGGTTTGCTATTCGCGTACAATTTTATATCGTCGATATACATAAGATGTGAGAGTGTGTAGTAGGAATTGTTGTGTTTTAAGGTGAATCCAATTTTACTGTCATCCAAGAGTTCTGATAGCGGATTTAAGGCTAAACAAAACCATAGTGGACTGAGCGCGTCTCCCTGGAATATCCCACGCTTGATTTTAACTGGTTCAGTAGTCAGTGTTACTCCGTTCTGCCTTATTTTTAGTACAGTTTGCCAATTATGCATAGATGTTTTCAGATATGTAACTATGGTTTGATTGATTTTATATTTTTCTAAAACAAAAAGAAGCCAACTATGTGGCACGGAGTCAAAAGCTTTTCGGTAGTCAATGTACATTGTATGGATGTTTCTTTTTTTTCTAAATGCTTGTTTCATTGTAACAGCGTCTATCGTTAACTGCTCCTTGCACCCCTGACTATCCTTCCTAGATCCCTTTTGCTGTTCTTTTAATATATTGTTTTGAATGAGATGTCCATAAATAACGTCGCTAAGGCAGGCTGTTAGTAGTTTGTAGAAAGTTTGTAAGCATGTGATTGGCCTATATTTAGCTGGGTTTCTGGTGTCGTCAATATCTTTAGGTAACATATATGTCTGTCCTTGAGTAATGTATGTTGGCATTGTGCTAGGTGACTGTATAAACTTATTGATGTGACTGTGTAAGTATGGATGTATAGTCGTGAGTTTCTTGTACCAGTAATTATGAATGTTGTCAGTTCCAGGAGCCTTCCAATTGTGTGTGCGTTTCAGGATTCGGATAAATGTTTCTATTGGTATCAGCTCATATTCCATAGGGGGAATTTCATTTATGTTAGTAGTATCATTTATCCACTGTGCATTTCTATTGTGTTGTGCAGGTGTCTCCCAAATATTGGCCCAAAACTGTCGTAATGAATCTAGGTTCGGCATTTCTGAGTTTTCAGTAGGAAGTATTTTGTTCGCAGTTAGTTTTCGGTAAAATCCACTCTCATTGTTGCAGAACTGTGAGTTCTGTGTTTTTCTCTCTGTGCATGTTAGATATCTTTTAAGTCGACTAGAAGCTGCATTCAATTTTTGTTTAAGAGTATCTAAAAAGTGTTCGGGTGTAATGTTTGGGTTTTCAAATCGTGCGTGTGTCTGATACTTGAGTTTTATTGTCTCCACTGCTTTTAGCACTTTCCTACTTCTGTTTCCTCTTATGTATTGTGTGAGGCGGCCTATGTCCGCTCTGTATTTTAAAGTTTTGCTTTCCAGTCTTCTTTGCCACATTGGTTTTCCCTTACCATGCCTGTTTGATGTATTTGTGTCTTCATATATTCTTATTCCTATGCTAATTGCTGCCGTATATGCTGCAGTATAGATTATAGTTTGAAGTGAAGTGTAATCCTGTTCAGCTGATGTGTATTCTGGTAATAAGTTTTTATCTAAAAAGTCCACAACTGCTGCAAGCTTACCTGATGTCCTCAACTTTGGTATGTGTGGCCGTGTAGTAGGATTAGTATTTCTGAATTTTTCAAGAGTTGCAGTGAATTTAACTCGAATTTCGTCCTCATTAATTATAAAACGTTGTTGCTGGTTTTGCTGCCTGCAGTTTGTGTGTCTTTGTGTGTCATCGGTTTGTTGAGAAATATTAGCGAGATTATTTTGTACGTCTTGTAGGTTATCAAATGAGTTATGAGTAGTTAGATTTATATTTTCTTCAGTGATCATATGTGCAGCCTCTACCTGTGGTAGTGACGTGTCATTTTCTGTAAAAATTTGCAACTCTGTTCTTACCTGTTCTTTAATTTCTTGAATTTTTTCATGACTTAGTAGCTTATTGTAAACTATTGTTCTTCGCTGATCTGCTATACGCTGTTCTGATAGATTAGATAGATGAGGAAACTGAGAGATACATTTTTCGTGTAGTTTTTTGCGGTATGCTGTCATGTTTGTTTCTAGCTCAGTCACTTCGAAGTAAATTTTTATAATAGATTCATTAACCTGATCTGACCATGATAAACGCCCGCCTATTTGTGAAGTTTGTGCTGTTTGTGAAAGGTTTGGAGGTTGTGATGGTGAAGAAGTTTTTGCCTTGAAATAAGCATGAACCTCAACTCTAATTTTGTTTAGGGTCTGCTCAGAAAGTAGTTTATTATTTATTATAGCACGTTTTTGGTCGCCAACTCGTTGTCTTGACACATCCATGCCTGGAAACTTAGCAATAAACTCTTTATGTAACGGTTCAAGATAACCACGTTTAAGTGATTCCTCTCGACTTGTGATTAGGTACGTACGCCAAATAAACCTATTCATTTCATCGGTCCACCTTTTTCGCGTACTTTTATTGCCAGTAGTGGGTGCAGAATTAAGGGCGCGTGCCTCCTGCACAACATCTACGGACATTGACGAAACTGACGAAGATCTTGATATGGAATTATTGTTATACAACGGATTCGGGGATGAACAAGGTGAGTCAAACAAACTTTGTAAAGATGATGTTGGTGATGACTGTAGTGAGCCCCTGTTGTTTTCGGCTGTGGTACCTTCGGGTACATTCCCGACGAGGGCCCGCCTGCTCAACTCCTCGCCACCGACGGTTCGCATGCTGAAACACCCAGCGCCGGCTCCAGGTGTGCCCCGGCGATAGCCCCCGGGTAGCGGCCTCAAACTGTATCTCTTATTATTCGTACTTTCCATGTTTGTTTGAAGGGGTTGGTTGGGACCGTTAGTTAGAAAGGGATAACCAAGGCTGTGTTGGTTTTTCATTTTTATATATTTTTTTACATTATGATCTCCCATAAAGGGGTATTTTGTCTAGATGTTCAGACTTTTGTGTGCCCTGCTTTCTCTAAGCCCCCCCACCACGACAAGGTGGTCCCCTGGGGGGGTCACGACAAGGTGGTCCCCTGGGGGGGCCACGACAAGGTGGTCCCCTGGGGGGGCCACGACAAGGTGGTCCCCTGGGGGGGTCACGACAAGGTGGTCCCCTGGGGGGGTATTATTATTATTATTGATAGATCAGCTTAAGGTATCTCACATCATTTTTTGACTGATAATAAATCATATCGTGCAAATACTAAAGCATTTTTTATTAAAACAGAATTGACTAGAAGATAACTTACGTTGGACACCGAACTACAATTCATCCCTATGACAGATAGGTGCTACACTATACATATTTATCAATAAATTTTTCTTGTAAGAACATGTATTCGGGATAATTATTGAGAATGTATCTGCTTGTCTGAATAATTGGTTAAAGTATTTGAGATACTTCTTATTCAATTCGAATAAAATTATACGTTTGTTTACCTATTGCAATGAAATCAGATACTTATTGTTTTTGGCTTACAAAAATTATCCCGCGGCAGAACAAATGAATACAGGGTTCCAGGTAGTATAATTGGTAGTGCGCTCGACTAGTGATTGAGCGGTCCGAGTTCGATTCCCGGCTTGGACAATTTTTAGACGGTCCTGTTGGCCGAGCGGTCTAAGGCGTAAGTTCTTAGACAGCCCGTACAACGGACTGTCGAGGCGAGTGTTCGAGCCCCGGCAATGACTGTTTTTCAGCAGTGCCGTAGCTTGCTCACTACGCCGGACCCTAAGTGGCAGAGATAGCCGTGCGGCACACGTCCGACTTGGGCGATCACCCATTTTCAAGCTACGTACTTGGATGGGTGACCACTTAGTCGTCGTTGGCTAGCGCGAGGGATCTCTGCACACTAGGAGAGGGGCCTAATGCTCCAGTGGTCGATAAAGAAGAATTTCTTATCAATCACTGTAGACTAAACCCAACTCCGACTGTATTGACATGGGTTTTCTCTGTGGTTTCCCCATGTTACTGGTCCGAGAGCCTAGGAAGAGGTGAGAATCAGGCGAATGCGGTACAGAAGGCACAAGTCGGTCCACAGCCGCAAAAATAGAGGTGAAAGGGATAAAAAGACAATGAAGGTGGGATGTAAAAAGTCCCCGTTTCTAGGCCGGAAAGGCTGAAACGTAAGACCGGAAAAAAAAACAAAAAAACAAATGAATACAGCTGATTAGAGTCGAAAATCAATC
This sequence comes from Aproaerema taeniolella, assembly GCA_949987775.1. Taxonomy (NCBI): domain Eukaryota; kingdom Metazoa; phylum Arthropoda; class Insecta; order Lepidoptera; family Gelechiidae; genus Aproaerema; species Aproaerema taeniolella. The sequence goes on from OX465249.1 coordinate 3,322,826, forward strand.
TCTAGACAACCGATGTTCTTTTTAAATTTTAAATTTAAAAATTCTTATAAAACCCGTAACATTATATTATATAATGTAATTAGAAAACCAAAACTAATTCAAATAGTTGTAAGGCACCCATCTGACGTTAATCACTCTAAATGTAAGTGATTTACATAAATTACTATTGTCAACTAGCTTTGACAATAGTAATTTAGCTATTCCCGTGGCACTTTTTTAGTTTTTTCTTTCATAAGAACCTTCTCCTGACAATAAGGAACACAACAAAAAAAGAATCATCCAAATCGGTCCAGCCGTTCTCGAGTTTTGCGCTTACCAACAGATTTAGTGATTCATTTTTATATATAAGAACAGGGTTTCCCAAACTATGGGTTACGACCCACTGGTGGGTCGCAAGCGAATATTGAGTGGGTCTGCCTGTAGAACGACACACACCGATACCGAATTGGGATTAAAATTAACTCGAGTTGAAGTTGATATCAAAACTGTAATGACGAAACATTTCATCCTTCCCATCGAAAATACAACTTTGTTTCTTATTTTAAAAGTCCTCTATTCATATTGGTAATGGTTACATATCCTATAGGTGGGTCCCGAGTTTGTAAACTTGTATAAAATGGGTCGTAGCCCAGACAACTTTGGGAACCACTGTATAAGAAGATAAGAATACACCTAGTGTCACTGTTGCTAACTCGGTTTGCATCTGAATGAGTGAGTCACGTCAATACTGTGCGTCTAGCAATCATAGTAAGCGTCTTGCAGCGTGGTTATTGTAGGTGAAGGTCAGAGTTGTATTTACTTCTCGTGGAAGTACAGTTAATCATTTAAATGCGCATGCGACTTATATAGCATATTTTGTGAGTATATATAAATTTGTATCAAAAGGCAACAGGGAACACCATATATAGCGATGTGGTTAGGATAAACCCCCCATTGTTCGTTGCTTATTAATGTTACAGTTAAAACTAGTTAGTAGTTAGAACGCGTTTTTCCTAGTTAGAACTAGTTTTTACTTGGTGCCTTTGTTAAAACTAGAATTGACTAATGTCTGAATCAAATATCAGTTAAAACTAGTTTCTGCAAGACAAAACGCGTTTTCCCGAAGCGAGTCAGTTAAAACTGTTCCGACCGAGGTTAGAGTTCATCATACCTTATTCTGATTGGCTTGAGGTTATGTTGTCGGTTATGTAGTTGTTGTGCTTACCGTTTAACGCAACCAAAGTCTTTTCTGGCACTTCGCCGGCCGCTGCCGCGGCACGCTCGCTTCGCTCGCTCGGCTCGTGCGTTGGGGGTCGCAGTTCTAACCTAACCTAACCTAACCTAACCAACCATTAACGGATTGGTTAGGCTAGGCTACTAACAAACCTAACCTACAGTTTCTGCCCCGATTTAATCTCCGCGGGGGGGCTTCGCTCGCTCGACTCGTGCGTTGGGGGTCGTAGTTCTAACCTAACCTAACCTAACCTAACCAACCCTTAACGGATTGGCTAGGCTAGGCTACTAACAAACCTAACCTATAGTTTCTGCCCCGATATAATCTCCGCGGGGGGGGAGTTTTAACTATAGCTAGTTTTAACTATAGGTCGATGTGACAACTAGTTTTATCTGAAAATCAAATATGTCAGTGGTAAATTCTAGTTTTAACTGATAAATTCTAGTTTAAACAAAGGCACCAAGTAAAAACTAGTTCTAACTAGGAAAAACGCGTTCTAACTACTAACTAGTTTTAACTGTAACATTAATACCTAAAAACAAGGACATTCTTTTTTTTCCTTATCGTGAATATTTTATCCTACTGAAATAACATAAACCGGTTGTTCAGTACTTAATAAGCCAGTGACAAGACCGGGACGAGTGAAGACAGTATAGTACTTACATTGTTCAAGTTTTTAGAAAGGACATCAAGAAGATGGAAAGCATCCGTCCACGTACTAAAACGTTTTGCTCCTGTTGCGGAAAAGGACCGTGAGTACTTAGACTATTTAGCATCTTGTTATAGGAAATTTATAATTCAGATGAGAGCAGTAGACTAAGCTTAGGTTTATGATCAGAACTAGGCTTCCACGCTTTTTTTCAGTATTAAATATTATATTTTATAAACATCAGTCCCAGCTCAACTGCCCAGGAATCTTATCAATTCAGGACTGAAATAAAACCAATATTAACTCCTTATACACATACATTATATTAAGAAATCACAGCATTACTATACCACAAGAACACACATTTAAAACGCATACAGAACTGGTACCGACATTTGCAATAGAACATAAATTGTAGGAAAATACAACAGACTCAAACATAGATGTAGGAAAATACAAAGGGAAAGTATTGAAATGCTTCGGATCTACGTAATTTACAATAACAATGCACACCGCCAGGTTTTTACTATGATATCAGTACATACCAACGACTTGAAACTACTTATAAAAGTTACAACACTAGTTTTTAACTATGACGTAACACTATTTTATGATAGCACCGTTGCCTCGAATATTCGAACAAGAATGAATAAAAACCGCAAGTTACTTTGTTGGGAAAATGAGCCGAGAAGGGAACGCTATTGGTTAAAAAGCAAAGCCAATCAGCTGGCTTCCCGCTTAAAACGAAGCTACTAAGTTACGAAAAATCAAACGTAGTATATTATAATATCTTTGCGAAAAATAAGCAGAGGAGAAACGTTATTGGTTAAAAGGACAGGGCCAATCAGCAACGTTCCCGCGTGTAATTCTTGACAGATGCCGCCGTTTACAGTTGCCAATGTGAAGCCCATTTTTCTTGCACGGTTTTGGTGCGGCGACAACAGGACTAGCTCTGTAAGCTATGCCATCTCGAGATGTCCTTTTGATTTTGAAATTGGTATTACTTCTACACTGCACAGTCACACTATTGTTGCCCATTACCGACTTTTTTTTATCTTGTTCCAGAGTCCCACAGCGTCCTGACAATCAAAAAAAGCCACCAAATTTGAACCCCACCAACGAGCCAAAGAAGAAGGAGTCGAAAAGTCCCAAAAGCTGAGAACAATGAGCTCGACTTCTTTTATTTTATTTTAAAAAATTAAAACTATTTTGTTTAAACATAGAATTTTTATTCTTTTCCAATTTAGTATCCGATGACATCATCGTAACAGGATATACATAATAATTTCTTTTTACAATTTACTAGTTTGCAAATGAACGTTGTAAATAAATGCAGCTTGATTAAAATTTCTTGGATAAAAATTTCTCCGGAATTTTATTAGTACTGGTTTGAGTTTTGGTTATATTTTTAAATGCATTTTTTCAAGTAATATTATATTGCACATCATTTTATACTAGACTACGAGATTTCTCACACTCTCTGACGTTAAAATAAAAAAGAAAATGTATTTTTACGATAAAAATTGCCTTAATGCTATCGAATCAAAATTTTGGGGTGCAAAGTAACCGCTGTATAGGATATTTGCTATGTTTAGATTGAGAGAGAGAACAATTTTAAACTAAATTATAATATTTTAAACTAAATAAAGGCCGGATAAAGGGTTGACCAACAGCCTTGTCACAAGAAATAATTGTCTCTTAGAGCTACTGACGTCTTATTTTCTGCGCACAGACAGATGGCTTAGCATTTTGCGAGAGATAATTTATTTAGGGTTGTAGCTCAATTTTATAGTGGTAGCGACTTCTGACTACATTCTTGGAATACATTTAATCCCAGTTAATGTAATTACACAAGACTAAATAGTTTTAAGCATAGTTTTATTCAATAAGTTTTCCCTGATGATTCAACTAATGAATGGAAATTCGAAAATCTATAACCTTTGAGAGTACATAAGTTAGTAGAGACTAGACGCGATTTAAAGCGAAACTGAAGTAATTATCGTTCATTAGTAACTTGGCGCCAGTTGAGACTTGGTTGAAATGGTTACGGTAAGATCTTAGCTAACACATATCGCTTTAGACAGGTATGAATGTCGATTAAGACTGAAACCGTATAAAAGAATCGGGATTAATAATCAGAAATCATATTTGTCTGAACTTCGTTAAGATCCGTTCTCCAACGTCACGTGGTGAATATCTTTTTTGACTAACGATTCTTCATTATTTGGTAACAAAAAGAGTTTAAAAATGAATACCATGTTTTGCCTAACGATTTTTATCGTGATAATGATTGGGACGCCTGTGACGTCGCTATACCTGATCAGGCATCCGAAAGCCCGCAAAACGTGTCTGACGGTAGGAAAATCTGTAAGTAACTATTTTACTGCCGCTTTGAGACGTACAATTGTATGCTGTAAGTGTACGTAACGCAAAGTTCATTGAAGTAACAAACAATGTTATATTTCAGTGTTTAACGTCGAAGCTTCCCTGCTGCCCAGTCATGTATGGTAGTGACTTCGGACCCGTGACGTGCTTCAAGTTCGAGAAGGGCACTTGCCAAGCAAATTCAAGCATCGAAAACTTCTCCAAATATATAAGGCTTGTTAAAATGCTCAATCGTACTAATTTCGAAGAGCTGAAGGAAGAATATTGGGCTTCCGTTTTGGGCAACCGTTTGCCAAGACTTCAAAAAAAAGACTTATCGTTATCCAAGATAGGCACTATCCATTTGTCTACTGTAAATTTATGGGTGTGTGGTCTTTATTTTTTGATTAGGAGCTTTAATAGTTAAGAAAATGATGGGTATGTAATATCAGCCTCACGTTTCAAAATTGTTTTGAAGCACATAAACTTTTTTGTTTAAAAATAATGCAGAAGCTTTCTGTATATTCAGCAATATCAGTATGAATATTATAAATTTAAAAAGTAAGATAACTAGATGTAAAATACCTGTTTTGTTATTATTAAATGTTGAAGAAGAAGAATTAAATATTAAAGAAAAAAGTGTTGATTTAGTGTTATGACTAGGTAGTATTATTCGTTCAATCATAAAACTCAGTCATTTCTTCCAAGCTCATCAGCTTGCGATTGTAAAGATCTCACAAAAATCAGTTTTACTGTAAAAATCCGTATCGAATTCACGTTCATAATTTTACAAAAAAATAAATTTACACTTCACAAAAAAATTTTAAAAGCTTATATAGCCGTTATTAAAAATGATCTTTCAAATAACATTTCCTGATTAATCCGCATCATTAATTATTCATAATGATGCGCATTGACATATTTGTGAAACAATGAATACTTATTGAACTGCAGATGTTTTAAAAGAAGATTCATACACAGCTCTTAAATCCAGATTCTCTATCATCGCTTCATTCTAGGAGGACATTAATGGACGTCATGTTCTGTATAAATTGTGTAATAATAAATTGGACTGTCCTGCTCTGATCAAACATTTGGCTTTCCGTGTTCCTTCACATTCTCAGCGTACTGTTAATCCCCATAAACTTTTTGTTACTGCCAACTGTAAAACTAATGCCGGTGTACGTTCTCCGTTTAGACGTATTACTTCTAGCTACAACGACAAATTCACACACGTTGATATTTTCGTTTTATCTATCAACAAATTTAAGAGTTCAATCCGCAGGGACTTGATAATGTTGGAACAACAAAATGTTTAACTTTAAGTAAGTAGTTCTTTAGTTACTGAGCTATGTTTTCCTGTTTTCCTTCTAATAAGTAGGATTCTGCAATATAGAGTTTACACATATACATACATACTACTACTGTAAAGATAGTTAGTTAATTACTTAGTAGCACTGAGTATACTTGTTTATTTATTTTGTAAACATCCACATCTGTTTCTGTTAGCATCTACTTCCTTTTTTTTTACTTAACCTGTGAATAGTGTTGTTGGTTGTGTATAATTTAGCCTTTAATTGTAAGACTGTCTTATATCAACTTCTGTACAAAGCTGTTTTCTATTCCAAATAAACAAAAAAAAAAAAAAACTGGAACTAATAAAAATGAAATTCCCAATTTCTACGCATTTTCCTTATTTTTTGTGTATTTTTTCCTTGAATTAATTTTTTTTGGCAAATAAGTGAATAATAAATTATTAAATCCCCCAACCCAACCCCCGGAACTAGCGGTGAATAAAAAGAGCTGCAACTGCTTTCGGAAGTTACTTAACTTTTTGAAATCAAAGTAAATGTTGCGACGTTTCTTCGTGAATATTCGCTCTTGTGCTGGATGTAAGTTGAAGAATTTTACTAACCTCGTTCCATGTGAATTGAAAGTAGGAGAATTAAACCTAGTGCTAATTTTTATTCTTTTCCATAGATAAAACCCAGGAAAATGGTTCCAATCATCAATGTTCTCATGAGTCTCATCATCATATCTGCTGCAGCGGTGGGAGATCCACAGTACATCATAAAATCTCCACAAACTGTGAATTCACAGAAGCTAGCGGTTTGCCTTCCATTGGGAAAACCAGTGAGTATATTTACAAACTTATTTAAGATGCTCAACTATTATGAGTACTCCATAATATATTTTTAATCTTTCAGTGCATAAAGTCGAAAAATCCCTGCTGCACGCTGGTTTATCGACAGAGCTACCTAGGGCTGGGCTCGGTACCAACAACGTGCTTCAAGTTCGGGAAGGGCATTTGCCAATTAAATCAGAGCATCGAAAATTTCGACGAGTACCGCAGGCTCGTCAGTCAGCTCAACGACACCAACTTTCAGGAAATGAAGCAAAAGTATTGGAGTTCTCTTCCTGTTGCGTACACCTGTCCCCAAAAAGTGACCATAGAAATGAAAAGCGTGTGAAAAAGTCTTATTTACCTACCATTCACGAAAATGTCGTTTGGTCAGAATCTAACGCTTCTAAATAGACCTAAGAATAGAATGATATGAAGCTTTTAATAAATAAATAAAATAAAATCCCATTATGTTTCATTTGTTCGGCACACTCCATTTTAAAAAGCGAACCAATGGGCCTGTTAAAAGTATATCTGAAAACAAAAATCTCAATCTAGACAGTGACGAAAATCTGCTCAAACCCAAAACGTCGACAATTATGGAAATATAAGAATTTATATTTGTATGTCAAAGTTTGTATACAACAAGTATTACTTTAATGTAACAGAGTATCAAACAATTCAATCTAGTGTCATCAACAAAATTGACATTAATTGATCGATGATTTATATTCCAGCGGTGTAACAGCTTATTTGTAAAGTCAAATTTATCTATTTACTAGCTGCACCTGTCAAAACAGTATTGATTTTTAAATTGGCATGTAATTTGTCAATTGAGACCGATACATATGATTTATGTGTAATCTGCTGCATTGACATATTTATTTTGATGTTCGGTTTTTTTGTTAAAACTTTAGTAAGATAAGACATAATAATAAGCTGTTTATTAATAACATATGTAGTAATAAGTTTGTTAACCAATTGCACAGTTTTTTGACTGCAGTTGATATTTCGATGTTATCTGTGAATCGGCTTATTTCTGAAACTAAATAAACAGATTTAACACGGTATGAAAGCTTAAATGCGCTCCCTATTCCCGATGTATAGCCGACGCTTACTAAAGTTGCTACCTTCCTAAACTTAACAAAATACGATCTCTGTAGTTGACTCGATATTCGTCTACTTTAGTTTTTAATGAAAGAGAAAGGCGTTTATTTTACTGCGCATCTCACTGCGCAAACAAGGTGGTATGAATAGCAACTTTAGAGAATTGCCTTGTATCAAAAGAGCAACTTTAGCGAGATTTGACTGTATCCAGTAGATGTGCCATAATAAACATTGAATTTCTAATGTGCAACAAAATGCGCTGTTAAACCTAAGTACTCTTTATAGATAAATCACTTGCTTATCAGTTCATTTCTTCAGTTGATTAAAGTGGTATAATTGAAATTATTAAAATATTTATTACTTACGGTTCCCGGCAGTCGTTGCAGGACATATAGACGCCGAAATATTCTTTGAAATTCGGAAAACTTCTCTTGTCTTGCACGTTCTGTAGCCATGGCTGATTATCATGGTAACGTAACTGGGCTGTTACGCCATTAACTCTGATTTTTGTACCGTCTATTTTCTTGCTTATTGAATCACAAGACATGTGTTGTTTAAGAATCACCTCCAAGATGTCTTGTGTATAGTAGTGATCTGACCATTCGTTTGGGACGAGGCACACATGCTTAGACATCTTTATGGACCGAAACTAACTGCGACTGATGCTCAGCAAGCGAGTTCGATTGTTTATAAACCTTAGCTATTCTTTCAATTGATTGATTGTTTGATTCATTAATTCATAAGAAAAGTTTACTGAAATATTTGTTTGGATGAAAGCAAACAATTTAAGATTACTATATCTATAAGAGTCATAATTATATGGACCATTAATGTGATTTACGACTAGTTACATTAAATTCAAATATATTCCGTACTCTAAGATAAAACATCTACTTATAGAATCTAGATGACAGCAGGGATTTTTGCTGAAACAAAAAAGAGGTATTATGGTACACCTTCGGCCAATTTTTGGTAATCAATGAAGGGAAGACTAAAGATAATACCCACGATTTAGAAGTTTTTATACACGGCATGAAGACACCTATGTAATCCCGGCGCCATGGTTTGTTGCGAATGTCTTTTACGTTCTTCAACCATATTTGCTTATTGTATATATGAAGTACGGCGACTGTGTCATCAACAGGAATCTTAGTTCCTTCGATTCTGTTGGTCTTCTGATAGTGACTCAAAACTTCGCTGTGAAGAACCAGCCCCATGAATTCCGAAGAATACTCGTTCCAAGAACTGGGTACCAAGCAAAGATGTTTGTTTAGCATAGCTTACAAATGTTTAGCGATACTTTTAAGTGACAATTTCGATACAGTATTTATTTACAGCGGCCTTAAGTAGTCTGCGGATGCATTTCAATCGACGTCTTTATATAAGTATGCTTTGGGTACTTGAGATAATGACTCTCAATTGATCACTGTGTGCTAAAGTAATTGATTCCAGTCAAAACATCAGTGTACCGCGAATAACTTGCATTCTTGGTTGATATCGAGACGAGAACGTTGTTATCTGGGCAGATAAGTCTGGCTCAGTTTTTATTTTGGCTTCCATACTGTTCCAAGCAATTCTTTAGGTTCCCCGGATTAGGTAAGTTGAAGCGATTTCCGCTAAAATGACCTAATTATACTATCACTGTGTGGTCCGAATGATTCGTTTTTAATAGTATCGACTTTAACGAAGAATTTTGGTTGCAGATATCACTGAACGCAGGAAATCGATAATAATCACTGACCGCAAATCGGTTACTTACACGGGGACGTCCGATACTAAAGTATCGAATTTTCTGAAAGCCTTCAACAAACGGAGTCCTACTAAACTGCAGTACTCCCCGCTCTCTAAATCGAGCTCGACGTCGTCAGTGTTGTCTGGAAGTAGCTGGACGTCCAACCCTTACATAACGATGACCCCTGTAAAAGGTTCAGCGCCTTGTTCTTCAAGCTCCCAAGGCTCCTCGAGTCAAAAAGAGGGAGCATCCTGGGAAAAGAAGAAGGAAGTCAAAGCGAAGGAGATGGAGCTTCTTCAGAAGCTGCAGAAGTCCGTCAAAGAGACAAGTAAAATCCTAGACAAGTACGTTGCTGTACGTAACCGTAATGAGTACCTAATTATAACTCATTATATGTTAACGCGGTGGTTTCAAATATAAAATTATTCATAAACTTTTGTTTTATGGCTCCTGAACTATCCCGTGTTATGAACTCTACCCTGATAAAAATATAGCACTAGCTCTTAAATAAACGTAAAAGTCAATTAGAACAACTCACTGTAACATCAATTATTATCAGACAATTCACTGTGAATAGTTAATTGTACATAAAGCATTTAATAACGTCGTCAATTAGGTTGACATTTATTAGACAGGCGTCAGTTAATTCAATCAACAAACTCACCTATCTTATTAATCAATAACCAGAGATGATTTATGATGTTTTAAGGAGATACGTCGAGCACCGACGTATAATTTCGATGCTTAGAAACACAAATTATACAGTACAACCTGGTTATAAGTTACTGTTAAAGGCTGTAGGAGAAAAAATTCTTAGAAACGGCTTTCCCCTACTACAGTCAACGCTCCATGTATTTGACTCGTCCGTACAGGACCTGTATAAAATTGTCAAATACAGGGAAAGAATGCGGGCAAATACAGGGAGGTCCAATACAGGGAGCGTTGACTGTACTATCTTTTATTCGGCGATTGCTCGGCTTCCTGCATATGTATGCGTCATGTTTGTGTTTTGTGCCCGCACTCCTTTTATAAATTAGTCGACGTTTGTCATTTAACTACGTTGTTTTTTTTTAACTTATAAAAAGACAGCAGAAACAAACTCTTCGCGACAACCGAAAATCTTCGTTAGCGAAACTGAAGTGGGGATACCATTTCGAGACAAGCGTTAACAAATAGAGAGGAAGTAACTTATAACCGAGTAACAACTAGATTGTACTGTACATGTAACGAGAAATAAAAACCGTGGTTAGGCTTGTAGTCAATATACTTACCAAATGGGACAATAGAAACAACCTCTAATTTAACATTAACACTTGCTTGAATTGACGTTGATTGACTTTTTATCACAGCGAAGCGATCAACGTGACAATCATCTATTAATTGTAGGTACAGTATTACTCATCTGTAGATCTGTATATTGTGTGTGGTGTGAGTTTTTGTAGCCTGCGCATCATTTCGTTTCTAGATAAAAACAAGGTAAATTCTTAAATCTGATTGCTTCGAACTTTTACTATTTCCTTTTATATTGATGTATCTATGGTAGCAACATTGGTAAAACCTAAGGCAAACTGGTACCAAAATGAATCAGAAGAGGTGTCAAAAAATGCGACGTACATAATATATAGGTACAATTTATTATTGTTATTAATCCTACATTACAACAGAACTTATGTCTATCTTAAAATTAATAACTTAAATTTACAAATTAGACGACCGAAAAATAGGTATTGTTGGCTTGGGACGTAGCAGATGTTGTGAAGTGATATTTTTGATGAACATTGTCAAACAAACACCAAACATTGATTGAGCTTACAAAAAGCCTATTTAAAAATTTATATGATTAAGTGGTCTGGAACATCTGTATGTTTTATTTGCCGGTTTGATGAATATGCAGGAGTTATACTTGGATTGAATGAGATCCCAAGATCATCAGCAAAATGAAAACTGCTTCCTTACGTTTTTTATTTGTTCAAGTTCAGCAGCAACCTAAAATAAGAGTTTGAGTCGGGCTTTGAAGATTTTTCTAGAACCACAGCCTTAGATTGTAGTATTCGAGTTTTGTAGTCACCGATGAAATTGTTGTTATAGCTCCGTGAATACACGTCGTTTTCTTTCGGTGGTCAATGCAGCTCTCAACCATACTTTTTTCAAGCTTCTCTAGCTGATGGATCTTCCATTCTCTTGGTGCAAGAGCGATGTGATGGTATTGTCCATTGATGAACATTGTTTTGTTTTATTTTCACAATACGTTGTTACTCGTGAAGCATATCACTGCAATTTCATTGCAAGTTGGATTGCAGGATTTTATAACACTGTTTCAAGTGTTTTTCAATTATAGCATCAATTTATTTTGATTATTTCATATTTCAGGGCTGTTTAACATATGGCATTTCTATTGGATCTTGACCAGAAGCAGTGAAAGCGGCAGTGATTATATTTGTCTAGTTACAACTTACCCTTTTTACTTTCATACCTTTCGTCCAATTAGCACCTGTTTTTACAAGATTCTTATCACTGTAAAATCTCTTTATGGTAACAAAATGATTCTCGAGTTTGAGCCAACCCTAGTTACCGCTAATACTCAATCGATAGTCGCGAAACAATCGAATTGAAGTGGTCGGGGGCGCAGGTTATCATTAGGCTCATTGCTGTCACTTTATGTCAATAATATGAGTGATTACTTTAATAGATATGACTGTCATTCGAATGTATCCATTACAGGGAATTAGTAAACGGCTGATTAAAACGAGTTAGTTCTTTTTTTAGAAACGAATGCTATGAATTATGTGGGGTTCTCTTATGGCACTTTGTAACATTGCTCTCATCCTGATATTCTTCCTCTATACACACGCAAGAATATCGTTCCTCTCTTTTCTGTCATAGTGGCGACCGACAGACTTTTTGACTGCACCTGCATTCGCTTCTGTCCCGCCTCTCAGTATAGTGACCGTTATGAAGTGGTGTGACATCACCTTTTGCACGCCTCATAACGCGAAGCGTTTGAGGAGGTGCTCTACTTTCAACATGTCAAAGTCTAGCAGTTTTCTGAACTTAAAATGCTGTTATTGTATTCCCATTGAACTTATAAGAAAATGTGAGTATCTGTATATCAAGAGAAAATGTCAATGTTAATACACATGATATTTTTGAAAGACATTTATTTTATTTTATATTAAAAAAAACTAATTGAAAAAAATTTTTCGTGGACGTCCGGATTCTGTATGTATGGATGTCACAGGATCACGCTCGTAAAACTGTATGTATCGAGATGTTTTTTTTTTATTTGCTTCAAAATTACAACATACAGGTTGCTATTAAAAATCGCTGAGTGATTCGATGGCGTTTAATTATAATTAATCGAAAACTAAAAAAAGATCTACTGTACATTTATCTGTCATGTGAGTTTGCTTACAGCGCATGCGCAGTATTCCTCTCTCATGTTTATGTTTTATTGTTTTATCAAAAAATCATGCAGAAAATAATAATGCTAAAAAAAAGAAAACAAGTATGTGTAGGTAAACATGTATTAAATTAATTATAAATAAAATGTTAAATAATAATAAAACTAACCAAAAAGGTTAAAAAAACGCGTAAAGTCAATTAGAAAAAATTAGGTTCGAACTAAATTTTAAGTTTCGTGTTATGACGTTAGGTGGATCCACTTAGGATTTATAGGACAAGAATTCAAATTAACATCTTATATATTCATTACTCATTAATTGTTAATGAACATTTTTCAACACCAACATATTGTTAATTGAAATGATATTTATTACTTTTTTTTTATTTATAATAATATTTTTCATTATTTAAATTATTAATTTAACTATCAATTGGATTTTTTTTATTTCAAAAATAGAGCAATAAAATTTATTATTCGGTTAAAAATTAAATGAGGGTTATGTTATGAGGCGTGCACTTTTGGATTTTCCAAACTTTTTTATTCTTTTCAGCACTGTAAGTATATTAGGAAAACCGCATAAACCACAGAAAGCTTTGGTTCGGGTACAGTTCGGCGTAGTGAGCAAGCCATGGCACTGCTGAAACAACTGACATTGCCGGGGCTCGAACACTCACCTCGACGATTTGTTGTACGGACTGTCTAAGAATTTGCGCCTTGCATCTCTCGGCCACCAGGCCGCCTTTATTAATTATGAATTTTCAGAGGGTTTTAATTAATAATTTATGTTGCATTACTTTTGAACCTAAGGTAGACAAGTTTATAAATCTAATAGCTTTTTCAATTATGAATAAAAATGCTGAACAGTGCCTGAAGTCCCTAACTTTCGAGATCGCCACGTTGCCTAGATAATGGGCCACTTAAGAGCCTAAATGCGGGAATGGGAGCCTATATTACTTAACCACCTGTCAGCAGTCAAAGGAGTCCCTAACCGGACCTACCCCGTGCATGACGCGAAGACTGCTCGGCCTAAATAGAAGTAACTTATAAATATTCGTTCTCAAACGCTACCCACAGCCCCCTTTGCAGGGGCTGCCTAAAGGCTGATGAAACAGTCGCCCACACGTAATCCTGGAATGCGTGGGAGTGGCGGACCAATGGGCAAAAATCCTACCAGGAATTAGGTCGCTTCGTGAAGCCTGTGGATTCCCCAGGAGGATTCTGAGCTTCTGGTCGGAGATGAGGTGGCTGGAATGGATTAGCCAACGACCCACACGCATAAAGGGTCATCTTAGAGACTAAATGCGGAAACGGGAGCCCTTATCAACTAGTTAACTAACTTAATTTAATTTACCGTTATGTTATAACCTTAATAAATAATTAAAAATCAAGATCCAAAATTTTAAATAATTTAATAAAAGCCGGATATCAGGCTGGCTGGACACTTGTTTTTCAAGATTTCTCCAAAAGTATTGCATCACGATAGATGAAATCAGTTTGGATTTCTGTCACATAGGCGTCACATTACTTTTGATCAGGAACGAATCCCGAAAACCCTTCAGGAGCTGAGATCTGATTTGCTCCAAAAAGTGCAAAATCCGGCTGGCTGAACCATGTTTTTTTGATTTTTTGGGGAAACTATACCGTCACAAACGATGAAAGTTTGCTTGTTTGTCGTCACAAACGATTTGCTATCGACCTGAATATGCGAGATCTCCCCGGGCGACATGTCTCAGCTGTCCTGACCTACATGTTGCGCGAGGCCCCTGCAAGAGCGAGGCCCTGGGCGATTGCCCTTCGCCACCCCCTAAGGCCGCCTCTGAGAGAAGCAGAGCGCGAGGGCCACTGTACATTGCATAGCGCCAAAATAAAGATTAATTACGAAAACTCCCTCTCGGAAAAAAGTTAAGAGATTTGATCTTAAATTGAAAGGATTTAGGTTCATATGATGAAATAAAATGAAACACAGCAAAACAAATCAAAACAGCTTTATTTCCTGCTGGTTCATCTGTAGATTTCCGATACTTGCACATGAAATACTACACTAACCTTTATCTAAGTCCCATTTGATGGTTATGTTTATGTAAAGGCAAAACCTTCGAGACTTGGATACATGAATGTAGGTATACAAATGATTATTGTTGTAGACTTATGTGTACCAGCGAAAAGCTGTGTATAGCTGCTAAACTATCATCTATTCACGGTGAGATGACTAGTCAGGGAACATTGGTGCCTCTATCACAAGAATTGACCACTTCACACAGACTGTGGAAAAAAATGTTTCAAGATAATAGATTTATACGGATGTTTTATGAGATATTACTATGATACTAATTCAGATTCGAGTTTGAGTATTAATAATTACTTTATGTTAAGCTGGCTATGTACAAGGCTTTTCTGTAGAGAAGCAGTCTTTAGACATCGAAATATTAGTGATAGAGGCACACTAGCACATAAAATTGTCTATTTTCTGTTACAGTGCGAGAATGTGCGATTATTATAAACCAAACTATTATGAAAGACAGTATTTGGTAGCAACTTCTACTGGCTATAGGTACTTGAAAAGTAGCTTGCACCTATGACGGAGCTGTATCACTACTTTCAATGCTACTTTCAAAGTTAGGCATGGAATACTTTTACTGATTTAATACGAAAATAGGTCAAGTACTTTCACTCGAAAATTTTCGGAAGCATAAGTACCTAGTTTTACACGCAACGTTTTTAACCCCGGACAAAAAAAGAGGGGTGTTATTATTTCATTAACGCGTAGTGACTTGGGTAAACGATCCGACTACCGACAGTTTAAGGCACTCTATCGAATAACGAGGCTTAAATAGTCGATATAATGGGATCGACTGCTGCTAAAATTAATATTAGAGCAAAAATTATCCTATTTTGAGATTAAGAGCAAACAATTAGAAAATAGTTAATTTGAATTATCTAAAACAATGTAAATAATTGGTTCCCTATCTATCTATCAACGCCTATCGCCTAACTGATTGGTCGCCTGATGCAATCATCTCCTTTTAAGACGATACAGCTCCGTCAGTTTGCACCAAATAGCTATTGTTAGTGGATTCACAGAGAATGGAACCACAATCAAAATATACACAACATCTTACATACATATAACAAAGGTGCGAATACAAAAAATAGATAAAAAGAAAACAATAGAAACACTACGTTTCAGGAACCAGGCGATTCGATTTCATTTATACAGCAATCACAAAGATATTCAAATAATTTCCCGATGCAGTTTTAATCATCAAAGCCCGAATTTAGATCGTATATCGTTTATTCATCGAATGCTGGTCATTTGTCGGTTCAGATCTATAATTACCACCTATTACCCAAAGCTCTGTATGAAGTAGAAAAGAGGCTGCAAATAATTTTGCACTTTATATTAGTGTAACGTAAGTAGCAATTTGATTGAATAAGCGTCCTCGAATTTGAAGGGTGATATTTATAAGTGGCAAGACATTGCTTGATACGATCATGACAATTGGTTTTATTACTGTACAGGAATATGAAAAAACATCTTCCGAATGATTGGCTAGCCATTTACATAGACAAGAAGTTAAGATATTGCTGGTTATCACTGCGGTTTTCAAGTTTTTTTCTTGATGTAAACGCATCGAGCAAATTATTTGAAGATCAAACAATGTTAGTGGAATCGTACGAAATATAAAAGCCCCTACTTTATCCCTACTCTATTAAATTAGCTATTAACTATATAATCCATTCTATACTATCAGTTTGAATACTATTTTTATTTAAAGGTATAGATTAAGAGCTTTGGACAAATATATAACTACTTAAAAAGAAGTTCTGAATAATCAAAAATATTTGAAACATTAAATTGAGATCAAAACAGTGAACATTTGATTACCTAATTTTTCTATTATGTATTTTCGATATTGTAAACCTTCCAAAGCTCTTTAAGTGTACTATGTAATTAGGTAAAGCGGATTTGGCAGTATTCGCTAGATCTCTTCTAAATATGTGAATAAATTATTATTTTTCAGCAGCCCGAGCACAAACCGCGAGTCGCGCAACTCAGATAAATCGGTGAAACTTTAAAAATCGAAAGTAAATGCTGTAGTGAAGTTTAGTAGCACGCACAACAGCCCGATCGAAAGGCTAAGTGCTGAAAACGCCCGATAAACATAAAATAACAAGTGAAGTTTACTGCCATCTTGATTGGCGCGACTAGCGGGTCGTGCTTGGAGTGCAGGTATAATTCAAAGATTGACGGCTTCTAGAGAAATAGTAAGTCAATGAGTAAACTCTTTCAACTTATTAATTAGTAGCAATCGGTCGCGTAAAACGGACGACCATATTTACTTTTAGTACTTCTCCCAATGAACGTCAAAATCAGATCTGGCGAATACAAAGTAAAACTGTAAAGTCGTTTATTTTATAATACAGGTAATTATTGTGTAATAGTATAGTTCAAAGTACGGTACTCATTCACCAGTGGACGCTAATCCACACAAACACAAGACGAAACTGATACTTAATATTTTCACAAAGGGAATATAGTAATACCATGAAAACTATGAAACGAAACTTGTGAAAACGTTGCTGTCCTGCTCGCACTCTCAAGGTTCTCATACGCTAGAGACAGGACGCGATATTTAATAAACAGTTCCGCGTTTTAACTTATATCCCCGACACATTTAACGTTGCAAACATAGATAAACTGGATTATATTTTATAATTCAGTTTATGACGAGTAATACATAGCTTACAATTGATAAAATGGATTACCTAATACATGAATAGCATTGGTCCGAGCACAATAAATTGTCTTGATAAGGTATCAAAACTTTACAACGCAACGCAAGCTGGTTACAATAATTACCTATTATCGTAGACTTTATCAATCCACAACAAAACATCTATAGAATGTGAAATGTATA
The DNA here is from genome assembly GCA_949987775.1 of Aproaerema taeniolella. Lineage (NCBI taxonomy): Eukaryota > Metazoa > Arthropoda > Insecta > Lepidoptera > Gelechiidae > Aproaerema > Aproaerema taeniolella. The sequence goes on from OX465249.1 coordinate 3,340,335, forward strand.
AGAAAAGCTCGCGACAAAAACTTTTTTTCTCGCACGTTGTCCCGCGCTTTTCACTGTGCTCGGACTACAGCTCTGTTTGTGTATAAGAACGAAATACAACTACAAATTAGCCTAAAATATTAATGGTTAATTCGCAATTGTCTTCCGCGTGACGGCCGTAAAATGTTAAAGAGTAAGTATGGTGCAATGATAATGTGGCTAAAGTTGTTGGTGAAAAATCGACAAGTGTTTTCCATGGTAAAATCTTTTGATGCCAACAACCCTACTAAAGATTTAGTTTACAAACCTAGAATGTTGCATTTGTTATTTATGATTTTATAATGCACCACCCCATAAAATGATGATGATAAATTTAGTAAATTAGTGGAAAACTGTAGGCACTAATAGATCTATCTCATACAAGACACAAATGAATTTAGTTTTAAATATTTTGAAGAATGCCTATTCTTTCTTTTTTAATCTATAAAGCCAGTTAATTGATTATTTAATCAAAATTAGGAATTTGGTGGCTTTTGAAAAAAAATAACCAAAAGCATTTTCTATTTCCTACCAGATTGGTAGTGTTTTAGCAACTACATACCAAATTCCTCTTAAAATAATTAAAAGTAAATGTATCCAAGTTTGACCCTAAAACTATATTACGTTGAATAAGTCTGATAATACGACAAACACGTTTTTCTTCTTGAGTAGGGTCCTTTACCAAACAAATTTAATATATTTCTCTAGACACACTAAGAAGTAACACTTCTTGTACGTCAACGGCACATCAGGTTACCACAAACTGACAAATTTCCCCAATGGATTGTAAACTCTAATACTTAAGAGATTAAATTGAAAATCGATTGAAGAAATTTGACAGTTTTGGATAGCATGATGTGCTGTTGTCCCTGTACCAAGTATCATAAAAAAATACTTTAAAGAAACTGCGCCTACACACCATGCTTCGTCTACACGAGAGATGAATTCGTTCTTCAATTTTGGAACTTTTCGTTTTGGCACAAAATTCTTGAGTTTATTTATAATTAGGTACTCCAGCATAACTAAATAGTTGTTTTTTAAAATATTGATGCATTTTCTTTTAGACAGAGATGAATAAATTCAGTAATATTTCCTGGATTTTTTGCAGAAGAAAAAGAAAACAACTACATATCAGTTAATTAATAAGTAGTTCACACCTTAGTAACTTTATTACTTAAAATCGCTGTCTCCAGGCCATTAAATCCGGCACAAAAAAATAAAAAACTCATTATCATCTCGAATGTAGGCGTAGCACAGTAGTGTTAAAAATGGAGCACAATTAATTGATAAATTATTTAACAAAATATGTTCGTAGTTTTGCAAAAAAATATAGTTTGTCATGCGCGGTTCGCGCGGCGTGGTGATCGTTGGGGGCGGATGTTACAACCACGCTAACTGGTGCCTTTCGTTGTGAACCGCAGTCGTTTAATGTTGATCCATCTGGAACGCAATGTCAAGATATTTAAAATAGCTAAAATACTACACCATTTAGTTTTAATCTGAATATCAGAAACACAAGTTTTTTTATGGCACTGACTATCACTTTACTTATCCTTGAACATTCCTAGTTAAGTAGTCAGCTGATTTCGTCTTTTTCACGCAAAATTCAACTTTAATTTTAAACTTTTAATTATTTAGCGAAACTTTGGTGAGCCATTCTCCCCACGAATCTGAATAACTTTCCAAAAGGAATCTATATAGGCCATAAAGGTTTTGGTTAATGTATAATCTGATGAACGCGATACATACATAAGGTCACGCCTGTGTCCCATTGGGGTAGGCAGAGACCACAGATTGTCATTTGCTACGATCCAAACACACCTCCTTCGCTTACTCTACATTCATAATTCGCTTCATACATGCTCTTCGGATTCGGGTACTAACACGGCCTTTTTTTTGTATGTAACCAATTTGGTCTACTACGTCCGCCTGGGGCGCCATCTTACGACCCTTCCAACTACATTCGCACTGTGTATTTCTTTCGTCAATATTAGAATAGAATAGAAAAAATCCTTATTTTATAGGACATTCCGGATGCCACTTAAAATAAGTCAAGATTATACATACAAGCATACATACATACAAGCATACATACATACAAGCATTTATATTTAATACATACAAGCATACATTAAAGGATTTAAATACATACATACACATTCGTTCTTTTGACTCTACTGTCTCTATGCCTATTCACAAAGGTGCAGTCTTCCCCAGAGAAGAATAGGCAAGATATTCTTACCTCATTCTTTCCACATGTTCAAACTACCGTAACATTAAACGTGATAGTATTGTAAATACCTGTTCCTGTCCATTGGTCTCCTGGGACTTCATGACGTCAGGCAGGTCCGGCGGCGACGAGTAGGGGGTCAAGTCCAGGGCTTCAAATTCACCATTCTCCTTCCTGCTCACAACATAATGTATGGTAGTTCAGTTTTAAGAAAAAGTTTTTTTTTTATTTATTCCTACTTTTTCGATTTCTTTATTGTCAAGGAGCTTTTTTAAAAAAAAGTAAGGTTTTATTTATTGACATAGTCCATTTTTAGTGAGTCTTTAGTGACTTGTATTTGGCAAATGATCTCCCGATTTATGATCTGGCTTTAAAACATCAAAGAAACTAAGTACCTATGTATTTTGTAAATTGTAATTTCAAAATTAATTTGTTAATACCATACAAGCCTATAATCACTTGATGCCACATCCAATTCAACAACTTGTTTGTTTGTCTAATTGGCGATTTGAAGAAGTAAGAAGCGCACTAAGACGTGCTTGTGATTTTCGTATCCGACATAGGTGTTCAATAGTAATTCATTATGTTCAATTGAGTGTTGCCGTGTCGCCATGCTCAAGAAAAGACGCCAGATCGAGCCTGATGATGAGCCAACGCTCTAAAGTAAATACAGTTTGTAAAGGACAGCTTAGCAAATACTTAAATGGTGTAATCTACCCATAACTATCATCAGCTGTAAGTAATATTTTTTTCCTGGAAACGTCATCTTAAGGAGTTTTCATTATTATTTCATTATGCGTAGCGCCAAAGTAGGTAAATTTTACCTACTTTGGCGCTACGCAACGTATTCTGATACCGCGCAATGTACTTTGCTGGTTTTCGTGTTTAACGTTGTTATGATTATTTTTTATTGCAAAATGGAGTGTATTGGATTAAAAAAGTAAGCAGAAAATATTAAAAAAACATGAAAAAAAATTTAAAAAATTCCAGATAAAATTTCCACTGGAAAATAATCATTGAGAATGATTGTCTGAGTCCAGGGTTTCAGTTTTTGCTGTCTTTTACACCCTGTATACTAAAATATCTCTATGGTTTGAAAAACAAATGCATACCGTAAAGCCAGTCCGATGGGTGCAGGGCATTGAGCTTTAGCCGTGGCAGAGGTGAGTCCATACTCAGCCAATGTCTTCTCATCCTCCATCAGCTGGCTGTCTTTGTTGAACAGCATCTGACTTGCTGGCGCCACCTTCAGGATACCTAAAGTATCAACATTTTTGAGTAAACTTTTTTTGTAAAACAGATTTTATTTCTTCTTATTTCATCTGCCATCAGTCTCATAATTATAAGCTGGTGTATGATTACATGATAGGATATAATTGCCAAAAAAAAATTACATGTTTCACCTGTTTATATATACTAATATTATAAAGAGGAAAGATTTTTGTTTGTTTGTTTGCATTGAATAGGCTCCAAAACTACTGGACCGATTTGAAAAATTCTTTCGCCATTAGAATGCTGCATTTTCCCTGAGTAACATTAGGGTACATAATTTTCCCGAAATCCCGGGCGGAATGCTAGTCATAAGTAAAATCAATGCAATTTCTTATAAAAGCACTTTTATAGTAAAAAAAGGTCAATTTATTTATCTATTTCTATTAAAGTGTATGTGTGAGTTTATGGATTAATATTTAATAATGGAGCAAGTAAATATAGATGAAAACTGAAACTATGTGTTTTTTAATATTATCTATCACCCTAAAAACAAACATATTTGGTGGACAAAAGTTCATGAGTAGAGATAACACAGTCATTGAACTTATATATATAAACATCAAATATCTTGAATTAGTGGTTTTATCAGGGGGGTGATTTAGTGGTTTTATCAGCAAGCTGATTTTAAGCCCAACCTGAGTCACAAAGAGGGAAGTGAACTAAAAATTTAGATAAGTAAGAAATGACACAAATTAATAAATTTAAGTCCATACATAAATGACAACAAACATTACATTTAATTTTATGCAACATTTAGAATTTAAAATTTGACTTGGAACCTATCCTTGGTACCATACTTGCATAGACATAGTTGTAGCAATAATAAAAATTATGTAGGCTTTAGTTACCGTCTTTTTTTCCACATGAGTTATTTAAAGTTACAAAACATAATTATACATATTTATATCTTTATTGTTTTGAAACCCAACATCTTAAGTACTATATCAGTTTAGAGAAGTAGAACCATACAGGTATATAAATATATTCCATGGAACTATGCGTCGTAAAGCAGACAAATATCAACAAAATGTGAGCCTACCTTCTGACATTGTAATATACTAAAAATAGACTTTTTTTATATCACGCAACAAATGCTCACCTTCCAACATTTTCTTCAATTCTAGCACCGTCGTTGTATCCTTCGCATCTGTGAAGATGGTTAGTTTTTTTCGCCTAATCATTAGAAAGACATCCTGAAAACAAATTGCATTTTTGAGGTTACGCGTCCAAACCAACAAATGTAACGATGTAAACTGAGCTGTAACGCAGCGTGAATTGAATTTAAATGAATTATATGCATTTATAAACACTTACCATGTCGGATTTATATTTATAAAACTATTATCTATTTATTTTTAGTAAAAAAAGCGTTTCGAGGCGTACGTAAAAATGCAATGTTAAAATTGACAACTGAATAACGGTATTGCCAACGTTACAATTGTGGAAATTACTGAATTTGCTCAAAACTAAAAAAATATTTTCTTTGTTGGCACTCACTACGCTACATAAGTTTAGGTCAGAACGCGGCTCAGACTCCGATCATAATACTGAAGTAGCAGTCGTCTTTGTCATTTTGATAGTGAGAGACAATTATCGATCAAGACTTGAGTCGCGTTCTGTTAAACGCAGTGACATACTCTTTGCGTTCTGTAATATGGACTTTATAGTAATACGAGTATGTAATAATAATAAGTAATAATGTTAGCCCTCGTTTACTTAACAAATGTCTTCTAGTTGCATGCTTTATTATTGGAGTACCTCTCCGTAATAAATTAGGACCCTCTTTCAAACTGAAAACTACCAAAATGTTGTTTTTTTTGTAGGAGAGTTCCAATTTCGTAATGGAGAAAAATACAATCATCCAAAGCCAATTAAAAAAAAAAAATTGGCTAACTCCATACGAACTGATTTTTTAAGTGCGGTGAGTGGCAGTACAAACAATTTTCCCTGTGCCTTGCTTGTCATGTCATTTTATTTTTAGGAAAAAAAAACGATAGGGTTTTGTTTGCTTGATTATTTTTTACTATAAAATCGTGAATTTATCGTATCAAACACTCAAATCGCGAAGAGGGTTTGCTATTATTTATAAATGTTTTAGTAAAACTACACCTTGTGATTGAATTTTCAGTGGTAGCCACGTAGAAACATAGTTTCTAAACTTAACCTTTTATTCAGTGGGCTATGGATTCCAAAATTTGCGCTAATTGTGGCAACAAAAATCCAGTCAATGGAACTGATAATAGACTGGTAACAGAAAGCTGTGGCCATGTAAAGTGTATGCAGTGTTTGCTGCAAGAAACAGCGGGGTGCAAGGCGTGTGAAGTACAAGGAAACCATAAAACAAAAGAAATTTTAGAGGATAGTTTGGAATCGCCAATAGATGAAGCCACAGATGACAGAGGTCTACACCTACTAGAAATGAAGGCACAAAATACAGGAACCACCGAAGTTCAGAAAAAAATAATTAAAGAAGTAATTATTGTCCCAAAACTGGAAACTTCACATGTAAAGTTTGATGAAGGTAACATTTTGTTTCTTAGCTTAGTAGACCACAGTTTATCATACATCAGTGGCATCATTTCTGTTTTCTTTTGCTAGGGGTTGTACTTGAGTCGTGCATTATGCAGAATATTGATTAAAATTATCGACTATAATAATTTCAATCAACATTCTGTATGTTCTATGAAATAAAGCTATTTTTGACTTTGACTTTTAATAAATCCATGACATTCATCAAGCAACCCTGGTTCACATCTAATTGCTAATATGTGTATTATTTAGTTAATTTATCTGTATTGAATTTTCCATTTTTTAGAAAACCAGCACTACAAATGTTTAGTGTGTAAAAAGAGATTCAAGTCTCGCAGTCAGGTTTCATATCATGCATATTGCAATGGACAGAGGAAGCCCTTTCTATGCACAGAGCCTGATTGCAACAAGGTATGTGGTTGTAGATACATTTTCTTTTTTCTAAAAATCTATCAATCACAAAACTATGATCAGATGAATAGGTATTGTATGTATTTATTCTTTATTGTACAATGATAATACAGAAGATAACAAGTATAAAGTAATAGGAAGTTTACAAAGGCAGATTTATCCCACAATGAGATTTCTTCCAGTCAGCCTAGTGAGAGTACTAAAGAGAACAAAACTACTTGGCTATAATAAATGAATTTCCCTGCTTCCTTGAATGAGTTGAGTGAGGGGTTGCTTAAAAAAAATGGCATGTGCCAAGATTTCTGTTAGTCAGTGAAGATATGGGCTCTCTTTGGTTTTTTAGTAGCTGGACTACTGGCCATATGGAACTCATTAGTCAGGAGATTTAGATGAAATGTTGGGTGGATGCTGTGTTGTATAGGTGGGTGGAAATTTGAAAGATTGTTCTCTGAGTGATAAAAGCATGAAATTTTTACCATGCTTAGGGAATACCATAGCGATTATTTTAAGATGTGGAGGCAAGCTGGATTTGACCCCTATCGCATTTTAGAGGTCAAATTGTAATTTCGGTGACGTTTTACTCCGTTTTATGTGTTTTTATGAATCCATTTTGGAGGGGTATTAGAAATTTACATATGAAAACACATCTACACATCATCTGCTTTCCAATGCCACCTTAATCATCAAAATCGGTTAAGTAGTTTAGGCAGGAGCTATTCCCAAAATAATGTAAATTTTATTATAGTAGTGATTATATCCATTCTCATGTGAAGTCGTATGGGAACCCACTTTTTTTGGATAGAAGGAGAGCCTTGGCAAACTTGTTTCTTAGGTGGATTGGTATGGTAAACGCTCGGGAGTTTGCCTCTATCACCCGATTTTGGGGGTGGGGGAGGTTTATGAACTTTTCATACACCGCACGCACTAAGTCTAGTCATAACTGCAAATTTCTAGCTACTAGGGCAAGTTTGGTATCGTTTTCAACTATATAAAAACTGCTTCGTTGATTTCTGAAACAGAAAAAGAGAGTTTCCATACAAAAAAGTTGAATTATAGTCATAAATAAAAAATAAAAATTTTACAAAATTTTTGGTAACGACCATAAACTTTACAAATGTACCGAAATGTACTTTTAAAAAACATGTTTCAAAAGCTGCGTTCATACAGATCTAAAAAATATACTACTGTAACTTTCTTATCCTATAATAATTCATAGGATTTCCAAGTTACTTTCATAACTAACTTTGTAAACCTATATAAATATATAGAGTTACAAAGTTATTTATGCAGTTTTTATGCAGTTTATGTATCTAGAAAACTGGACTAAAACTGCAAAATATTTTAGTTTTTCCTTGATTCATACACTAAACACTAATTGTATTCTAAATAAGTCGCTGCTATGTCTGCTAGAAATGCCTTAGAGTTGTCTTGTATTTTTATTAAATTTTGCGTTGAGTTAATGTTTTTTTTTTTTTACAATATTTTTTTTGTGTATATCTCAACAAAGCTTATATTTTTTTGGATCGTATGAATGCGGCGTTTCAAATATATTTCTTAAAACTAAATTTAAAGGCTAACGAGTTGTTGCTGATCGGTGATAGAAACCAACTACCCTATATTGACCGACACAATCTTTTTTCCCTTTAAAATATAGCCGGCCTGATCTAATTTGTAACATTACGCAGGAGCTTCTGTGCACCCATAGAAACCCTCTCGACGTAGCATTTGCCCTTAGAGAAGTCTACAGTGGCATTTACTCGTCGAAACTTTGTACGCACTCCTTAAAACTTGAAAGGTTTACGGATGCTCAAATCGATCGAACCCAGTCCGAAACCCTGTACCTTGTGCATACACAGGTAGAAAAGAGATCCCTACAAAACGAGGGATACGGATCGGGTACCGGGTCACGCATCCTCACCATACACGAGGCTCAGGGATTGACGTACAAAAAGGTGGTGATTGTTCGCACAACAACGACCAGGCAGGAGCTACACGACAGTATCCCTCATGCTGTGGTTGCCATATCGCGCCATACCGCCAGCTGTAAATATTATGCGGATGATGGTAACGATGCGATAGGCAGATTCATCAAAGAAGCAGAGGCGGCTGGCAGGGAAAAAGTGGTCAATTACAACCTCAGAATGGCGATCAAAAGTCGAGACAGAGCCGTCATGGATGCTTTGAGGTCTGGATGCAACAGCGGGGAACCGTCACTGGTTTAGAAAAATACATTATGTAATATATAAATATATATCTTTATTATAGCTATTTATCTACCTACTGTAAACTACTATGAAAAGTATAGTAAAATATTTTTAAAAGAAAAAGCAAGTATTAACAATAAAACACTTAATCTAGACAAGGGCACGGACATCAAGTCTGTGGATGCTAAAATCTTTATTATAAAAAAAAAAAAAAAAAAAAACTAAATTTAAGTACATTTGTAAAGTTTATGGTCATTACCAAAAATTTTGTTAATGTTTTTTTTTTTGACTGTTATTCAACTTTTTTGTATGGAAACGCTCTTTTTTGTTTCAGAAATCAATCGAGCCGCTTTTATTTAGTTGAAAACGATACCAAACTTGCCCTAATAGCTAGACATTTGCAGTTGTGACTAGTGTTAGTGCGCGCGGTGTATGAAAAGTTCATCGACCCCCACCCAACCCCAAAATCGGGTGATAGAGGCAAACTCCTGGGCGTTTACCACACTAATCCACCTAAGGAACAAGTGTGCCAAGGCTTATCCTTCTATCCCAAAAATATGGGTTCCCATACCATTTCATACGAGAATGGATACAATTACTATTCTAATAAAATTATATTATTTTGGGAATAGCTCCTGCCTAAACTACTGAACCGATTTTAATGATTTAGGTGTCATTGGAAAGCAGGTGATGTGTAGATGTGTTTTTATATGTAAATTTCTAATACCCCTCCAAAATCGATTCATAAAAATACATAAAACAGAGTAAAACGTCATCGAAATTACAATTTGACCTCTAAAATGCGATAGGGGTCAAATCCAGCTTGCCTCCACATCTTAAAATAATCACTGTGGTATCCCCTAAGCATGGTAAAAAAATCACGCTTTTATCACAATGAGAACAATTTTAACGAAAACGTTCAATTTGCCACCCCACTACCTAGTAGACCTTTTTTTCCTTATTCGATAAACAAAACAAAATCTCCAAATAAAAAAGTTTCGGTCATCATCTGCCTTTTAACTAGTCACCCGATATATGCACACACTGCATGAAAATGTACTGAAATATTTTTTTGTGTGTCCGTTTTCTTTGTAATAACATAACTGACACCCCTCTAAATGCATTATTTTTTTGTGTGTCCGTTTTCTTTGTAATATCATAACTGACACCCCTCTAAATGCATTTTGAAATGAATCTATCAAAAACACTGAAAAATATTTCCATTACTAAGGAGTGTGTAATTGATTACAAAAACAATAATTGGTGTTGATAGTTTCATGTAAACTCTACAGGCATATCTACACTAATATTTTATAGAGCAAATATTTTTTTTTAATGTTTGTAACAAATAAACTCAAAAACTACTGGACTAATTTCAAAAATTCATTCACTGTTAGAATGCTGCATTATTCCTAGTAATATAGACTACATTATTTTCGCAAATTCCCAACAGCTAGTTTTGTATATCTTGTTGTTTTTGTATGAACAGAGTTTTCGAACACATTCCCATTTGGAGTACCACAAGCGTGCCCATCGAAAGGAGAAGAGTTTCATGTGTGACATATGTGGTGAAGGCTTCTTTCACCCATCCAAACTTCAGAGACACAAACTAACACACACTGGTAAGTTTCCCTGAAAATTCGAGAAAGGGCAATGAAAATTTTAGTATACATAACGGTCCACCTGGTATGCATATATACGATGTACTTTATTTTTTATAAGATGTACTTCGGGGAGCTCATTCCGCCTGCCCCTTTCTTCCATCGGACGTCCAAACGCACTGCGGGGTATCACCCTTATCTTGTCAAGATCCCTCGGATACGTACTGAGCGCTTTTCTTCATCTTCTGTATTGCGCACTGCCAAGGAGTGGAATTCTCTGCCGGCGTCTGTATTTCCGAGCTCATACAACCCGAATATCTTTAAAGTACAAGTGAATAGGCTTATTCTGGGTGAGCTCGCTACATCCTCGACCGCATCTTTGCCCTGAGCTAGATTGTGGTCAAGAGTGAATCTATCTTCTTAATAAAAAAATACCATGTAAACAACCTAAAACGTCACATTTCCAAGATATAAGCTGTCAATGTTATGGCGGTGGTGACAACAGTGGGTCGAGCATAAAAAAATAAAACGGTATAAGGCTCTGTTTATACACAAGCGACGCGCGGCAGTCAAAGCAACGTAAAGTGAATCTTAATTAAAAGCTGCGAAGCTAAGGTATTTTTCGTCCATTGCTCCATTTTCAGGTGGCAGATGTCTCTTCGTTCTCCTAGTAAAACCTATGCTCCGTTGCTATTAAGATTCATTTTACGTTGCTTTGATCGTCGCGCCACGTCGCTTGTGTATAACTAGCGCTCTTACTTTTTTTTAAATCCAGAGGATAGAAAACGTTAAGAATATATTTTTATTTATTTATTTACTATTTATTGAAGTTATACTTCTTTAGGCGCGTTATGAGTAAATGATGTGAGTGAAATTTTAAGATGCGCGCGCATCTGTGACACAAAATTAACAGTATGAAGCTAGGCGCGTTATGAAAAAATGATGAGAGTGAAATTTTAAGATGCGCGCGCATCTGTGACACAAAATTAACAGTATGAAGCTGTCTGCTTAACCGCTCAAAGAAGTATAACTTCTCACGCGCGTACATAAGTACACGCACCCATTTTTTTTTGTACACAATAGACATACAGAAAGAAACATACAAAGAGAGAGACGGCACAACAGGCACTGCTTTATTTTAAAATCAACAAATCACCCTAATATTTCAGATGAAAAGAATCATGTATGCGCTAGATGTAAGAAGGCATTTAACAACAAGTCGTCTTTGAACAAACACATGTTGATCCACACGAAAGAACGTCCTTATCCATGTCCACGCTGCGAACGACGGTTCAGAGACCGATCCAACCTGAACAAACACATTGCTAGACATGAAGGTTAGTACAACAAGTCATAAACATAATTTATTTTGTTTCTCCAGCACACAAACACATTTGACAGAAGGTAAACAAGTTGTAACCACCAATCGTAGATGTGTGTTGCAGTGACAAAAAACGGCTCCAGCTCAGCATTGTGCTCTGCTGTATTCTTAACTTTAGTTTTTAACCGACTTCAAAAAAGGAGGAGGTTCTATGTTCGATTGATGTTTTTTTTTATGTATGTTCACCAATTTCTCCGCCAATTATGGACCGATTTTCAAAATCCTTTTTTGTTCGAAAGAGTATACTCCAGAGTAGTCCCATATAAATTTTATCGAAAATTATTAAGCGCCTTTCCAGGTAACCTTTGGGTAAGAATATTTTTCGAAAGGAAAATCAAGTTTATTGTTCTGTCGCGTCGATAGCAAAATCAATTTTTTATGGCCCGAATACCAATTTTTGCGGCTGCGGCCATTAAATAATCCCGGGTGTAGGTGTTTCGGCTCGAAACAATTAAACATTTCCTGCAAAAGATCCAACCAGATTGGGTCACTTTAAATCAGCTAGCGAAAATTAGGGATGTTAACTAATCATAACGTCATTGTTTTGTATTTCCCTCTCTGTCTATTTGAGAGATTTAAACGTTCATATCGTTCTTATTTTTAAAGATATTAAATAACTATTTACACCAGACTATTTATAAGGTAAAGAAGCTTCAAATTAAAAAAAAAAAACAATTGTTTCTGTCATCTACCCAATTGTTGTGTGAACCCAGCTAAGATGTTGTCATGCGGCACGTGCGGGCGCGAGGTGCTGGGTCGCCGCGCGCTGTCCGAGCACGCGTCGCGTCACGCGGCCAGCACGCACCACTGCCCGCACTGCGACCACGCGTTCCTCTCTCGCAAGGACTTACGCAGACATATGCTGGCGCACTCAGGTACATAACACTTTTTTTTTCAGCCAATAGCACGGCACGGGCCGGCCTCCCCGAAACACGAGGGGATTTAGGCCATAGTCCACAACGCTGGCCCAATGCGGGTTGGTGGACCGCGCGCTTTTCAAAAACTGAATTTCCCCAGAAACGACATGAATTTTGTCATTTGCCTTCAGCGCTTCGCATTGTACCGCGAAACCGCGCGCGTATCAGGATGCGTACATGGCAGCTTTTCGAGTTTTATCTTTGAAGTGTTTTACACTGTTGCTATTGTTTTTTATTGTAACATGGAATGTATTCAAATAAATAATTTAATTTTAATGCAGAAAATAAATATAAAAACATACAACGATGTTGAAAATTTTCTTGAGAATTATTTCACTTAATGATATCTGTTTTCAATGTTTTATATTTTACTAAGTTGATCCCTTACGCTCTGTATTTGTTTGTGCAGAAAAGTTGTTTTAGATTTCTACTTGTTCAATATCATGCTATGATAAAATTTACCGGGACGTCTAAAAATAACCCTGAATATTTTATTACGCTACGCCTCTTCATTTTAAGTCACGGAATGTAATTTTAGAAAAAATACACAACGAAATAAACTGTACATTTGCATAGAGTGGAAGCCGTTCGTATGCGCGGTGTGTGGGCGTCGGTTTCACCGCAAAGACAACCTCCTGCGGCATGTGAAGACCCACCCACATCAGAACGGCCCCGTACTCGAAGACCCCGCACCACTGGACCCCGTACCACCGGACCCCGCTCCTCCAGACCCCGCACCACCGGACCCCGTGCCTATACTCCCTACTGCCACACCGCCCGTACTCAAGGTACGTTAAGTTTTATGCCACCTGTATTGTGAATGACCCCGTGCTTCAAGACCCTGCACCACTGGACCCCGTACCACCGGACCCCGTGCCTTTACTCCCCACTATCACACCGCCCTTACTTAAGGTAAGTTCAGTTGAATGGTCCCGTACTTCAAGACCCCGTACCACCGGACCCCGTGCTTTTACTCCCCACTATCACACCGCCCGCCCTTACTTAAGGTATGTTCAGTTTTCAAATCAAACCAATCAAATCAAAGTTATTTATTTGCAAGAAACATGGTACAGTTGCTAAATGAATAAGAATTTTCCAACATGCTCTGCCTTTACTATATGGCGTGCAAATATTTTATGCCATCCGTATTGTGCATGTCGGGTGTTTGGGGTCATAACATTTTAGTGCTCCAAAATCGTCATCCTCACCTACTCACCAGCTGACTTGGCTCTGACTTACTACAACTGAAGGGTTTGTTTATTTGATTTTGACTACTTCACCATTTTCTATTTTAATACTCGTTAAAATACTCAGATGTTGGCAATCACGAAAATCGTGGACGCCATTTTATCAATAGTTGAGTTAAATATTGTGCACGTAACCACTCCACCCACCCTGCATTAGGCCAGCGTGTTGGACTATATTCTAAATCCCCTTCGTGTTACGAATTGAGGCTCGTGCCCCTCGGTGGGGACGTATATGGGCTGGTATAAAAACACTTCAGCATTCTTAACTGTCAGAAAATATAATTAAATGGCCCGATAGCTCAGTCGGTATTGATCTTGCCTAGGTTGCGGGTTCGATTCCCGACCAACACAAATATTTGAAAATAGTATTTTTGAGTTTTTCTGAAGAGTCTGTGTTTATGTATATGTATGTATGTATTTACGTATGTATGTATTACGTATGTATGTATGTATGTATGTATGTATATGTATGTATTTACGATAAAAAAATGTGTAAGTTGTTTATTAGTTATTTAAACCCATAGTACAAACCTTGCTTAGATTGGGGGTAAATGGTGCTGCGTGAGTTGTCCCCCAATATTTATCATTTCATCATACTCATATCAATCATCATTCATATCATTTCATCATACTATATTATAAAAAAAGTCCCCTGCTTCTTCTGTCTGTCTGGATGCAATAAACTCAAAAACTACTGAACAGATTTACATACGGTTTTCACCTAAAGATGGAGTGATCCAAGAGGAAGATTTAGTTGTATAATTCATTTTCAACGAAGTCCCGGGCGGAAAGCTAGTTTATAATACACGTGAATGTCAACTAGTTTTGCTCCGTTCGCTTTTAGTTTATTATTGTAAAACAACGATGATCTTTTGCCTACAGATGGAACACATCAAACAAGACGAAATCTGCCAGAAAGCGAAGCTAGAAGTTCTGAACCCATTACCTCCATTGCCACAAGAAGTTATACAGAAACATCTAAGCACGCAAAAGGCAGAAGTCATAGACAAAAAGTCCATAATGGAAGCTAACACTGCTCGAGAAAGCGTCATAGTCGGGCTTTTAGAACGAAAAGTGCCAAGTCCAGTAACAGAATACGTCCATAAAATAAGAAAAGCGAACTTGATCAGCCAAAAAGTTCCTTTACCCCCTATAGACGAATATAAGTTCCTAGAAATAGCGACTAAAGATAGGAACTTGGATATAGGGCCGCTGCCTAAGAACATACAGCCGTATAAGAACATTTTGCGTGACAAGTCGGAGGAAGACAAAGGGACGCCTGAAGTGCATTGGAGGAAGAAGAGATTGACTGGTGAGTTCTCAGATTTTTCTTCGGGCTTTACTCAAATATTATTTAAAATTAATTTTCGTAAAATATCTAGGACATAGGGCTCGCAGAAAGGATTTAGAATCTTCTCGATTTGGAGTGCGAGCTTCGATGTCCTTCCAGCCGAGACCAGATAAATAAATAATATACAAAAATCTATTAAGATAGATAGATACTTTATTTTAATTAAGCCATACAGAATACACTACGTACCTTACGAGCGATATAATGTTTTTAAGAATTTACGGAACTCAAGTAAAAGGAAAGGTGATTCTGCTAAATTATTCGGATTTTCATCTTCTAAATATATAAAAGGAGAAACTGACTGACTGACGACTGACTGACTGACTGACTGACATATCAACGCACAACCTAAACGGCTAAACGTAGGCACTTGAAATTTGGAAGGGATGTAGCTTAGGTACCGTAGAGGTGCACTAAGAAAGGAATTCCCGAAATTCCCACGGGAACGGGAATTAGCGGGAAAATCCTTTTGTATGAAAAATCTAAACCGCTTAAGTTAGACGCTTGAAATTTGGCATGCAGGTACCTTAGTAAACTTAAAGCTTAGTTGCAACAGGATATTGCAAAATTCCCACGGAAACGGGAGTTAGCGGGAAAAAACTTTTGTATGTAAAAATCTAAATTAACACGCAAACGAAGAGTTGCGGGCATCAGCTAGTATTAACATGAAAGCCTCAGGGCGCAAGTGTGGTACGATTCGTTTTTAACCCTCGACAAAAAAGATGGGTGTTATAAGAGTTATTCAGTTCATACCTGAATAAAATACCTGAATTAAAATTTGAATATAATTAAGTTTAAAAGAGTAAACCTCGGAGTTTTATTGCCTATTCTTTTCTCGGGAAGACTCCACCTTTGTGAATAGGCGCAAAGTTAAAAATGCCAATGTAATTTTAAAGTAATTTTTTATTTAATATTTTATGTAACATCCTGAATGTTCTATGAAAGAAAGCCGTAGACTTACCGCGGCGCACGGAGAGACTACGCACGTGGTTAAGCTTCGCTTTGCAAGAAAATGTATGTGATTGTGTCCACTGCGACCCACGACCACTACGCTTGAAATGACGTCATCGATACACGCGTGGCTCGCTGCAATATGTTGCCCACGTAGCACACGGTTGGCACGCGGCGCATTTTAGCTGCGGTGAATATCTACTCAGTGAGTTTGACATTAAGTCTCAAATTAGATTTTGATCTAATCCACGTAGCTAAAATCGTGGGTTTCAATTCGTGTATGGATTGTACTGCATTTGACAAACAAATGAATCCACTTCGCTAAAATGCGCCGCGAGGCCGTGCACAGCCTGCGCCGCGGTGGTCCGCGCCTTCAAGCTGTATTTGACGTTGGCTTGACTTTGACGAGTGTACCTGTGTCTGTCTGTGACATCGTAGCTCCTAAACGAATGGACGTTTTGATGGTTCTTAGCTATATTTAATTAAAATTGGTTCAGCCGTTCAAAAATTATAAAAAGTCCAAAAAAGTCCATTCAAACATGAATGTCGGGGCTGATGCAATTTTTTTAATTTTAGAGTTATTAAACTTTTCTCGTCAAACAAAGGCCTCTTAAAACATCGGAATATTGCGTTACGATTTTTTTATTGGCCTGTTTTGTTCCAGATACTGAATGAAACTGAAGACTGATTGCTTGAAAGCTGAAGACAAACAGAACGTGAAATCAAAAGTTCTCGGTGAGAATAATGAACTAACAATCAAACTCTTTAAATAGATCTCAATTTTATATTTATTTTATAAATTTGTAAATATATTTTAAAAAATCAAAGTGATCAATTTGTGCCAATTCAATTGAAAAGGGACCTAATGTATTTTTTTCTTCTCGGCTTTAGCATCAATTATATATATTTAAAATAACAAAGCAGTCAATAATGCAAGTCGGTTGTGTTAGATAATATTAAGTGTTGCGGATATAGACTTAATTGTGACGAATTCATTGAATTCATCACAATTAAGCCCATATCCGTAACATCTATACGAAGTTTTCGGGATTTAGCTAGTTGAATTCTACGAAGTGCGAAATGTCTGTTAACACTTTTATCTAACGTTTAGATTTTTATTGGAAAACAATAAGATAAAATTTTGAATTCATATAGAAAGATTATTTCATTTTAGTGACAATTAATAATGCGACAGGTAACAAATGTTTCCCATAAGGTCCCTTTTTGTTGAAATCGCCTTTTTCAAGTCGTCATAGACGCTATTAAATCATTTTATAAGAAAACGTGTTGTATGTAGTTTTGTTCATCTTAGATTCGCCCTTTCTTCATTCCATTTTAGGCCTAAAAATTGTCCAAATGTCCAGTAACCATTATGCTGATACCTGGTTGTATTGTAGTTACTGATCTCAATGCTTATTTATTGAACCGTATGTTTATCTATACTACATTACGAGGTATTTTAAGGCGATTTTGATCCATATAGATACAACTCAGTAAATGTTTTATCTTGAAGTATTCGTTTTTAAATACTTGTAAGTAAACTTGCCTCATATACAGGGTGACTTTTTAATTGCTATTCATATTTTTCTCACGCACTCAAGAACATACTTAAATAAAGAAAAAAAAGTTATTTTTTGTTTAATTTTCAATATTTTGTTATTCCTTTTTAACGTATTAGAAAATGAATAGAAGTGCATTGATAAGGGTCTCACGAATTGTCTTGAAGAGCAGTATTACCAAGTTTTAAGTAAATTGGGCGATATTAATTATTCTCATAACAGATGAAAACTTATTTTCATACTTCGGATGATCTAGCTAGCTTGACACGATAAAAATATAAGGGTGAGTCCATTCAATTTCTATGAACTTAACGTACGGAGTGCCGCACATCAGGTTACCACACACGTGTACTCTGTGCTGTTGCGATAAGAGCGGTTTTGCAACGAAAATGGAGTAACCTGATGCGCTGGCTTCTGTACCTTCGTTAAATTTGACCATTGATTAGTCAACCTGGATAGTATCGTGCAATACCTAGGCTCGTGCCATACCGTGTTCCAACTGTTAGGGACCATCCATAAATTACGTCACACGTAAAGGGGGTCAACAAAGTGTGACATTGTGTGACAAGGGGGTGGGAGGGGTCACATGTTTCGTGACGTCACATTTCAAAATGTGTTAAGAGTATCAAAACGTGTTTACTATTAACGACAAACTTAACCTCCTCAGTCCCAAGCACTCTTTTTACGTTTTAACTTTGTTTGAGACAATGACTTTTGAGTTCTCAAAAAAAACAACTAATACTAACTACTGCTTTTATTAGAAAATTACAAAAAATTGAAAATATGCAAAATATGTGACGTCACGCTAGGGAGGGGGGAGTCTTATAAATGTGACCAGCTGTGACAAGGAGGGTGAGGGGGTCAAAAAATCATGAAATTCGTGTGACGTAATTTTTGGATGGTCCCTTATAACATTCTAAATCAAGTAGAATAAGTAGGTACCACTTCCTTATTCCACTTGATTTGGATGTTATAATTATAACAGAGTCAAGAATGAGTAAAATAAAAACTAGTAAAAAACTAGTAAAATAAAATGTAGTTTGTCGCCATAAGGTACCTCTACATGTAGGACTGTCTCGGACTGAAAAGTTTTATAATAAATGTTTTTCCAAGATATATTTGTTTGAATTAAATTACAATTAGTTTACATCACAGCCAGTCATCTAACGGCCGGTTTTTTAATCGTCAGATAACTTTTAGTTACTGGAACATATCTGTTTCTCTCTAATACTTTTTGTTTTATGAAACAGATGAGTTATCGTTCGAATAAGTCATATCTGAGTACTAAAAATCCTGCTTGCAGAAAAAACAATAAAAATAACTCTTTATAGGCCTTTTCTGGGTTAACTCGCTCCATCGTCGACCTCATCTTTGACCTTATGATCAAGATTGAGGTCAAAAAAAAAACTCTAAGGCCGTTATCACATTGCACCGAGTTCCAAATGTTATAACATTCCGAATCAAGTAGACACCGCTCCGGTGTAGAATCTTAATTTTTCTACTTTGTGCTTTGGCTGTAGAATCTTAATTTGTATAGGTACAAAAACCGCAGGGTATAACACGCTGACACCGAATATCCGATGAAAGTTAAAAACGGTGCAGTGTGTTCAGATAGCGTGAGTGTGGTGCTGCCCTTTTGAACAAGATACCATATAAATAGTACTGTGGCGGATGCCACCGCTCCGTAAAATGGAGCGACCAAATTCTGTGGCTGCTATTGGCCAGCCTGCGAGCGCCAAATACGCGCCAATGTTTAAGCTTGCCAATGAACGACAAGTTTCTTGCTTGGCCGTTCCTTTAAATAAGATGGAGCTGTGTTATAGGAAACACAGTATGACATTGCGAACACGCAGCGCGGAACTAGAAGTTGTTACCTGGTTAATAGACACTTATGTACTTGTGAAAATACAGCAAAATAAACAGTTACTTATAAACTGAGGGATGTGTTAGATAATTTCCTAAACCTCCCCAAAGTACCAAATGTCAATTATTCTTACGCCGGGGGTTAGGGCCAAGATGTGGTCGAAGGTCGAGGATGTAGTAAGTTTACGCAAAAGAAACCTTTCTTCTCGAACTTTAGCGTATTACTAAATTATAAAGCATCTGCATAGTTAGCACGGCCCGCTACATACTCGTGCGTCACGACACTCGGATGACAGTGAAACTTCACTTTGATTGCGCAAGGGCATCACGCGCGAAGGCTTGCTCGCCCTCTGCCGTTGTCATTTTGATCCCACTATAACAATGACTAAAGAACTACATACTCAAAGCATTATAAGCTATTACTTAAATACGTATATCCGAGCCAGTAAAGCGTTAGCCAAACATGTCATCGCCAATAAATCATTTAAAAAAATAGTATCATCTGACTTATCTGCGTCTGTTTTATTATATAACAGGACTCTCGAAACTAAAACATATTTCTTGGTAGTTGGCCAATTTTTATATCGCTCCAACAAGGAAGGACACAGAGGCGGATTTAGTATTTAATTTTATTTCTTTTGTCAGCCCATATATGTCCCCACCGAGGGGCGCGGGCCTCCCATCGAAAGACGAAAGAGATTAAGGTCATAGATTGGTGGACCGCGCGCCGACCGAAAACGGATTTTCTTAGATGTGCGGATTTAATCACCGTTGAGCAAGTATCAATTAATGAAAAATCCATACATAACTCAGGAAAACACGAATTTAGTATTACAGGCCCACACCAGGATTTGAACCCACAACCTTACGGTTACAAGCATGGCTCATCATCAACTGGGCTATCACTGCAATGTTCATAATAAAATAAATAACAACACCATACACATCTAAACACAGATTAAAAAAAAATCGCATTCATGCATTCTAAGGCCCACACTATAGTTTCCTTTGTGCCTTGGGATACACAGAAATACCCAGACATTTTACACAGATTTTTACCACGGCTGGGAATTGAAACTGGAAGAGCCAATTCAGGGGCTCTATTTTTGAATCACTCGCTTCGTTTCGAGCGATATATTTTATTGATTTGCGCGGATTCTTTTGATTTCCAAACTTTTTGATCACTGCACCTCAGCGAGAGGGTCTTAGCACTCGTGGAAATCAGTAGTTAAAAAATTTAAAAATCAACAGCAAGCGTCGACCCAAATCAACGAATATATCGCTCGAAATGAGACGAAAAATAGTGCCCCTGAACCTGTGTCACAGACTACCACTGAATCAAACACTCCTCAAAGGGAAAAATACTGTCTGATAAAAGGTTTGGAAGAGAGTATGAAAAGACAATAACAAATAATTTTACATTCTGACTCTTAACGAATACCGCCAAAGTGGTGGCTTACCAGACTCTGTCGCATATTGGGTGACTTTTAATTAATTAAAGAAAATAAAGTAACTTTTTTCAAGGAACATCTAATGGGCCTTTTTACCTATCCCAAAACGGCTCGGCAAAATTGTATTACCATTGCCTCCTATGAACTAGTGATATTAGAAGCAAGGAACATAGGGGGCAATGGTAATACAAATGTCACCGTGCCGTTCGAATTACAAAAAGGCCCATTGGGCGTCGGGAATGGCCCGACTACCTGAGAAGCAAAAATGTATGAAAATATGTAGGATTATTTTTCATTGACCGATGTCGCGCCGCGCCGCCGAAACGGCAATGATTGTCACCGGTGCCGTCGCCGGCGCGGCGCCGTGATACCAAACTTTCCAATCGCTGCCGACCGGCAAACCGTCAAGTGGAAAAACGCCCATCAGATATTCTAGGTCGAAATATTTTAAAAAAATGTCGCCTCCATCAACTTGAGTGATCAACAGATTGCCTTAATCTTAGAAATTTCAATATTTTGAGGAAAGTTCTTCAGTTTCATGGGGAATCACCCATAAAGTTTCGCTTATTTTAAGTCACCACATATATCGATGATCCAAATTCCCCCCTGCTTAACGATGAATAGATCAATCACTCACACACCTTACATAACGGTTAGTATGAGTAGTATTATTTTAGCCACTAGTTCACTGTCAATGATACTGAACACACCTGTAACTTCATTTATTCGCGCGTCAATAAGAGAAGAAAGTTGGGAAATCAAGTTACGCCATCAGTTTCAGCAAAGGTCTGCTGCTTAAAAACTAACGATCAAAATTCAAATTGGCATTGCTACTACTTAGAACTGGGCACCGCATTGAGCAATTAAAAAAAAACTAAAAACAGTGTTTCAACAACCATGCAAGATCTAACAACCGTCATAGACCTCTACAAGCAGAATAACTGGAAAGAAATAGTCCACAATTACCACGACCATCCTGAAAGGAGTAAATTGCTATGGGTTTTTCCAAGTGAAGAGAATTTCGAGTTCTTGAAGAGGTGTGCCAGAGATCTGCAGTGTGATAGGTTTTTGAGTGTCGGCTGTGGAAGTGGATTGCTAGAATGGATGATTATTGAGGCTACAGGTAAGAAGACAGTTTGTTTAAATGTATTTAAAAAAAATAACGGCTTATATTACTCTGGTTTTGATGCAAAACGGTTCAGGAGACGTATTTTTGAAACAATAGAATAGAATTCCAATTCGCATACGGATTGACAAGATTTGTATGCGGTTCTCATGCGAATCTTGTCAATTCGTATGCGAATTGGAATTCTATCGTTTCAAAAAAACGTCTCCTTATCGTAATAGCATAGATAACACACGATGTTCTGTCCTCACTGAATTATTTTACCTATACAGTATACACTATTCTAGCTCAAACTTGCTTTTGTGACTAGTTTATGCGATAAGATAACTTTTTACAAAAAAAAGAAAACCGACTTCAAAAAGCGAAAAATAAAAACGTTCCACTTGTGTGCTACGTACCTACTGATCTGTTTGAAGTCGGTGCACAGGCGGATGTAGTACAATGTACATATAGCCTATCAAACTTGTTTGCCTTGGCACCGACTTCAAACAGATCAGTACGTACGTAGCACACTAAATGCAACGTTTTTATTTTCCGCTTTTTGAAGTCGGTTTTCTTTTTTTTATAAAAAGTTAGTTATTTTTCTATTTTTAGTGTAAATAATTGAAAGTAGGTGAGACGCAATGTAAGTTCCTATTTAATTTGAGGGTTTCCCTCGATTTCCCTGGGATTCCATCATCAGATCCTGACCTGGTTCCAATGGGACCACCTCTGGAGTACTCTTTCAAACAAAAAAGAATTTTGAAAATCGGTCCATAAATGGCGGAGGAGAATCGGTGAACATCCATAAAAAAAACATACAGTCGAACATAGAACTTCCTCCTTTTTGGAAGTCGGTTAAAAAGTGCTCTTAATTTACTGTCAAGAGCAAATCAAGCTTAGCAATTTTACTTATACTAGTCTTTTTTCCCGTCTTGTGTCACTCTAAGTATATCATTTTTATTTCTTTCAATCCTACTCACGTTATAAAATGCGAAAGTTTGTGAGGATGTATGGGTGTTTGTTACTCTTTCACGCAAAAACGGCTGGACCAATTTTGATGAAGGTACCTGACAATGGATTAAGACACTTAGGCTACCTACATAATTTTCCCAAATTCCTACGGGATCGTAATCCCGGCGGAAAGCTAGTTTAGAATGATTTTGCTGAGGACTCAGTGTTTTATTCAGGAGCAGTTCACGCCTGACAGGTGAACTGCGTTGTATGGAAATTCTAAACATTTTTTTTGTTCAGTTTCATGGGGAATTTCGCCCCGTAAAGTTTTGCTTACTAAAATGAGAACGATACGACTTCTGTGTGCTTCTACAAAATATGTAAATGCTTATGTTCATGAATTTACAGGTATACCGGTATCAGGAATAGAAGTCGACGGTGCGTGGTGGCACTGCAAATACGCCCCGCCCACTTTTATACCTCTCCTGCTCACCTCACCCAAGTTAGACAAGGACATCGTGCACTTATTGCAAGCCTCTCGCTCAACCGCGCTTTTATTCTGTTATTTCAACAACAGGCCTGCTTTTGAAGATTATCTGAAGCATTTTTCTGGCAAAGTCCTTATAATTATTGGCCCAGAAGATGGAAGAGGAGTGCACACTGATCCCAGGCCCTTCAATGACGTTCCCGAGGAATGGGAACTGTATGATTCTCAAGAAGTTAGAAACAGCGGAGATTTCATTGCTATATATTTAAAAAAAAACATCATAACATGTCATTCCATA
Organism: Aproaerema taeniolella; assembly: GCA_949987775.1. Lineage (NCBI taxonomy): Eukaryota > Metazoa > Arthropoda > Insecta > Lepidoptera > Gelechiidae > Aproaerema > Aproaerema taeniolella. The sequence continues at coordinate 3,364,164 of OX465249.1, forward strand.
TACAATTTTGTACATTAATTTACAATAACGATAAAAAGTCTAGAGCTATTTAAACAGTCTTTTACTTAAGGTAAGATTTTAGAAACTAACAGGAAAATTAAAAATATCGCCCGTCATTCATTTTAAGTAAAAATATGGAGCTCGTAGTGTACGAAGCTCAGATTTCTTTTTGTCGAGCCTTTACAAAATTTTAATCAGACCCATATCTTCGTAAAATCCAAGACTTGGAAATGTTTTCGCGGAGGTAACTTTCGAAAAACTAAGAACAGTTCTGGAAAAGCAAAACGTACAGACGAACCGTACTTTATTTGCTTATGAAACGATTGAGACCTAAATCGTACGTTTCAATAGGTTTTTAGGGTAAAAACCCGTTGAAGCCCAAACTCACAATTTAGAAAATAAAAGGGCATTGCTCTGAGAAGCTGCAACTTTTCCTTTCGCCCAAACGTGAGGTGGATGGTCGGGCAGCGAGACAGCAAGAAAATTCTCCATTTCGCTCTAAACTGAGACACTAGTCTTAATTTAGGTAGGCGGGCGTAGATCCGTGATTTCAAAAGACTTTGACCTTGAGCTAGATTATGGTCAACCCATTATTAATAAAAAATAAACTAAAATAAATCAGTTGGTTTTCAATTCCCGGACGCTCAGAACCCCTTTATATGTCTACTTTAACGCTTATTAATTTTTCATTAACTCTATATTCTTTACATTAATTTTATTAGTGGTGGGTCTAACTGAAGTGTTCATCATTGGGTCCTTTTTACCCTGTATAAAGTTCGGGAAATCGTTACTCGATAAATCTGAAACCTCTATGTTATCTTTCTGGTTTACAATGGGGACTTCTGTCACCATCCTGTTCATTTCATTCACTTCATTGGACATGTTGTTCGTCACTTCATTTTCGAGGAAGTGGAAGTCGTTGTGCATCAGGTACAAGGACTCGAGAGGCGGAAAGTTTATGTCGAAACGTGGCAGCAATTTGGTGTCATCGGAGTTGTCATCTATTTCGATGACATCATTTTGCTGATCTTCAGCAATCTCCGGCAAGACTACTGTTGACACGTCTAAATGCCCACTATACTGTTCACCCATGATATTGTCTATTAAATACTGGTCGATCAAGGAAGGATTTGCTGCACTGTTGTTCAGCGTTAAGTTGTAATATGTATCAGATTTCACTTCGTTCTTTATTTCGCTCATGTTTCTGTGCAGGTCCTCCAAGGGCGGAGAAGCTTTGTATTCGCGAGTGATGGCCGGATTGGTTAGTAAATTTGCGCTGCACATACTTTCCAAACTCGGCGACTGCGTGTTCTGTTTGATGGTTCCCTCTAACTTGATGTAGCTGGGGTCGTTCGTTTGGATCTTCTCTGGAGGGGGCAGTAGAGTCATTTGATTGACACTCAACTGTTGGTTGAAGCTAAAAATCTGTGAACTGTTGTTTATTTCGTTGTCGACGGGGGTCGCTGCTGTATCCTCCATTAAAGTTTCCTGTGGATAGGGCATCACGTTATTGGGTGACTCGCTCAGCGACGGCTCTGGCTGTAGCTGCATAAACTGCGTCGTGATCAGGTTGTTGAAGGTGACAGGCCTGCTCAAACAAAACCGTTCGTTGTCCTCCAATCTTTTAAAAGCCATCTTTTGCTGCGAATGAAACATGTTCACTTGATCTGGTCCTTTTAGTATCAAGTTGCTTTTCACGGATATTTTCGGCTTTTTTCTCGGCGCTCCGTCGGGCTCATTCATTGTATTCACAGGGGAATTGCTACATGACGGTACTGGTAAAATTTGCGTAGGGGTGATAATGGGACCAGTTACTTTAGTAGTCAGAGGGAGGGATAGTTTGTCCATAGGTTTTAGAGTTATATTGTTGCAAGATATTTGTGGTGCAGGCGGAAGTCGTATAGGAAAGTTACTCATTATGTTGTTACTAATACTACTTTGCATCGAAGAGTGACTTGTTACGAGGGCATTGACAGTACTACTCTGCAGCAAACCTTGATCGATCGATACAGCAGTATTTAAAAACCCATGCAGATTAGACTGGGAACTATCGTAAGATATCTGCAGAGGTAATTGTGGCGTGTACTGATGTCTCTCCATCATAGTATCATTGGAGCTTTCAGAAATAAGGCAGTCAGAATTGTTGTCGTCTTTGCTTAAATCCTGCATCATGACTTGGCTGCTGTAATCCGTTTGTTGGACACTACTAGTAGGAGTACTGTAGCTTTTAGAGTAATCCTGAGGCATGCTTTCAGAAATGCTATCACAGTCGTATACTTCGACGACATCGATTGACGTGTCATCTTTGCTATGAGATTCCTGGTTCGGTTGTGTGTTTTCTTGTATGGAATGTTTTTCAGTATTATCACTGGGGATGGTCCAGCTAGGTTTGGTCTTAGTTTTAACACTTTTTGTCATTTCTATTAAGAGTTTAATGCCTTCTTTATCAGTGTGAGAAGTTAGGTGGACGATGTATTTCTCTTTGCTAATGGATTTGAAGCGGCAGTACGGACAGCGATGTATGTCTTCGGAGTTGATGTTGGGGTGTTTGGAGAGCATGTGGGAGACGAATGTGGTGGACTGTATGGTGGTGTAGGGGCAGTACTTGCACTTGTAGCCGCTGTCTTTGCCGTGCGTCTTCTTGTGGCGTCGCATCGCGTTGTGGTCGGCGCATCGATACGTGCATTGCTCGCAGGAGAAAGGTTTGTCACCTAGAATTAAATAGATTTAATATAGCATTCAAAGATGGGATTTGTTTTGGTTTTTCTGAAGATTTGACTTATCAAGAATGGCATAATATAATAGCTAATCTCCTTAATACAGATTAAATCATAATAATGACACGAAGCACGCGTAGCCCAGTGGCGCTAGCTGATCTCAACCGATCAGTGAGGTAAACCAACGTAACAGAGGCAGGGAATCTGATGGGTGACCAAAGTGGCAATTTATCACGAGCGTTTCCGTGCTTCGGAGGGCACGATAAGCTGTCGGTCCCGGCTGTTGTCAATTGACGTCAGCCGTTAAAACCAAGTCAGAGGCCATTGTGCGGTTTGAAAACTCTGACACCAGGGTTAGTTAAGTTCGCCACACACTTGACTATACCTACACGATAAGAAGAAGATAATAATGACATTGATGATTTACTTTTTTGTTCCTTGAAATCTCAAGGATTAGTGTGTAAAATATTTTTTGGCGCTTTGTCATCAATCATGGTAAGATTGCTTGGAGTAAAAGTATGCAAGCCTTAAACTCAATTAGTCTAACGACTGCAGCTACAGAGATTGAATTAAAGTCATCAAAGCATTTCAGATTTTTTACCTGTATGAGATCTCATATGCAGCTTTAACTCCTCCTTCCGAGCTGCAGAATAGCTGCACTCTGGACACTTGAAAGGCCGTAGTTTCTCATGTACAGTTGCCACGTGGGCTTTGAGTCGTCGGTTGTTCATGAATTGCAGCTGACATATTGAGCAGAACACTGGGTCTGGCGGGGGGAGGTCTTTTTTCTTGTGAATCAACTTATGTTTGGCCAGCTGAGCAGAGTTTTTAAACGCCTTTGAGCATATTGGACCTGAAATGAAGATGGATTGTTCTTAGCCAACCAGGTAAAATCTGATCAGATTTGTTAAGATTTTTACTAGGAATGTGAATTTGTCTCAATATGAAACAGGATTACAAACTTTCTGTGTAAACTAGGCAAACCAATAGTGAAGAGAAAATTCAGTTGTTTTTAGTTAGTTCTGTTTTCATCAAAGCAGTGTAAAGCCCAGATTGTTTTTTTTATTAATAATGGGTTTGCTCTTAACCACAAAAAATACATTATTAATTCATATCATGATAACAAAGCTGTTTTCTTACATGTAAATGATTTAAGAGTCCCATGACACTTCATATGTATATTGTACAGCCTATATTTCTTGTAAGTTTTGAATCCACAGATCTCACAGGTTGGCAGCTCCAAATCCACCCCGTGGTCCTTCCACAGGTGTGTGTGCAAGGCCTCTACGGTCACACACATTTGCAAACATTCAGGGCATTGTAACTTCCCATTTTGGTGACACTTCTGATGATAAGCACGCTTGTCTATATCTTTTATCCTGATTGAACAGTTGTCTACTGAACATAATTTGCCATATTTACTTTCTATTTTCTGTTCTTCTGCTTCTCTGTCTTTAAAAGTGCATGACATTGATGTTAAAGATTGTCCTGACTTACGGATAGAGTCAATACTACTTTCTAAAGACTGTGGTGGAGATAAATGTGTATTATCTATTACAGCTGCTATGTGAGGTTGAATAGATGATATTAAATCTGGAGCCACACTTGAAACTTGTAATAAACTACAGTTTGTACTGGCCGCTGCTGTACTACTGACATTAACAAATTGTGCTGAAAGTTCATTGGTATAAACAATGTTTATGCTTGCTTCCTGGATAATCTCCTTGGGATCAATCTTTTCGAAGTTTGGTGTACTCATTTTGTTCAGCTCATCAACTGATATAAAGGCAACACCTTTAGGCAATGTTTCATTTGCATTTACAACATCAGGGATGATTTCAATGACTGGTGGTATCTTCACATCAGCCACATCCTGTCTACTGGGTGTAGGGGGAGGGGGGTCAGGTTTATTATCCTCTTTCTTTAACTTTGCATTCTTAAGAGCTATCTGTACAAGACTTTTGATCATTTTTTTTACATCTTTGATGCCCATTTTATGATGGTTTCTTAAATGATTCCTCAAGGTTTCCTCGGCGTCAAATATGCTCGTGCAACCTGGGCAGGGTATCTGGATGTTGTCTGCGAGCCCGTTGTTCTTAGCTAGATCTGGATGTACAGTAAAAAGGTGAAACTTAATGTCATCTTCTGCTAGTGCCATGTAGGGACAGGCTTCACATTTGAAAAATGGTGTGGATCCCACTGTCTTCTCTTCATATGACATGACCTTCTCTTTTGCAATGGGAGGCTTTGCTTCCCCCATTTCGCTGGGCGATGAGGAAGTAATCTTATTCACGTTCATGATATAACATTGAGACATTTTTCTTATTCTAATTAAACTTATCACTAATTATCACAAACGTATAGAATGTTTCATATTCTAAAATATTATAAATAGCTAAAATAACTAAATTGAAGGCGGAAAACTCAATATTTCCACCAAAAAACATAGCAACTGAAAATTTCTGAAAAGAAAACAGCTGAGAATTGTCATTACTGTCACAATTTTTTTTTTTAGTGATGGCTTTTGATACAAGACTTTTGATCTGTTTCGGGTTCACGCATAGAACACTGATCGGCTCGTCTAAGTTCAGCCCGTTTAGTAATGACGTTTTTGAGTTTGACATTGACATTTCTCGATTATTTTCCGAAATCCGATTGGCCGGCATTTCTTTCCGTGCTTTGCTTCGTGTGAATTTTATTGTAAATCCTAAGAAAATATTTGAGAATGAGCGTAAGTTTCTTATTTTTATCATTAAAAAAATTATAGATTGTGTATATCGATAGTAATCGTTGTTATTCTTTATATTTGCAGTTAGAAATCGAGTCAATGGTGCGGTACGCGTCACCAATAAACCCGGCGATATTTCCTCACCTCACGTTTTTGCTGCTGGGCATTGGCATCTTCTTTACGGCTTGGTTCTTCGTGTATGAAGTGACCAGTACCAAAGTGTCCAGGGATTTGTTCAAAGAGTTGCTGTTGTCGCTAGTGGCTGCCCTGTTCTCCGGTTTCGGCATTTTATTCCTTCTACTCTGGGTGGGGATCTACGTGTAACAAAGGCTAGTCTATAAGTTCCATCGTCATTCCGCTAAAGATATGATCGAGATTGTTTTGTCAGATTGATCAGCTGTTTCTTCTAATTTTAAGGAGTAAATTTTATAATTATTAACATTATATGTTTTATTGTTTATTACTGACTCTCATTCATCTTAGGACAGATTCTAGTTTTGGCAGATTCTGGTAACGACAAGTAATAATGGCCCAAGTAAAAATCACACAATTTATGAAGATACTCTACTAAACTATATATAAAAAATACTATTACTATAAAAAATAGTTACTTGTAGTCGATCATTGTTACGGTTAGATTACACCATTTAAGTATTTGCTAAGCTGTCCCTAATATCTCTTACACCTTGTTTTAAAAAAAAAGTCAAACTTAAAACCATTCTTAGGATACTGTATAACCAACTTATAACATAATTATCGAAAACTTTAACAAAATTACAGGATATTTCTATTCATATCCTCTCGTCAGGAACTTCTTGAGCGGCTTTAAGATTGTCAACTGCAGGACATAAAGCCTTGTGCTGGTTTTCCCTATGATTTTAGTTGAATGAAATAACTATGAGTACTGTTTTATATTTTATTGTATTTTTATACAATTATAAGCACCAGTAGAGAAACTTAAAAATCACCTATAATGTATAGTTTTTTATGTAATTTAAAACTAAAACATTCATTCCCTTATGGTAAAACAAAACATACTTATAGAATTTCCTATAAAATGCATTTATCAATTAGGGTAATAATTTGCTAAAGAAATTGTTTTATTTAAAATCTTTTTATTAAAATAAATGTACAGAAGATAATGAGACATTGCTTTAAACTATCTCCATTTATTATTATCAAGCAAATTTTTATGATTATGTAGGGTCCTACCTACATCATATAAAAAAGTTATGTTTGGTATAAGTACTGTCCTTATTCTTACTTTTTTAAAGTTATGTAATCAGTAAAAAATAAACTTATGGGACTAAACATTATTGTAATTATTTACCTAATAAAATGTTAATTACATAATACTGTAAGAGCAATCTTATAAAGAATCCACCTGCAAAGTGGACCGGAAGTTAAAAAAAAAAAGCTGAAAAAGAGCAAAAATAGTACGTAACACATTTTGTTTTGCTGTAAATAGGTCGGTTTATTTACAGTTACTATAAGTGTCTTAGCCAAAATCCACCTGCATAGCGGACCGGATGTTAAAGAAAAAAAATGCTCTCATTTTTGAGACATACTTACTTACTTTGTATGTTATTTACAGCAAAAATAGTAAACTTTTATTGCTGAAAATGGTTTATTTACAGTTACAATAAGTGTCTTAACCAAAATCCAAAAAGATATGTAACAGAAACCATAAAGAAATCTAAAACAATTTGTGTGTCGTTGTAATGGAGGCCATTTATCTGTTCATGTGGCGAAATTGATATTCTTGCTGACAACCACCCCAACCAGTTGCAACCAGCAACCAGCAGCGCCACCGCCAACCGAAGGTAAAGTTGCAAACTACTTACTTAATTAGTAACTGAAAATTCAGTTGGCGGTGGCGCCACCAGTCAAAGCAGCCGTCATTATAGGATAATTCTCAATTTCGTCACCTGAACGGCAGATTTCTTTTTATTGTTTTTTACAGTCGCGGCCATAAATTTTGGTGGACTAATAGTTAATTGATATTTAAACTAGCTGATCTAATTATATAGGCAAGTGATAGCCCAGTTGGTAATGAGCTAGACTTGTAATCCGAAGGTCGCGGGTTCAAATCCGGTGCGGGCCTGTACCACTAAATTCGTCTTTTCGGATTTATGTACGGATTTCTAATTATCACTTGCTCAACGGTGAAGGAAAACATCGTAATGAAACCCAAGAAAATTCATTTTCGAATTAGGCCAGCGTGGTGGACTATGGCCTAAATCCCCTTCGTATGTTTCGAAGGGAGGCCCGTGCCCCTCGGTGGGGACGTATATGGGCTGCTAAGAGAGATATAATTAATAAATAAAAAAGTTTACTGTAATGAATATTGTTGAACGCATATACAACGGATTAGGATTGCTCTTACAGTATAAATAAAAAGAGTTACAAAAGCATATTAGAAAAAGCAAGTAAGAGGAGCGATAAGCGCACTGAGGGTTCTGTACATTGAAGGCGACCACTGAACCTTTAGTTTCAGAGAGAAAAAAATAACATGGCTACGACACAGTATAATTAATAGTACTAAAGTACCTACCAATATTGTTTGACGCAAACAATTTTAAGGCTACGATTCGCGAATCGCACGGTTCTACAATGTCCTATGCTACAAGCCTGTTATAATTATTCCCGACTACCTAGATCATAATGAACAGTTGCAAAAAAAGAAACTTCCCACTGTAGGTACACCCATCAGGTGGTCGCACGAGGTGGACGGTGGGTAATAAGCGATAATTTCAACACTCTTTCTATGGATCACTTAAAATAAGGGCCTAGGTAAATTACGAAAGAAAATATAAACTACCTATTTCTACCTACTCATTTACCATCACCAAACTTATTGTCCCTTATTAAAGCAGGTATCGAGAATGCCTCGTTTTGTTTCCCGTCCCTGTTATTAGCGGGCTCGGGCGTGCCGGAGGGAATTCTTTGCTTGAAGCGTTCGTCGATCAGCACCGTCTTGTGCATGCGCGCGGACGCCATCTCTTCAATACGCTGGTACATTTCTTTGTATGTCATTATGTAATCTCTGTAATTGAAGGTATCAGTTTGTTTAAGGCTTGTGTAAGGAGACTCAAGTCATGATCTATATATTTTATTATTATTATTATTTAGAACATGTACAGTCATAATATTTCAAACATGAACATAAATCTAGATATTAACAGACCTGGAGGTTCATAATTTAACAGACATATACAGGGTGTTAAGTAATTCGATCTTATCCTCTCGGGTGGTGAACCAGCCCATGAAACTGAACAACTTTCCCTAAGAACAAATGCCGAAATATGAAAATTTTTTTGTATCTTCCCATACAAATTGCATCAGCTGATAAATCATTTAGTATGGGAATTCAAAAAAATTTTTTCGTATTTTGGCATTTGTTCTTAGGGAAAGTTGTTCAGTTTCATGGGCTGATTCACCACCTGAGAGGATAAGATCGAATTACTTAACACCCTGTATATATAAATTACACTAAATCGAGCAGTATCGGTCGGTGGAAAAGTATTGAATGTTACTTAAGTACTTATTGATTGTATCTTTTTGCTTACCACGTGAGTTAAAACTCCATTAGTTACCACAGGAAACGCGGGTATCGAGTGGCAGGTTATGAAGTTTAATCTAAATTTGTTTATTAGTTTGCGTGACAAAAAACCTATAAGAAAAAAAAGCCAACTCTTCTTAGGAGTGACTGGGACGCGAAGGCTTAGCTATAAGATTACACTTACTATTTAATGTACATTGCTGCTGGACGATGTGATTGTAACTGAACGTGTAAAACAAATGCAGCAATGTACGTCATCGTTCAGTCGAAATTGTTTATCGATTTATCATTAGTGATAGCCCCTAAGCGTAATATGTTGTTTCGAGAACCACAGGTATGCTGTACTATGGGGGGAAGTATCCCGAAAACTCGTATCTCAGGACTTATCTGGACATATTCCCATAATCTCACCGGAAATCCTTCATGTCGAGACGATACACCTGCGTGATCTCAATAGCAACCACTGTGGCCACTCGCTTCCTGTCTTTCATCAGCAGAGCGAGTTCACCGAAATGAGCACCGTCGTCCAAATGACACACCTGCATGGCAGATGGCAGAAAGTTATAATGCAGTTTTAGGTCATTTCGTTATTAGAACTATATGATCATCACAGATTTATTAGGAATTCTGCTCAATTCGTTTTTAATGATTAAATTTATTATAGGCCTAGGTATAAGTACTTAGATTTCCCTTGTCAAGTTGTCACGTGAGTCCCTTAGACATAAAATTCTGTTTTTTACACTCTGTGTTCCTATTTAATTTGAAGGCCAAATCCAGGATATCTTGATTAAGAGGTATCCATTATTACTCGTTTTTTAGGAGTTTGACGCCTGGTAAAACTGTAATAGCAAGACAATGTAACAGCTCATTTTTAAAAACGGCAGGCGCTAAGTCACTGTCACGCACGACAACATTGATTAAATACAGTGGGTAGACCGATTACAGAAATCGAATCAAATAACACTTCTATGAGAAGCCCGGATCATATACGTACCTCAGCACCCTTCATAGAGAACACAGCAACAGTTCCGCTAGAGATGAAGTACATGCAGTCGCCAATGTCCCCTGCGCGGACTATCAGATCGTTGGCCATGTACACCTCGGACCTGAGGCAGCCCAAGACAGAGCCCACCAGGGAAGGCGGCATATCCTCGAATAGCGGCACCTTATCTATCAGTTTATGGCAAATGTCGAGTGCAACTTCGCTTCTGAGCTGTTCTGTGGAGCGATATTTGTAAGGCTCTTTAAAAACTCGGAAATTTCGTTTTGGATTCTTGACTCTCAAAGGGCAACCTATAGTTAGTTGAGGTGATCTTACACGCAATCGAAACTACCTACGAGTTTTTGGAGTAAGTCTCAAAAAAATGGTTAATGGTATACCTGAGAGGCAAGCCATAGTAATTTGTTCCTTGAAGTACTTCTCTTGGAATCTGTAGTAGTAAAATTGGCGAACTCTGTTCATCAGTGACGTGGGGAATTGCTTGTGACGCATGAATTTCTGTAAAAGTTATTAAGTTCTCAATTTTTAAAAGTTTTCTTTTACACTACATCAATTAATTTTCGTTTATCTCCTGCCTTGTGTTACCTGGAAAAAATAGCAGCCTAGTGATAAGGTCCTTGCACACACTTGTAGAGTTCATAAGTTTTACTTTGTATGTGTTTCTACTTAGATGAGTTTTATGAGACAAAGTAAGAATCTTTACTTTTACAACAAGATCAACCAATTATGTAGGCTGAGCACTGTGTTACAGTACAAGCCTAAAGAGAGAAAAAACGAAGATAACGTTGCAGGGTAAGTAAGTAAAATAGTCAAAAATTCAACTATCATTATTAAACAGTTAGTCGAGCTTTGGCATCCTATTTGCGCATACTAGTGTGCTCGGGCCATGTGTAGTGTGTAGGCGATCTGCATGAAAGACGTAGGTAGCTGGATCTATTTCCATATGATTAGCAAATCGCGCTTTTAATATCTACAAAATCTACATCTTACCTCCACTTGATTCATAAGTTCCTGGTAGCGTAATTTACAGTTGAACCTGGTTATGTAGAGGTTGAGTGCTATAACTGCAACAAGTGATAGAAAGCTGGATATTGGCGTCATTGGTAGAGAGATCAATGTAAAAGAAATTCTTTCACATCGATCGGTCCTATACGCCATCCGCAACCAGCGACTTCCGAAAAGCTTTACCAGATTGTCGATCTTTTTTTTTATCTCCCGCTTTTTCTTTCGACTTTTGATATAGTAGCCCATATTAATATTGATAGCTAATTTCATTTATCTATTGTCGTTCGATAAAATGATACCTGTCGAGGCGGTTTTGCCACACGAATAAATATTCTTTGTCATTTTAGCCTTCGATTTCTTTATGCAATAAACAAGTGTACATACAGAATGTTGTATTGGGTACATCAAGTTATTGTAAAAATAGTAAATAAAAAAGCAAAATTAACAACATTTCAATTAAATTAATATCGAAATAATAAATGAAAGTTAAAAGTAAACATGTCAATAATAAAATTAATAAAGGACTCGTTATGGAGCTACGATGCCACAGACAGAAACACACTTCACACTTATAATTTTTGTCGTTGATTAAAAATAAGATCAGTAGTTGACAATCTGTATCACTAACGAGTTATATAATTGTACAAGCACTTACTTAACAAGAATCCTCAACTATTTAAAAATTATCACTAGTCAAGACGGCAGTTTGTTAAACAATTTGTTGGTTAACCCAAACACTACGTGGTGGGACAGTCAAGAGCAGGTCCCGCTTTATACTACCAGTTTAAGCTGAGCTCTGATTTTACTACGCGCCATACAATGCAGAGCCGGTCCAAAGTCCAATGTTTCAAGCTGGTCGTGCTCTTGAGTGTACCTTTCCAATTTCATACTTAGCGCTAATATAATAATTATCATACTTTGCTCTCCATAGCGCGAGATGCAGCGGATAGCACTCGATGTGCTCGCGCTCCACTGAGATGAGACCCCATATAAACTATTTAGTGTTAGGAGCGATGCATTGTCAATCTAAATGTGTGTATCGCTCAAGTGCGCATTGTAGGAAGCTTAACTTTTCGTTTAATCTACATTTGACAGATCTACTTTTAACAGATTCCATTCTTATTGTTGCTAGTGAGTTATTATTAATGATGTGATGAAAATAAATTGCTGCATGCTGAAGTGAAGATAAGCAACTTCTTCTTTTGACCGTCACTGTTTAAACGTAGAAAAAATTATTGTTAATTTTGTGCTATATTACACATTAACATTAATTTGTATGTATGAGTGTTTGTTACTTTTTCATGCTTAAAATTTCGATAAAATTTGGTATGGAGTTATTATATTGTTAATTTTGCACATTACCACTAATTTGTGTGTTTGTTACTTTTTCACGATTAACACGTCGCGCGCTTGTTTACGCCGCGCCGCCGCGTGCGATACAAATCCTGCACACGCGAGTGTGCAGACATCGCGCGAGGGTTAACGACTTGGACCAATTTCGATAAAATTTGGTATGGAGGTAGCTGACACCCTGGATTAACACATGTAACATGGGCTAAATATTTTTCCTGAAGTCCCATGAGACTTCGCTTCCGTGGGAACTCGACAAATCATTAATGAGGGGGACAGCGCGTACGCAGTCCCCACTACCAAAAATTACGCACCCGAGTTATCCACATTAGGGATAATCGCAGGGGTCAACCAAACCGCAGTGCAATGGAAGGGCCTCGCCCTGGGGGAACCGCCTTCTTGATCACGGTGTCCCCTGTGCCAGGTAAGTATGATTACGTCATTGCAAGGCGGCCGGGTCATTCAAACGCGGAACATCTCAATACCGCGATGTAGAAAATGCAGTTAGACTGCACAGTGACATCTAGCGGATTTTTAAGGCAACAACTGACAGTGTGCTCGTAACTCTGTCTGAAGCATATATCGGTCTGAAGTTAAATCCCTACATGAATTAAAATATACACACATCAACACGGTCTAGGGATATTGCACTATTTTTCATACAAAAGCGGTCTGTTTGAGAAGCTACAAAAGCATACTCGAGATACATGGAGCGCTATAATTTTCAGACGAGCAAGTGCTAAACCTGAATTTTCAATTCTAATCAATGAATTTTGTATCTGTACATCTGTGTGTCTGTCTGTGGCATCGTAGCTCCTAAACGAATGGACCGATTTGGATATGTTTTTTTTGTTTGTTTGAATCAATTAAGTAATCAAGATGATTTTTAGCTGTATTTGATCAACCTTGGTATGTTTAAGTAATCGAATGTCGAATGTGATATTTTTTTTTAAATTTGAGTGGTGTTACCGGTGTTGTGTGTTGGCAGGTATTTAAGATCATAGGAATATCAGGGTATTGTATTGTTTTAATACCTAGATTGTAAATCATAAAAACGGATCCGTAGAGAAGAATGCAAGAATTCACTACGATCTCATCTGCTCTAGTAGAGTTGAATAGAGAATAGCCAGTGCCTGTAAACAAAAAAATTATTAACAGTTTTCATTCGTTTGGAATTAGAACCTAACTGGTAACCATGCATATTTTTAGTTGCATCATCAGTAGAAAGTATTTCTCTGCTTGAGAGTTTATTGTTTGGTCCAGCTGTTAAATTGAGCCCTCATTGAGTCAGAGACTTCAAACTGACACCCGCGATAGCCAAGTAAACAGCAAACAAGACAGCTGAAGTTTAGTTCCAGATTGCTAGCCAAAAGCGTATACACTAATATTTTTGGGAAAGAAAAAATGGTGCGAATGGGACTTGAACTCAGGACCCCAGGATTAGATACGCCGCCTAACTTGAAAGCACGAAAGCTCAGTTGGCCAGAGCACCAGGAGATTAACCTTTGGGTTGTGGGTGAGACTTGAGATTTGGGTATGTGATTCGCGACGAAAATAAATTATTCTTTTCCAAAAATATTTGTGAATATCCCTCAGGCGTGTAAGCGTTTTAAAAATACTACCTAAAAGCGTATCCGTTGTCTGTATGTCCACTGGTATTTTCAAGAGAAGAAACAGTGTATACTGTTCAGTTCATGACAAGTACTTTACCTGAGGTTAAACAGAATAAGAATTAAGTGAAGCATTTACCAAAGAACACAGCACAAGTAATAAAGACGCCCTTGTGGTACCGGTACGCGATGGATGAGTTGACGAAGCTATCCTCCTCAGTCTGCAGGTAGTGACAGTAACCATCTGCATGTCCATACCCTGCATGCAGGACACATATTATTTGGTGACTTTGAATTAGTTAAAGACAAGACAACCCATATTTGTGAACTTTTTTGTTCACAAAGAATTCTTAAAAAAAATTTTGAATGCTCAAAAAAACGCGATTGTTTTATATGTATTTAATAGCTATACGTGTCGAAATATTTTTAAATAGTAATGCTTTCTACACTAATATAATAAAGAGGAAAGATTTGATTGTTTGTATTGAATAGGCTCCGAAACTACTGGACCGATTTAAAACATACTTTCACCATTAGAATGCTATATTATCCCTGAGTAACATAGGCTATGATGTACTAAAAAAATAACAAGAAGTACTTATTGTACATTATGAATTGTACAGCGTGGTGAGTGTACAGGAATATGGGGAAGGCTTGCGGCCAGGGACTTTATAGGTATAACAAGCTGTTATGATGACTAAGACGGGCTAAACTTACAGTATAAATGTGACATAGCTGCGAAGTACAGCAAGCAGCTACACCAATGTATGGAGAATACAAACACCATAAGATGATGCAGTCCTCGGCTCCATATGTATGAAGCTCTGAAGATCTGAAAATTCACATTTCCCTGTCTAAAAAAAGATATTTCTCTTACGTCAACAGATCAGAAGGGTTAAATTAGGATGCCCCTAACATGGCCCTCTGACCTGATCTTCTATACCATCCTTCTTCTTATATGTTCAACCAAATGAACTTCATTACGGCCGGTTTAGACGAGTGGTAGTGACGGACAATGAATCAGGACTAGCGCTTCGGTTATTCTTATTCTACAGGAAATTATCTTTTTAACGACGTATCATTTATTTCAATTGGTGCCCGTACCAAGTTCCATACTAATACCGATACTAAAATGCCCATCGTCCTTTGTACAAGTAAAATCACCTTAATAAAAGTTTTGAAGTCGTTGGCGACAGTAATAATGCGGAGACATCTAACACACGGCAGGAGGTTTATAAAGAAGCGATTCTTCATAGTGAGCAAGGCCCACATGGTCTTCTTCAAGGACATGATCGGAAATGAGGACAGCAGGTCTATCAGAAACCAGGAGTACAGGTATCGCCTGCCAAAAAACAAATTGACATTAATCTCACCTAAATAATGGTAAATTAGTTGACAAAGTCAAGCAAAAACAAGGTACTTATACAAGCAAACAACAAGGTACCAATACCGCCAAAGTCAAGTCAAGCAAACAACAAGGTACCAATACCGCCAATTGGGTGAATTATCAAATGATTCTTCGAAATCGCATTCTTTGCCTGATTCCCGTGGTCGTTTTTATTTCTCAAGATATGGTGTAATATGATTATCCCACTATATGTGACAATAAATCACTGTATATTTATTTATTTAGATATAGAAATGTATTCAAGGAAAATCCCTATATGATATGGACTGGGTAACCGGGACTATGGTCGCCTGCCAGATCTATGCTTAAAACACGGCGCCACAAGGGAGAAACATTGTGTGAGAGGTTGAAGGGTGAAGATGTGTCGCTGGACTTTAAACGACCATCACACGATCCCTGAGGGTCCAAAACAGGTGTCCACTCGCTTTCTACGTTCCTCGTCCACCTTCCGAGCACGAAGCTTTCGCGTCTCCACACGGGCTGACCAGTGAAGGCAAGCCAGAGACGAGGAACAGGACCTTCCTGAGGTGGTCTGAGGGCTGTAGGATTGCTACGTCCTAACAGCTCGCCACAAGCTGCCCTACGTTGATTGACTGCACCCACATAACAATGCAAGTGGGCGGTGGGGTCTTCACGTATTTTTATTGGAAATCGGTTAGCTCTTGTCTCCCGCCTAAGCCACTGACAGAGACACTTCCCCTAATCGTTCCCTTATTTATTTATGATGTGTTTGCTCTTTTTGAAGTAAAATTCAGCTAAAACTGATTTCCGTGGCAAAAAATCCGCGGGAATCAGTGTCAAGAGAATCAGAAAAAATCGAAAAATTGAGATTGTCGCGAGTTTATTGCAACTGGTGCTTTAATATTAACATATAAGACAGTAAACTTAAAGAGCTTTAAATTAAGTAAAATGTAATCACGTTGTGATTAAAACTGTAATTTTAAATCAACACATGGGAATCAGTTTGCAGCTACAACAAATGCAGCTACAACAAATGAATCATTTTCTTACCCTCCGATTTTTGGGTAATGCGGCACGACCAGCACCTCTACTACTTACGGCGCGCAGAGCGAGCACTACTTAGGAATAGCGCGGGGGGAGAGACCAGGCATAGAGAGCGCCTTGATTGGGATGTACGCGCATTTTAGTGACGTTCCACGGGTATCAGTACTAGTCACAAGACATTTTTAAAATGACTCACAAAACAAAATTTACTTTAGTCAACCGTTTGATTTATTTTTTCCTATATTATTGTTTATCTGTTTTGTTTTTAAGAACAAGTTTGTATAGATAAATCATATAGTTAAAAAAATATAACCAGTATTGTATCGAAATTTGGGGCGGGGACACGTCACGGGAATCAGTTTTCAGCTGTTTGAAAATTTTAACCCTCTTGTTTTTATATTATACTAGCTTCCAGCGCGGGACTTCGTTCCCGTGGGAATTCGGGAAAATCATGTACCCTATGTCCATCCCGGATAATGTAGGATTCTAATGGTGAAAGAATTTTTCAAATCGGTCCAGTAGTTTTCAAGCCTATTCGATGCAAACAAACAAACAAACAATCAAATCTTTCCTCTTTATAATATGTATAGATAGATATAGATAGACGAAGATTTTATTATGTCCCAGTTAGAATACCCATTTCACTATCTAAATAAAAATATACCATATCCATTCTAATGAAAAACAGGGTTTTTGGTCCCGGACAACGAAAATTTCAACTCCGAAGAAATACCCATCTGTCTTTTTACGCTTTCACGCCTAAACCACTAAATTTTCATGTTTGGTACAGAGACAGAATAGAGCTTGGGAAAGGACATAGGCTACCTTTCATCGAGAAAAAAAGTCTTGAAGGGGTTAAAAGTTTGTACGGGTGTTGGTCATTGTCGAAGAGAAAACCATGATATTATATGTATTTATTTATAAATAAATACATGTATTTATAAATGCACATGATAAGAAATAAAAAAAATATTTGTTTAGATATTGGTCAAGTTCATTATCATTTTAATTATCATTTTCAGCGTTTGTGTTTTAACCTGTGTGAAGGATCGTCCAAGATCGGTTGATCGTCTAAGATATCGCTGGAAAGATGAAGTCACCAAAGACCTAAAAGAACTGAAAGTAACGGTCAAAATTGGCACAAGACAGAACGGAATGGCGGACTTTAATGTTGGAGGCCAAGATCCACTTTGGGTCGTTGAACCAGCGAAGTAAGTAAGTGAAAGATAAAATAGAGGACGAATAAGTATTAAGTATAAAAATATAAATGCTTCCCAAAGTACTGTACAAAGTAACTATTCCACATGGACGAAGTCGCGGGAAAAAGCTAGTTAGTATTTAAAAAGCGGTGATGAGTCAGACTGGTAATCGAAATATGGAATAAAGTATTTTTATTAAAGCCAGCTTACCAAACGATTCTCCTTCTAGTCAGTACCACATTAGATGCGTCCACATATGAATATCCTACATTGAATTTCACAAATATGTCAACTAAGCAAATGATTTGGACGCAGCAGAGAATTTTATCAAATGGCGTTGAATAGTGATACTGTTTAGGAATGACGTAGTTGAAACGCATGGGGGCCACTATGAACATAACCCAGTTGACAACCATCATGAACGAAGACCAAATCAAGCTGTAAGAAAAATTAGCTCTTATTAAATCTATGAAAAGTTTAGATCCCAGAAAAATAGAAATGTGAAAATTTGCCAAGTTTGCAAAAAAACACTTGAGGTACTTTTAAATTATTGAAAAACTTATCGCGTGATGAAATCCACCGGCGGAAGCTAAAATATAAAATGTGTGTCTATTAAAATGGCTCTGCACACTTTCACATACAATTCCGACCACATCATAAGAGACCTGAACAAACTGTAGGGGTGTATAACCCACGGACTGCCTTCTGAGATTTGACGCTGCCTCTCGGCAACTATAAGCGGATAGCTGACGAAACAAGCAGTCCTGGGATGGAGCACAGCGATTTGGAGTAGCTTCTTCAATTTGCGATATATACCACCTTTTTCTTTGTTTGGTAGCATGCTATCGGATCCTGAAAAAGAAAGTAGGTAGTTCTCTTCTTTACCATTTCTCTTCTTTAATCTATGCATTCTAAAAACTGTACCTAATATTAATTTACTCATCTACTGCCTCAAAATCTATGGACTTGTTAAAGCAATGGAAATAGAACTGCTAGAACTACAAGCGTTATTCTTATGTACATTGTGCTTTACAATTTGTTCATAGCTGACTTGAATTGATTTGATCCCGACTGTACAAGATTTAATTAACTTACCAAGTCCTAAAGTGCATTTATGTTTCTTTGATAGCCTTGTGTCTGGCATCGTTATGTTTTCTAGTAATTGCTTCTTTAATATCTGCCAGTTTTGCCTTATATTCTGTTTGGCAAACTTTGCGTGTCTTGAAATTTATATTTTTTTAATATAAAATTCACGTTTTCTTAGTTGCTGCTTACTTGTAAAGAGAATTTGAAGAGAATTTAAACACTAGCGTTTTAATTACTTGTAATCAGTATCACAGAGTACTTTATGAGTATTAATAAAGTACTCTGTGCTTGTAATATGTCATGTACAAAGAGAATATAAACACTAGCGTTTTAGAATAGAATCTTCATGTACAAGTCACCAATAAGTCAATTACTGGTCACTTATTTCTTTTTTTTGGGTTGTGGCCATGTTGTGGCCAAGGACGTAGTATGGTCTTTGAGTATGTAGTATTTGTTTATATGGAGGCGCAATATTTGACATATACATACTTATGAAGCGTGGCCAGCCGCCATTTTTGTTAAGTTTGTTTACATTTCACTTGTGAGTACTTCAGCTGTCAAGTGAATAGCAACATTAGTGAAAAATTGTGTTTTTTGTTGAGGAGAAGTTGTTTTGTGGTTTTGTATAGTGTCAGAACATTGGATGAGAAGGTAGCAAAATGGCTTCGTGCTCTGTAAAACAGTGCAGCTACAGGGCTAACAAAAATAGCAAGCAAACGACTGTGCATCAGTAAGTAACCTTTTTTTGTTGAAATACGCCTATTAAACCCAAAAATACTTCTAAAACCTTTATTACTAAGATTATATTTTATAGTTTTCACGTTTTTTACACCCTAAATTACCTTTCTGGCTAACTTTACATAATATTTTCCATAACAAAAATTTCTATACAAATGACATTAGTGATGTAATAATAATGGCTATCGAATTTATATCGATGATTCTGTATTAGTTACAGAGCATATTTGTACGAGTGATCAGTTACAATATTTTTTTATATTAAAATAGCGGTGGGACACATTAAGCTAAATAAGATAAGAAGCTGTTTTTAACTATCTATACTATCACTTTCTGTATTCAAGGTGTAAAGGGACAGTTTTGCTAAAAACTGAAATGGCGAAATCAAATCATAGCTAAGATTTTATAGTTACCTACGTTTAGAAAATATATTAATTTAATTAATGTTATTCTGTATGATTATTTTACCTTAGAAATTTGTTTTTCTTTTAAACTACATTACCAAGTGAGAGGATTATTAGTATTAGTACGTATTTGGTTTGATTATGTTTTCAGATTCCCAAAAAAAGAAGCGTTGCGACGTGTGAGGACACAATAAAGCATCGAAGTTAAAATAAACAAATGTATTTTCTTTTGTAGGATATTGATGTACATATTTATTTTATGTGACAATCAATAAGAACGGTTGCTAAGCAACGGAGACCAGAGACAGGGCTGTGCTGGCCTGTACTCACACTCCTCTTCACGGCACTGTCGTGGTCTTCAGGATAGCCCCATACTGCTCCGCAATTTCAACAGTCGCGGACCAGCCAAAGCTTTAGTCAGCAGATCAGCCTCCATATCCTCAGTTCTAAGATAACTGACCTCTAGGACTCCTTCTTGAATGCAGTTCCGAATGAAATGCATCTTCAGGTCAATGTGCTTCGACTTTGAAGTCACCATTGCGTTTTTACTTAGCTTAAGGGCGGCTTGGTTGTCATTCAGTACGACAATCCGTTCATAGCTGGCTCCTAAATCTTTGTACAGACTTCTGAGGTGAATCGCTTCTTTAGCAGCCTCAGTCAAGGCAACGTATTCGGCCTCAGCCGTTGATAACGCAACGCTCTTTTGCTTTTTAGCCATCCAACTTACAGCCGTCCCAGCATACTTGAAACAATAGCCGGAGAACGATTTACGGTCAAGCTTACAAGCGCCCCAATCAGCATCTGCCATTCCGTACAAATCTTCATTAGTCTTCCTAAAAACCAGGCCGACACTCTTCGTTCCTTTTAGGTAACGTAAAACTCTTTTTGCGTTCTTAAAATGCTCTTCTCCATAGCAATCATTGAATTGAGAAAGATAGCTAATGGCGAACATTATGTCAGGTCGGGTTGCCACTGCTATATACATGAGCGTCCCAATTAAGTTTTTGTATGGAAGGTTTGGACAACTATCTCTTCCACCTTTTTCTAGAATAAAACCTGGCTCTACAGGTGTAGATACAGACTTGCAGTCTTCCATTTTGAATTTCTTAAGAGTATCTTGAATAAACTTCTCTTGGCTAAGTTTGATCTCGCCTTTCTTGTAGGTTACGTCAATGCCAATCAAACGTCTGGGTGCTGCTAAGTCTTTCAGCTCAAATTTGGTGTTCAACAGGTCTTTTACCTCCTGGAGCTTCTTTGGACATGAATAGGCAATTAAAAGATCGTCGACATAAATTACAATGATAATTTTAACTCCTCTTGTCTCTAGTAGGTATACACAAGGGTCAGCCTCTGATGCTTTGAATCCAATATTTTTCAATTCTGTGTCGAGCTTCTTATACCACTGTCTCCCTGCCTGTTTAAGTCCATACAGAGCTTTTATGAGATGACAGACTTTTCCTTTAGGATTATTTTTTATGTCTTTTAACATCTCAACTGTTTTATAGTATAAAGTCAGATCTTCTTTTGTACTTTCTTCGACTACAATTTCTGTCAAATATTCTTCTAAATAGTCTGGATATTTCATTACGATTTTTTCTTCAAGTTCACCATTTAGGTATGCTGTTGTTACATCCATCTGGTTCAACTTTAACCCTTCTTCTATCGCTATTCCGACGACGGATCTGATCGAACTCAGTTTTGCAACAGGAGCGTACGTTTCATTATAATCAACACCTGGTCGCTGTGTAAACCCCCGTGCTACAAGTCTGGCTTTTCTGGTAATGCTATTATCAGGTCCAATTTTATTCCTCAGAACCATCTTATAGTCTACTACTTTCATATCTTTATTTTCCTTTTCTATTTTCCAGGTACCATTCTTAACATGTGCTCTTATTTCAGCTTTTATCGCATCATGCCAGTAACCATCGTCTTCATTTTCTTCAGACTGGTCACATATTTTCGCAATTAATTGACTTTCTTCAGTCTCATCCATTATATAATCTCTTGTCCACGCTGGTGGATGCCTTTCTCTTTGAGGTCTCCCATTTTCAGGTGTTTCAACAACTTCAGATGCGTCATCATAAGACTCTAGCTCGTCTACTGAAGATGCGACATCTTCTTGGTTGCTTGAATTTTGAAAGGTATCTTCATTTCTATTTTCGGTTAGTTCAATTTCTATTATTTTTGGTTTATTTTGGTTTACCTTTTTATTAATCTTTCTTTTTTCTTTTTCTTTTTCAGGTGTCTTCGAGTTCCGTTCCTCTTCATCTAGAAGTTTTTCATAATTGTGTTCTCCTTTGTCATAATACATTTTATCTATGACTTTTACATCCCTGCTGATTATCACATTCTCCTCTTCAGGTATGTAGACTCTGTACGCCTTCGAGGTCATTGAGTATCCCATGAAAACACCTTCTTTAGTGTTCTGGGTAAGTTTGCCTCTTTTATTTTTTATTAGAACGAAGGTCTTCCTGCCATACACATGAAGGTGATGTGCGCATGGTGTTCGGCCCACCCACTTCTGGAACGGAGTTTCACCATCTAGGGCTTTGGAGGGGCTACGGTTTATAAGATAGTTTGCCGTAGCTAGCGCTTCCGCCCAGAGCTTCTTGGGTGCATTGGCTTCAATCAACAGACATCTGGTTTTCTCGAGCAATGATCTATTTTTTCTCTCGCTGATGCCGTTTTGTTGTGGTGTATAAACGGTTGTCAATCTTCTTTGAATGCCATGCGATTTGAGGTAGTCATTAAACTCTTTATTTCGGTATTCAGACCCGTTGTCTGATTGAAGGAACTTTATCTTCTTGTTATGGAACGTCTCGACTTCATTTTTATATTCTTTGAAGATCTTAAATACATCGCTCTTCTTCTCCATGAAATAAACGTGACAGTAACGAGTAAAATCGTCTATGAAAGTGACGTAATATCTCGATCCTGCTAGTGACTCACACTCGAAGGGGCCACATACGTCGCTATGTATAATTTCTAGCTTGTCCGTTGTGTATAGGTCATCATGTCTTGTGAATGGTAGTCTTGATAGTTTTCCTTTAATGCAGGTCTCGCATGTTTCTAACTTCTCGTCAGTAAGCTTCAACCCGTACATTAGCTCCTCTTTTGCCATCATCTTCAAATCTTTTTCATTAATGTGGCCGAGTTTACGATGCCATTCCATGATGTTATTTCCCATCTTCGGTGTGTAGTGTGCATTTTCTTTTTCTCCATCTTTAAATTCGATGTAGTAGAGTCCATTTCTCTTGTTTGCTGTCATCGCCACCTCGCCGCTCTTTTCTATGACGTAGGCCTTGTTCTTGTCAAATGTCACCTTGTATCCTTTGTCTGTTATTTTGCTGACGGATAACAGGTTGACTGACACATCGGGAACGTAAAGGGTATCGTTTAAATTGTAGCCTTGTTCCTCTGCGTTGACAGTGACTCTTCCTTTTCCTTGAATTTGGCTCGTATGTTTGTTTGATGCCAGTTTCAGTATGCCACTTTCAGGGGTTATGGTAGAAAACATGGATTTTTCGCCACACATATGTGATGAGCAGCCGCTATCTAGACACCAGGTATTTTGATTGACGTCTGAACTTACGGTGCTGAGACAGACGTTAAAGTTTTTGTTTTCGATTCTGTCTTCTTTCTGATTTGCGTTTTTCTTCCTGTTTCCCCAGCACTTCTCTGTAGTGTGACCCTTTTTCTTGCAACTCTTGCAGTATGACTTCTGTTTATTTTTCTTGAAAACATACGCTTCTGAGTTTTCAGGTTGTTCGCTGCCGCTCCTGGCCTGATACTCTTCAAAGATTTTTACCTTCAGGTCTTCGGGAGAGGGCAGTGTGTCACGAGACTCTATGGCTATTCTGAAGTTTTCAAATGCCGTAGGCAGACTGTATAGTAGCATTATACTCAGCAGTTCTGACGGTATTTTTATATCCATATCTGCGAGTTTATCCACCACATCCATGAAAGTATTTATGTGATCATGGATGTCTTCCTCTGCAGTCATTCGTTTGAGAACCAGTTGCTTTAACAAGGTTGCTTTCCTTGCAGGCCCGCTGCTTTGATACGTAGCTTTTAACTTGTCCCATACTGCCTTAGATGTCGTGCAGGTCTTGATTTGTTTCAGTTCCGACGGCGATAACAGAAGTAAAATTTCAGCTCTTGCCTTTAAGTCCTCCTTGTTAAATGCTGCCGTCGCTGCCGCATCTGCATTAGGTGACAATGTCTTTTCTCCGCTTACGATATCCCAGTAGTCATTCTTGATGAGTACCGCTTGCGCTTGCAGGCACCAAGTATCGTAGTTCGACTTGCTCAACAGTTCTACACTTCGATAATAATTTGACGTGGATGCCATCTTATTTTTTTTAGCTAACCACGCTCTGCTACCATATTGTGAGGACACAATAAAGCATCGAAGTTAAAATAAACAAATGTATTTTCTTTTGTAGGATATTGATGTACATATTTATTTTATGTGACAATCAATAAGAACGGTTGCTAAGCAACGGAGACCAGAGACAGGGCTGTGCTGGCCTGTACTCACACGACGTAAGTGGTTTGACATTATTGGGAAAGATAATTTGAAACCTCATAAAGTACTCCACCTATGCTCTTTACATTTTGAGGAATCAGCATTTTATAAAACCTTGCAAATCGTAAGTATTTCTGTGCCTTCTGTTTCTTTTTTGGTAAGAAATCCATGAAATTCTTGGAAAAAAATCTCATACTGAGGCAATTTCTAGTTGCATGGAGAAGCTAAATGTATTTTTTTTACGTAGCATTTGCCCTTAGAGAAGTCTACAGTGGCATTTACTCGTAGAAACTTCGTACGCACTGCCCTTATACAGATGCACAGATCGATCGAACCCAGTCCGAAACCCTGTACCTTGTTCATACACAAGTAGAAAAGACAACTCTACAAAACCAGGGATACGAATCGGGCACCGGGTCACGCATCCTCACCATACACGAGGCTCAAGGGTTGACGTACGAAAAGGTGGTGATCGTGCGTACTACAACGACCAGGCAGGAGCTACACGACAGTATCCCACATGCTGTAGTTTCCATATCGCGTCATACCGCCAGTTGCAAATATTATGCGGATGATGGTAACGATGCGATAGGCATTTAGGCAGATTCATCAAAGAAGCAGAGACGGCAGGCAGGGGAAAAGTGGTCAATTACAACCTCAAAATGGCGATCAAAAGTCGAGACACAGCCATCATAGATGCCTTGAGGTCTGAATGCAACAGCGAAGAACCGTCACTCGTTTAAATATATATTATATACATTATGTATTCATATATTTATTATACTTATTTATAAATTGTAAACCTATATGGAAAGTATTGTATTATAGTTAAAAATCAAGTATTAACAAGAAAACTTAATCTAGACAAAGGCACGGACATAAAATCTGTGGATGCTAATAATAACACAACTAATATATATATAAATATATATATATATATATATATATTTTGTATTTCCACCCGTTCCTTGGGAAAAGTTGTTCAGTTTAGAAGGCGGATTCACATCCTTAAGTCACAGAATAAATAATAGCTTAAGTTTTGCTTACTAATTTTATAAGTCACCAAAAAATACTTGCTGCCTGCAATGCTAGCTTAAATTGACACTAACACACTCTTTAACCTCCTTACTCTGTCTGTTTTTTCGAGGAGATTGATAACCTCGACGATCACATGTTGGTTTATTCGCAAGCTTTTGCGTATCTTTTAATAATATTGGCAACAGATTCCACTTTTATAACTAGATTTTTTCAATAGCGTGCATGAGTGTCATTTTTAACCGACTTCAAAAAAGGAGGAGGTTCTCAATTCGACTGTATTTTTTTTTGTATATTTGTTACGCGATTACTCCGGCAATTATAAACCGATTTGAACAATTCTTTTTTTATTTGGTAGGTCATACGTCAGAGGTGGTCCCATTGTCACCAGGTCAGGATCTGATGATGGGATCCTGGGGAAATAGAGGGAAACCCTCAAATTTTGTAGGCATGTACACTGTTTATCAGAAATTATCTTAATCTATGTAGATTTTTGCATCTAATGGTCACCATTTAATGTTGCTGAGCTTATGATGAAGCTGATGATGAATGGTTTAGGAGTATGGGATCTCTGTAACAAAATTATTTGGGATTGAAGTCGGTGACTCTTACGTTTTTGACGTGGAAAATTATTGTATTAAGCATTTCTTCGGGTGCTATTGAATGACACGAAATATCAGGTTCGCAAAAGTTCATATCCGAGATCTTGAATTTTAGGTTGGGTGAAACGTCACGCTCCGCGTCGCTCTACGTAGAGCTTGGCCTTCGGCCTCACCATATACGCAGTTTTCCTCGGCCTGCTGCCTCGCCTCGCTCTTAGAGTGAACCTTTTATGGCGGTCATCATGGAATTGAGAGGGTGGTCGCTCTGGGCTTAGCCCTGCGCGAGCTCGGTCTTCGGTCTCGTGTCACGATTTTGTATGGCGGCTTTTATTTTAAACAAAATATCTTTTGTATGATCATTGTACAATAAAACACATACATATGTCACCGTAAAATTGTCAAAGCTTTAGTAAAATTATAAACTCTGGGTACTTTGTGAACTGGTCTTTTTTTTCACATTGACAAATTGTAAATAAATGTAAATAAATGCTGTGATTTTGTTTATTTTTCAAATATCATAAAGTAACCGTACTCTGTACCACCTATCGATACTTTGAACAAGTATCGATATTTTGATACCCTAGCATGTGCTTACAACCGGCACGCATATTTTTGTGAAATTTCCTGTCCTTTTACTCTTTAGTCATTGATTATGGTAAAATAGTTAACTTATTTTTTCTATGTCTATGTAAAATAGTGATATTAGGTCCATGGTTGTGGCACATCGACGTATTGGTTGTACGGGGGCATTTCATATACATAGAAAAAATAAGTTAAATACCACGGGCATTTGCAAAATCACGTTTTTCCCAGGATGCAGTATGGACCTAATATCAAAAGAGAATTTTTAAATCATGTATTTGTATACTGTGTTCCAGAGAAAAGGTAATCACTGGCGTTTATTAACTTAAGTAAGTATAAGTTTTACTTTAGCATCTAGCATTCGGTTCAGCGTGGAATTGTGGAAGGAACATTTTGTGAATTTTAACAGAATAAGTGCAAATAAAAAGTAATTGTTTAATACTTAACAGTTAGTTAGTATACATTTTTACAAAGAATGTAATTTACATATTTACAAATTGTTTTATAATATAAGATAAGAATACATATAACAAACTAACGATGTGTTTTATCTCTTGAACTGCTTGTTAGTGAATTCGGGACTGAAGGGGCTGGTGTTGAAGCCAAAGTTATTGCTGTGTACTGCGATTGGCACTGTTTCTCCAGACTATAAACAAAATTAAGATATCAGTCTTCCATTTTTAGATGGGTTTGTCATGAATAAGCTCGAAGTTGAGTTGACACACGAGTCACCATCGAGCCATGATTGCACGAAGTGCACGTTCCAGCCTTGCCAGACTTTACATCGACCTACCGTATCACTCGTTATTTATTCTTTGTGCAATCAAAATCAAATTTTAAAAGGCATAAGAATCTTTCGATCGATCGAGATATCAAAGAAATCATCATTAATAAAACCCAAAAACTGTCTTGATAACAAATCTAGAAGAGAAACAACCTCGACATAATTTGAAATACGATACTTGTGAGAAGATATCGACACTGTATTTACACAGAATACTTCAAAGTAATTTAGCACTTACCGATTGAAAAACTATGCCTTGTGTGGAATCAGAGTCCTCAGGAGGGAAGTAGTCGCCTCTAAACTGCGGCAGGTCCTCGATGCCAATTAGGTCAGAGTCCCCTGACACATCGCTGCAATATTCAACATAATTAGGTAACACAGTCAATCACAATATATGTAACAGTTTAGAATTCGTAAAATGTTGCCATTAATTGGTCGAATGATTGGAGACAGTGGCGTAGACTGTAGTGTGTAGGGAGTTGTGAGGTAGTTCGCAGAGAGCAAAAACAAAAGCTTTATATCGGTGTCTTCTTTCAGGTTCAAATTATTGAAAGCACCCTTGTTTAGTCAAAGTTAACCCGTTAGCAATGATAAGTCATAGACAAAATGTGTAATAGAAAGGTGTAGTCATATTTCAGGATGGTCATCAGCCCATGAAACTGGACAACTTTTCTCAACCCACATTGAGGTTATATGGAACCATATAGAATTCTCAAAAAAATTTCGACTTTTCATACTAAGGCGATCAGCTGATCGGACAAGTTGTGTGGAGATTGGAGAGGCGACTTTGTTTTCTCATATTTCGACCCATGTTCTTTGGGGCAAGTTCAGTTTCGTGGGCTGATCACCATCCTGAAATATGGCTACACCTTTCTGTTACACGTTGTAGTAAGAAATCCTGAATATCTATAGATATGTTGCTACAAATACTAATTCAAGAAGACTTACCTCATAGCATCGAAGTCTGGCGCCTTGATGGCCTCATTCCAGATGGGGTTAGAGCCCTCCACAGCGTGCTTGTTGGTGCCGGGGGCTGCGATGCGGTTCAATCCGGAGTCCACTGACCCGTATTTTGTCATTGAGAGGGCTTCTAAACGCCGATTCAAGCTGGACAGAATTATGAGGAGTGAGTTAATTTGAAGACAATCCTTTCATTGCTAAAATGTGATGCGGCATTATAGTCCAGCAATCTTTAACCTATTTGTATAAACAATGAAACAAAAATACGTCCCAAAGGCAAAGTGGTAAGGTTATATTAAACTCAGTAGGTTGCCTGTAGTATTTGCTATCATGCTTCTTTATTAGCTAAATCTTAAACCATCTACAGCCTGAAAATGTAATGTACTTTTAAGCGTGTTATTTCTACAAAATACGAGTTTTTTACTTACGCCCTGGTCCTCACAATAAAGGCGATGAGGAGCACCAGACAAATGAAGCCGAGGATGGCGGAGAGCGCGGCCAGCACGTACACCGTGATCTGGATGCCGTCGGTGCCCGTCTCAGGGCTGACACCGGTCCTAAAGTCTTCAAGTATGAGGAGCTGGGTGTCCAACGAGTTCTGGATCGCCCGCAACAGCTGGGTGTCACTACGTAGCCTGGAAAAACAGAGTTGGTGTAGCGGTCTACATGTGCACAGGTAAGCTTTAAACAAACGAAAATAACTTATTAAATAAGCTCTTTTATTTTATTTCTAAGCCAAAGAGTCACCGCGGCCTGCTGGATCTGGATAAAATAGAACTTCAGTAGCAATTTCATGCTGGAAAGTGTTAGAAGAATATTGAAGATAAGTTATTATACAAATTAAATTTTTATTGTAAAAGTTAATAAAAGATTCGTAAAAGTTAATAAGAGTTGTCAAACACAGATCATGACCAATAGTGAAACTATCAAAAAAAAAAAAAAGTATGTTTGTTTTGTTTTTAATTTAAATTGTATCGTAAGTTTAATTTTCTGTTTATTTTTCTTTTTCTTTTTTTCTTTTTCACGTTATTGTGCACGTTGTACTCGCCTCACTTCGTCCAATCTCTCTTGTTAGGTCTGCTGTAAGAAATTTCTTCCTAGAAATAAGCAGTGCCTGTTGTGTCGTATTTCTTTTTGTATGTTTCTTTTTATATGTATATTGTGTACAATAAACAGTAAATAAATAATAAAAGTTCCTCACTCCTCAATGACCTCCACGGGAACAGGCACATCGTTCTGAATGAAGTGCGCGCGAACTTCAGTGAGCTCGTCCTGCGCCACTCCATTGCTGTCTGTAGCCGGCACTATCTGGTCGATGTTACAGGTCATGTTGAATCCGGCGGAGAATGTTTGGGCGATCTAGAATGTTTATGCCATTTGAATTAGACTGATAAAGCGTTTATAGAAGTCTTTTTGCGACAAAATCTAACTGACTAGTTTGATCCGTCGAAAAAGGGAACTCCTTTTTAAGTAGGTAAGAAAATACTTACGAAGTCTCTCCCATTTTCGACTTGTTCAATCGTGTTCACGAAGGAGAAGAACACCCGATTCAAATCAGAAATTAGATAGATTTTTACTTCCGCCGAGTCAGACTCGCCACCTTGAAATATAAAAATTTGTGTTTCTAAACATCGTCAAAAGATTTATTCAAAAATATTCTAATGACTTTACCTTAGACCTCAAGCAATGTTTATTCTTAAAATTGAATAACTTACTCAAGGTATCCGTTAAGGAAATGCAAAACTTTAGTTTCACACCCATCCTTGGGCCACATACTAAGTCTTAAGC
The DNA here is from genome assembly GCA_949987775.1 of Aproaerema taeniolella. Classification (NCBI taxonomy): domain Eukaryota; kingdom Metazoa; phylum Arthropoda; class Insecta; order Lepidoptera; family Gelechiidae; genus Aproaerema; species Aproaerema taeniolella. The sequence goes on from OX465249.1 coordinate 3,394,255, forward strand.
TGCAATTTGGCAAAGAATATTCTATAGTACCAACCAACAACCGGTTTATAAATAGCAACTCCCCAATACTTACTTGGATCTGTGGCAATGACATTGAATTCGAACATGCCGTGCATAGCGGCTGTCGGCTGAATATTGAGGGTTAGTACTCCAGTACGTTCGTTAAGATTGAAAGCGTTTTCTCGAGACGCTTCCAGTGTTGGATCTACTACCATAGAGTCGTAGTCTATGTGGTAACTGATCAATGCGTCTTCTGAATGCGTTGCCTGAAACACATTTCATTTATTTTATCATCGAATCTTTTATTTTGCATTTATAGTATTACTTGGAAGATGCAACTTACCCGAACAGTAAGTAGTTCTCTGTTGATACTGTCGAGGACGGAGATACCGGCAGTATACAACGAACGCTCGAAGATTGGCCTAGGATGAGCCTCTCGAACCTAAAACATTATAGGCGTTGTGTTATAAAGTAATGGCTTTGAATCATACCTTTTCTTTTGCGTGTATTTGCGGGATTTGTGTAAACACAGCTTCATTATCACTCAACGACCTCACCTCTCCCCTAAAGTTAGCATTTCATCTTTTCCTATTGTCACTATTGATAGGTTTTACACGCGCTTTATCTTGGCGATGATAGTTCAGCTTTGGGATAGTCACCAATCGAAGCCTTCAGCGTGCACTGTGACTTTGTTTTTATTGTGAGAATTGCAGATCAAGATTATTCACAGCGTGGTGGTATTTAGTGCTAAAGATTTTCTCTCTGGAACAGATCTTAGTCTTAGGGCTTGTAACTTACGTTAACTGTAACAGTGAGAGTAGAAGCAGCTAAAGGCTGTGTTGCAGGTGTTCGGGAATTGCTGGCGGCTATAGTGAGGATGTGAACTTCTGCTTCGTCTCGGTCCAGCTCAGTCTCCAAGAAGATGACGTTGTGTTCAGGATCTAGACCGAAGTGACCAGCTTCATTGCCATCTGTAAGCAGGTAAAATGTAATAAGCGCTTGTGGACTCAGATACGCGATCCCACATTTTTGGAAGCGAAACGGTCATAATTAGGAAAGCATACGAGTATACTGCAACGGCCTACCGACTGCCTTCAGCTTTTTTTAAAGGTAATCGAAAAGATAAAGTAACAACTTTAAGGACAGTTTAAAATGTTACAGCAAAAGGAAGAGGTTGTTATTAACTTTGAATAAAATTATGTTGTTAATGTTATTTCTTACCGACAATTCTGTAATAAACGTTAAAGCAGTCTCCACTGCAGCTATAGTTTTTAGGATCTTCCGCATGTGGTAATTGGAACCTTTCAGTGAGACCGACATCTTGTTCTGAAAAAGTCGTAAATCATGAATAAAACTTCATAATCGTGAATAACATTTGCAAGTTCTGTTCAAATGAATCAACTATAAATTATGACTACAAGTAGCATGCTTTGAAAAAGAACAAAGAACATTAAGATTTTTTTAGGTGACGGATAGAATGCGGTGACTTTTGAATTTGAAATATTAATGTGAATGAAGCTCAAAACTGGAGATGCTGAAAAGTTTAAGAATGAGACGCATGCAGCCTCGTCACAATATGTTGATGCTGCAGTTTTCCAAGTCCAGTCGAGCTTATTGTTTAAGAAAAGTAGTTTTTGCCGAACGATTCTGATGGATGGTCACCATCTCAATAATATTTCGAAGGGCACAAATCTTAAACCTATTGTACGTTGTTATTTTCGATTGACGAAGTTATGAAGTCATTTAGAAAGGGTTAGTCATAATAATTTAGTTATAGACTTACCAAAGAAGGCAACTGTGTAAGTATTTGTGTCAAATACGGGTTCGCCCTGAGTCGGAACGAAGATTACGTTCAAGGTAGACTCTGAGGAATTAGGACCTGGTTCTGTGCCGCCGTCAGTGGCTCGAATAGTTATCTGTTCAAATGAATCAACTATAAATTATGACTACAAGTAGCATGCTTTGAAAAAGCCAAGTTTGACAACAGCTATTTACTTAATTGGAAAAGAGCAACTTCAAATGAAATTAATGAATACCTAGTTTACGAAGTTGATTAATCACTTTAAAAATATCCATATTAGTTCTCTACAGGATTTACAGCTCTGTTTGGCTGTAACCTCAGGAAGTACGAGTTAAGTCGTGGAACAAGATAGAAAAAAATAATTTCACCTGGAACTCTCTGATGTCCTCTGGGAAGAGTTGGGTAAGCCTGAGGGTTCCCATGTTTTCAGCGTCATTCACCACCGTGAAGAAATTCATAGCTTCAGCTGAAAGCCATACAAATAAGTTCCTCATATTTTCATCATAAGATAACGTGAACGTAAGTAGTATACGCTAAGAAGAAGATTATCTAATTGTTTATTTGTGTTACCATTTCCGGAGATTGATAGTGTAGCAATGCCCGCTTCAAGGCCGTCCTCGTCAGTAACAGAGATGCGGTCTAAGAACTCCCCGTTCACCATCACCAACATCCCGTTCACAACGGCTGTTTCCTGCGCAATGAAAAAAGTTGTGTCAGTGAAATTAAAGTTATGAAAGAAAAGATAGTTGGCATTGAGATTAATGGCATCAAGATTGTAAAAATGTTTGCCCATACATCAATAAAAATGGACGGGAGTGCTACGAGCTATTACAAACGGGGTCCAGTTTTGTTTCTATCGTGTATTCCAAAGCAACGATCCTGACTAGATCCCATTTGAGAAATTCTTTTATTCTTTATCTGCGTCGTGTCTTTAAGCACACTTGAATTTTATTGCTTCATTTACCTTTTTCTGGTGACTTGAGCTCATACCTTACCAACCCGAACAGTAGTTCCAGATTGAGGGAAGACGAACTCCGGCGCATGGTAGTTGTACGGCCGCACCACCAGCTGGTACGTCTCGTTGGACATCTGCTGCGGGATGCCGTGGTCGAAAGCCTGTTGGATTTAGAAATTAGGAATTTAGAATTCTTCTTCTTATCGTGTAGGTATAGCCAAGTGTGTGGTGAACTCGGCTAACCCTGGTGTCAGAGTTTTCAAACCGCACAAATGCTTCTGACTTGGTTTTAACGACTGTAGTCAATTGACAACAGCCGGGACCGACTGCTTAACGTGCCCTCCGAAGCACTGAAACGCTCGTGATAAATTACAACTTTGGTCACCCATCAGGTTTCCTGCCTCTGTGTAAGTTGCTTAACCTCACTGATCGGTTGAGATCAGCGAGCGCAACTGGGCTGCGAGCACTTACATACATCCCATTCGGAGTAGGCAGAACGTCATGTAGTTCTAGAACCACTTGATGCTATATTTGACATTCATTCTGAGGGTTATTGGAGGAACATGAGTATAGTCGTGAGGTTCGCCCACGATACAGCAAAACCCTCGCGTCCCACTTACGCGTCCCCTTAATTTATGTCCAATAATAGATTTATTTGTTGATGTTTTTCCTATTCGGAATATTCATGGTCATGATCCGAGATTAGGTTTATCAAATTATTGTAGAAATGCCTATAACTTTTGCTTTACGAAGGCTTATTACCGTTCATCACAGACCAGACACATTATTTAAGTTTGATAAAAGATATGCAAATTAATCAATACCTAGCAGTATTCATTATTTTATCGAAAACTAAGATGGAACAGAGGTAATCCTAAATATTGCAGAATTAAATTTACCAAAATATGGATGTCGTAGGTGCCCCAGTATCCTCTCAAGTCCATAGCAGTTTCCAGCTCTCCGGTGCGATTTTCAATCGATATCATGTGGAATAGTCGAGGGATTTCCAAATCTCTGTCGGTAACATCAAGGTTCATTATCGCGTAACCGACGTGGGAATTGGGGGTGTCAGGCTCATCACGGTCTGGTGCGTAGATGTCGGGTATAAGGCGCACTCCCTGTAACAGATTGTGAAAAAAATTATATTAATTAATGAAAATGATCCTACGTAAGGCAAAAAACAATAGGAGTGAGTGTAATGGTAAGGTATTGAAATGAGGGCAAGGAAGCCATACGTCTTTAGGGTCGATTTAAATGAAATCTTTTCCATTCACCTGTTTCAAGTCCTCGGACACAGACCAGCTCAGATCAGAAGGTGCTGGAAGTTCTGGGGCGTTATCGTTCTCGTCCAACAGTACTACCAATACTTCCGTCGTATTTTGGTTTCTTGAGCCATCTAAAATCAGAAATTCGATTAAAAACAACAATGATGTGTATGTTGATGACATTTTCGGGTACCAAATACTTAATCACATCAGCGTCGTAAATAAAATAAGTATCGTAGCTAGCTTCTATGGCCACAAAATCTAAAATAAGGACCACAGCCAACACAACCATCATAACCATCATCATTGTTTTCAACAAAAACCCACACCGAATGTGTGAAAATAAACAAAATAACAAAAACGCATTGGGTACCTGCAACTGTTTCCAATATCTCAATAACTTTCTTACCAACCTCCTTCAGAATAGAAGTTGTCAATAATGGTGAAGAATATCCTATGTTCGGGCTCGTCTCCATCTCGATCCAGAACTTCGTTGGTGGTGTACTCGACGAACACCTGTCCAGAGTCCAGGTCTACTGCAAAGAAGTCCCTCAGCCGACCGTTGACAGCGTAGTTGATTTGGTAGCGCACAGTGTGGTAGATTTCTGACGAATCAAAGTTTAGAAGTTGAGCTCTCATCGTGAGTTATCGCTTGTGGAAAACGGTAACTCAATGAATGTTTCAGAGTTATAGTCGCTCTTCGTAGTTCTTTGGTGCCTCCTAAGTTTTTGGATCTTGATCACACTGTGGTGATAAGATAGAGAAAATTCATAACAAGAAACCTTACTTAAATTGCAAATCTGGTTATAAAATCAATAAATAATTAATTAATAAACCCGATGACGGTCAGTTTTCGTATTGGTTTCCATCAATTGATCCTTTCAAAACTTCTCCGCACCTCTTGTCCGCATATTGTGTGAAGTATGAAGTATTATAGTTAATTCAATTTTCCCTTCCTAATTTTTAGTTACCTACCATCTCTGTCTTCGTCAATGGAGAAGAGTCTGACGACGTCCGTGAAATCGGGAGCATTCTCGTAGATGTACACGGTGGTGTTGAACTGGCTGTAGTCTGGCTCCGGTATCTTGTTGTTCATGTCAATGATTTCGATGACAATCTGCATCAAATGTTTGTTTGGGTCACTATAATTTGGTTATAGCCGTTGTCAAGTTAAAGTAGTTAGAATAAGAACCCAAACAGGTACCTACTCATTAATAAAATAAAAATATCAATGTTACTTATAATATTCTCTGTTGGAATCACTTATTTTATACTTTTTATCTTGGTTTCTGAAAATACTATATTAAGATTTATAAAAACGGAAATAATACTGTCAGTAAAACCATTGAAACCATCGCAAATTATATTAGTGGCCTGTGTTACTAGTAAAATTCGATAGTATTTTTTTTAGTTTTAGCATTCTGCAGTTCTCGTCCATATCAACTTTAACTACTACGCCAGATCTCACACTCCTGCACGCGTGTTGTATTTTAAAAAGAGATCCAAAGTTTTTGATTCAATTATTTGCAGTTTTATTATGATTGCGCCACACTTACATCGCCCGGTATGTCCCAGAAGACGGGGTCCGGAGGGCAGTCAGCAGGGTCTTCCTCGTAGCAGCGGTCGCTGGCGATCACAGTGTAGTAGAGGTGCCACCGGGGCGGTATGTCTGCGTCTATGGCCCCGTCAGTATCCACCGTGATCTGACCTGATGTGAAGTCTATTTGGACGAGCCCTTCGGGTGTATCCTCGCGAGGACTGAAATTAAAAAAATTCTACTGAATTTCGACGAGAACTGGAGCAACAAGTCATACATACATACACTCACGCCTATAATCCCTAACGGGGTAGGCTGGGCATCAGTGGTTCTAGAAAACCACTTAATGTCACGTTTGACACAAATGGTGAGGGTTATTAGATGGAACATGTTGTGTAATGGTGAGAAGTGGTCAACAAGTCATCTTTTCCGATAATGTATGGTGCATTTATGATTCGAAGTAAATGTTTGCAATGTATCTACCTCTTGTCTTATAAAAATCAAAGCCCCCTAACAAAGTAAAGGTAAAGGTACAAGAATACCAAGCAATATAAGACCATATGGAATAGCAAGCAGGGATACTTACACTATAGTGTACCGGACTTGGTTGTACAAAGGCCCATCGATGTCAGTGGCGAGCACAGCACCGATGACAACACCACTGGAGGAACGTTCTCGAACCCTGAAGCTCTGCTCCAGCGAGCCAACCGCGAAGATCGGCCAGTTGTCGTTCATATCGATAATGATTATTGTGAAGGTTGCTGGGTTGAGAAAAAGAGATTTGCTATCTGGTGTTAAGTTACCTTTATAAAATATTAACTTCCAAAGGATGCCGAGGAGTTTCTAAACTACTCGGTCGACAAAACTGGAAAAGCTAGCCGAAAATATGTATATTAGCATGTTACAATGACAGAGCCAATTGGTGAAAGCATATTTAGAGGGCCGACCCCGTGATGTGGGAAGAGGCACGAAGAAAGAATATATTGACTTCTTAAAGGGCAGCAATTTTCTCAGAGACGTAATAATTGAGTTAACGAATGCTAAAGTAGAACTTTTTCAACAGACTTTTAATATTCTTATTGCAGAATTAATTGTCTAGCTAGATATAATTTTGGCACAGCTACTTGCAGTGTTTCAAGCAGTGTGTTATTGCAAGACGGAGCGGTGTCCATGATTCGTGCATGAGTTATGGCATGCCTTTAAAAGTTCCAATACTCACACTCGTCATTATCGATCCCGTCCACTGTGTTGAGGTCTCGAACGCGTACAGTAAGGTAGAGCACTTCGAACTCCTCGAAGTCGATTGTAACGTTGTCTCTGATCTTCTGAGCTACTACGCGACCGACAGCGTTACCAGTGTTGTTTGCATCGGGGAAGATTGTCTCTATGGCTACGCATCTGCAGAGTTAGAAATTGAAAGGGGAATGAGTTAAAATAACAAAATTATAAGTATGTAGTTGTTTGAGTTCATCTGTTACTTTTATCAGCTGTTTTGAATTACCTATTAAGCACCTAAACTTCATGTCATTTCCATATGCAACATTTGTGGAGTATGTCAAAGCTATTGATGATTATCATCGTGTCGATGGCAATACTTTATTTTTAGAGGCGACACATGGTTCAGAATGACTAATCAGTATAAACAGTCTCAAGAGTTTAAATTAAGTTACGGTTGAGTGTTGAAATAAATTTTCCAAGAATCATAATGATATCAAGTATTGTTTTTAGTTTCGTTACCCATAATATTCCAAAGGACTAGCTTCGCGACCCTGCTTGGTGGCATAGGACGTCTCCCACTCGATTTCAAACTGGAGGTAGGCGGTGGTGTCCGGATCTGTAGCGGTAATGCCTTCGCTGATCAGGTGTCCTTCTGGAACATTCTCTTCCACCGATGGGCTGCCGCGGGGCTGAGGAAATTAGGAATTTAACTAGTAACATATAGCTTACTATTTAGTGCACGAAGCACGTATTGCAGTATTTAAATAAACTTTATATTGCTATATGCTTCTATAAACTTACCAATCGTAGTGTTGGAGGTGTGTTATTGATGTCTTGGAGCTGTATCAGTAATTGTGTAGTTGTTGTATGGAATGGAGCCATTAGGGTATCGTCAGCCCGAATCTGCATTGAATAAGTTATCAATGTTAATAATTGTCATTTGTTGTTATTAAAGTACCCTTACATTGTGACTTCGCTCGATCTTTGTGCCTCCATTCAGTTATACCTTGTAGGAGCTCTTTATCGATAGGCGATCACCTCTCAAGGGCCATTCTAGCTAGAAATAAATAAATTTATCTTATCTTACCTGGACAAATAGCTCGCTTTGCCTATGATAGTCAAACGCATCATCGATGGCAACACGAATCTCGCCAGTGTAGTCATCAATAGTCAGGTAACTCCCTGCGTTGCCCATTAAAGTGTGTCTGGATAAGTAAGTTTTGATTAACATCGTTTTTAATTATTACGAGATTTATGAGAAGAAACGAATTCAGAACTTACACGACTCTATCATCAATATCTCTGTCGTAAGCCCTAATGGTAGCAACTGGGAAGCCAGCTCCCTCGGTTTCGGCAAAGGAGACCACGTTAGTCGTTTCACCGAAGATAGGTTCCTCATCGTTCCAGTTGATCAGTTCGATGTTTACGTAAGCCACTCCAAAGTGGCTGTTGTTATGCATGTCAATTGCAACCACCTAGAATTTTAGAAATATGTGGTTTCACTTAAAATGAGAGAATATAATAGATCACCTTCACCAGCATACCATTATATTACCAGCATACCTAACATAGATGCGTGAGATAATTTTGTAGTATTTCATTCGTTCTGCCCTCTTGTTCTATCGCATAGTGACAGTACGGAATACGCAGAACGACATGAAAAAATGATGTCACGCGTCATGATGTTAGCTACGCAAGCCTTAGTGAAAAAAGTTTTTAATGACCCTGTTTAACCACTTTTCCCAAGGAAAATTGATCGAAAGACAAATGTATGAAATTAGTTTATTTATACATAGAAAAAAGTTTCTATTTACTGAAAGGTTTTACAGAAGCCACAATAAGAGATAGATTACTGACATCTTTTGGGGAATATTATGTGGGTTTCTTGGATGAAATTGTTGTTGCAACGGGCAAATTAACCTGTTTAACCTGCTAACTCAGTTTGAATCAAGCCTTAGAAAGCGATAAAATATACCCGTAATCTAATATTCTGGAACGGTGGATCTTCAAAGTCCAACATGTCGTGGTTTTGGGTCCCCATTACGAAGGTCTGTCGTTGGTAGCCCACCTCAGGAGCGATGTAGAAGGCAGTGTGGGCGTTTTCTGGGTATTCACTTTCGATGTGGACCTCATATCTTGCATGGATACCCTATCGAAATAAATAAACGGCATGTGTTACTGTGGCATATCCTGCAATTTTGTGATGTCCTGTCTCATAAGGATTTGGTTAGATGAATGCTGCGGTCAACTAAGGAAACTCCAGAAAACAAGTAGCAGCGTCCATCGTCAATCTGCCTGCCAAACATGGCAATCACGACGTTTCCATCCAAAGAGGAGAAATCTTTGTAAGGTTCCAGATAAGTAAACCTAAAGAAAAATAATTATTAAATCTTACCAGATCTCGATCGTGAAAACCAAACTCCTCTTCAAAGCTAAGAGTCAAAGCAGTTTCTTCTAAAATCTTGACGTTATACTCCTTAGAGAGTGGTTCTGGCCTTTGATCGTTGATATCGTTGACGATGATAACAATGTTAGCTGCCGTAGCGAACGACTCGTTGTCGTATTTGTACGCGATGATGGAAAGATTGAACACGTCTCTTTCGAGGGTGTCCCTGTCGATAGGAGATACTGTGAAGTTGGCTCCGCTGCGGCCGCCTTCGAATGTTTCAATGTTGAAGAACGTATCTAGAATAGAATAGAATAGAAAAAATCTTTATTTTATAGGACATTCAGGATGCCACTTAAAACAAGTCAAGATTACATGAAATACATACAAACAAACATTAAAAGATTTAAATACATACATACGCATTCGTTCTATTGACCCTACTGACTCTACGCCTATTCGCAAAAGTGCAGTCTTCCCCAGAGAAGAACAGGCAAGAAACTCTGAGGGTGCTCTTTTTAATCGTATTACAAATTTTCTTATTTTAACTAATTCTGAAATAACTTTAGAGCTGAGCAGTTCATTCCCATGGCTGCTTGTCAGTTAGGTAGTCAGAAATGTTGTAATATTTAGCCCTTTTTGCAAAGTTTTTGTTTAATTACTGTCTTAAATTTATCCAAATCTAGAATTTCAATTTAAAAATGATATCAAAATCCCTCATAAAGTAAGTCTATGTTAGCTCTACAACTTTATGGGACAACGGCGTAAGCATACAAAAAAGCGATTGCAAAAAAAAAACACGTCTATTTGTTTCTTCTAAATCTGATTCTAAAGTACCATTATCAGACATGCAAAGTGCACCTGCATAAAAAAACGTAAAAGTTTTGTTTTAGAATATCTTTGATTTTCTTACCCTCTTCATCCCTTTCAAGCCGATAGTAAATAGGTTTATTAATTCCAGTGTCGCCATCTATGGCTCTAACTGTGAAGTTCTGGTAGGTTTTCTCATCAAACTGCTGCACTGCAAAGATCTCAACCCAGCGAGGGGGGCGATGCTCTACATTCTGGACTTGCACCATCACTGTGGCCGATTGGCTGTTTGGCCAGGAGTCCTGTGTTATTTATAAATGATTAAGTAAGTAGATGAATTGATTATCTTGGGCCCTTAAAAAGTTTGGGGACCATATAAAAACTTAACAACACATAAAATTATGCAATAGCTTCTTGAGTGCTTCTATTTTCTTAATGTCTCTCGGTAAATAGTGTCCGTCTTGTTCTTGTCTTTTGAAAATCTACTTACTTATTCTAAATACGAAATTTGCCGAACCATAATAAGAAAACAGAAATACTTTCCATCCCATTTTTGCAAAAATGTGTTGTCTCTTACCAAAAAAGCAATGAAGAGAAGCGTCTAATTCTTCATTTATTAAATGGGCTAAATTATGATTGAAATTATCATCAGCGGCCACAAATAAAATAATAACATGTTATCACAAGATAAACTCAATGTTCTCTTACCGTAGCAGTAACTTGGAAGATATGGAGCGGGTTGGTTTCGAAGTTGAGTGCTTCATTCAGACCGAGAGCAAAGTTCATGTTGTACCAGTCATCAGGGATGAACTCCGGTTGAATGTAGAACACCTCGTCGTCTCCGCGGTCTGACTCTATGTGGAAGGTCATCGGTTGGATGCTCAGTCGCCCGTCTGCGTCGTACACTTGGTACTCGCAGTCTGTCAGTCGGGGCTCCCCTAGTTCCTGGTCATATTAAGTTTTTGTATAGTTGCACTTCTTACGCTTCCTTTTAAGATTTAAGATTGCAGTTAGTTTTTTTACAATGTGGTTAAACCCGCTACTAGCTTTTTCTTCTTGATTGCTACTCCGGTGCCTTGAAAAAATTTGTGTTTTTTTAAGGCAACCGGAGTAACATAAAATGATAAACTACCTGGACCTATTGCACGAAGTGACCGACATGTGGAGCATGGTATTAAGTAGTCAGATCGGTAAATGGTTTGAGCCCAAAGAGCCTCGCTTTACGTCTTCGGAGGCGATGTTATAGGGAAGTCAGTGATGGACAAGATGGAGAAAGCAGTCCTGCTAAATAATGCCAGGATAGTTCGCCGATTTGCCGAAAGCTGATTGAACGCATTGGCCTGAACGTGTGTCCCGTTCGCAATAGAAACATGCACTCTCCAAATGTGGGCGTCGCCCGCAATAATTACACCAGGCATTCTGTATTGCAGATAAGAGGCTTGCAGACACTTATCATAAAAATTTAAAGATGCGGATCCTTTCTTTCTCAAAAGGGGCGAATTTATTAACTTTGTTAATAAACAACTACCTTGATTTCCTTTGGGCCGTCCGGACCGCGGTATAAAGTGATCGACCACATATACGCATACATACACAAACACACATACACAAACACACATACACAAACGCAAACACACTCACACTCTTATTTTAATTTTAATTTTGCTTTTAATTTTTTTAATATGACAGACTATGAAAGTAATTGGCCTTACTTTTTTTTATAATTTTAAGGTGGAATATTGTACGCTGCATAGTTTGCAATAAAAAATTAAATTAAAAAAAGGGTTTCTTTCACAATCGCCATAGAACCCTGACCGATTGTTGCTAGCCTCGCCGGGGTTTTTCCTGCCACTCTCCCCCCTTCAGAGGGAATGAGACAATGTTAATTTCCGCATGAAAGTAAAGTTAGATGTCAAAAAATATTTGACTTGACGGGAATAAGGTAGTGTAGTTTAGCATTCCTTTGTATTCATCCCGTTTTATTTTTCACTAAAGGGTAATTAAATAGCTGATAAAACAGTACTTAAGTTTTGTGGTAAGAATGCAACTTATGCAACTCTTCTAAGTTGGTTTCGGACTGTTGTAAATTACATCTTAAATTTAAAAGGACATCTCGGCAGCCTTTGTCGGTCTATTTACTTTAATAGTTTGGTTAAGGATACTTACAGGGACCTGACAGGCGTCTAGCACTCGGAGTATAGGGACATTGTCGTCGATGTTTTCAATGGAGAGCGCCAGCCGGGCTGTGAGGGTCTGATCAGGAACTCGGATGTCGAAGGTGTAGCGACGCATTACAGGGGTCTCGTAGTCTTGCCTGTGAACCAGGTTTTTAAAAGTTTTTTCTAGTTTATGCAATGGAAGATTTTGATCAAATATTTCATTTAGTATAGCGCACTTCTTCGGCCTTCTAATTCTCTTTATATTTATTCGTAGGTATCGTGTCTTGAATATTTTCGACACCTTGAGTAGGTACCACAGGACGTGTAGAAATACCCTTTTTGACGACAAGCAGATGAAAGAGCAACGCAAAGCCACAATTAAAGCAAACTTGTGAAAATTTTCCAAATTTTCTTCGAATACCTTCTTGTGATGTAAAGGTACCATTCCCCACCGACGGATCTCAGCTCTGGCCCCAGTAGCTCAACTTGTCCAGCCAACATCGGCAGCTGGATCTCAGGTGTGCCGGTTCCTGAGAATGTGATAGAACAGGCACATTCAGTTGCAGTAACGTTCATTAAAGTTAAAGCTTCTTTAATTGTAATGTCGTTATTGTTTTCGTCAACAAGACGGAAAGTGACAGCATTATATTTAAAGTATAGATACTTCAACTCAGTTGTGCGCGCGGCGCTATGTATGCGTGCGCTTGTAAATATACAGCTTTCATTTGTGTGGCAATCGTCGTCCTACTGCCGCGTCACTGCCACACAAATGAAAGCTGTATATTTACAAGCACACGCACACATAGCGCCGCGCGCACAACTGAGTTGAACTATCTATAGTAATTATTAACTTTAAGCAGGTGATAGCCCAGTTGGTAATGAACCAGACTTGTAATCGGAAGGTCGCGGGTTCAGATCCTGGTGCGGGCCTGTACCACAAAATTCGTCTTTTCGGATTTATGTACGGATTTCTAATTGTCACTTGCTTAACGGTGAAGGAAAACATCGTGATGAAACCCACCCGTCCAAGAAAATTCATTTTCGAAAGACGAGTGGTCCACCAACCCGCATTGGGCCAGCGTGGTGGACTATGGCCTAAATCCCCGTCGTGTTTCGAAGGGAGGCCCGTGCCCCTCGGTGGGGACGTAAGTATATGGGCTGGTAATTAACTTTAACGGACGTTTCTGCAACTGGGTGAATGTGCATTTAAGAAGTTTTGGTGTATGTGTTCTGTTTTTTTTAACCTATACTGTCCCACTGCTGGGCAAAAGTCTCCAAACTAACTAAGTGTTAATGTTTTAATTGTTATTCAGATTTATTTTTCGACAAAAACAGGCCCAATCGAGAGGCTAAATGTGGAAAACGCCTGACATACATGAATAGCCGCACGCTCATACATAAGTTTTCTTTTTCTATAGATTATTTCCATGCGCATGCTAATACCCCGCAAATAAAACTATGGAGAAGATGACCAAAAAGTGCGATGGGTAGGCAAAGGTTTGAATGCCTAATTTACTCTTGCACGAATGTTTTTTTGTTTGTGATTGGGATTCTCAGATAAAATTCATCGGACCCCTCAACATAAAAACATACGCTCATGCCTAAAATCCCTATCGGGGTAGGCAGAGCATCAGTAGTTTTAAAACCACTTGACGCCACGTTTGACATACACACCTCAACGCGGTCTAGGGATATTGCACGATTTTTCCTACAAAAGAGGTCTGTTTGAGAAGCTATAAAAGCATACTCGAGATACATGGAGGGCTATAATTTTCAGACATTGCAAGTGCTCAACCTGAATTTTAAATTCTAGTCAATAAATTTTGTTTTACTTGAAATTTGAGAAAACGTGACGGAAACGAAAACGAAAATGCACTTTTTGCCTGCTTTTTGTATGAAAATAGTCAAATTTACACAATTTTTTTGTTCATTTTTGTCACGTTTTCATAAATTTCAAGTAATACAAAATTTGTTGATTCACAAATTTTGTATTACATTCAGAGGGTTTTAAGGCGACTACAGCACCTAAATTACGATTTTATAATGCGTAGATAAGCATGACACACTGCATTAAATCGAAGAAAAAAAATACTACGGTAATATTCAGGACATAAACTAGATAAGTAGTTTGCTGAAAACATGATTCAGCACTTTTGGTTCGATAGAAAAAGCTCACAAAGTTACCTCTAAATACCAATATTGTGTATCTTTTAAGCTGTAAAAACGATAGTAAAATGTACACAGGAACTTGAATTTGCTATCAAAATGATCGTGATTAAACACTAAGTAGTTGACGCATTTTTCGATTTAAGCTGTTACCTTTCCATAAATCTCATTTTTCTAACTTTCGAACATGTTTTTACGCACGCACGCTTTCATAGTCCGTAAACTTCGTGTATCGACACTGTTCGCACTGCCGGCCCAGGCCTGTTGAGAGACGGAGATGGCACTATTCCTATGTTTGCTGCCTTTATCGGGTGCTGTAGTCGCCTTAAGATGAAATATTATGTACGTGGTTAGAGGTTGTCAGCCTTTCGCCCATTATACAGCAAAACCCTCTCACCCCTCTTGCAGAATTTTACTGTATAAGTACCTGGGCACATTCTAAGTTTTTCGTTGATATGGTCCTCCCAAAATCAGTCGAAATTCGCCTTTGTACTGTTTTTGTTATAGGTAATGTGTCTTGTGTAACTTATGCTCCTGTACAATAAAGAATAAATACATATTAAGTGATATAACATCACTGGTCACCAGCGGCCTGCACTTACCCTGATAATTCAGCTTAGCTACAGCCACGTCCCCGACGATTTCTTCCTCCATATGCATGATGAGGGTGCCGGTGGTGCCAGAACTGGTCGGAGCGTGGTAAGAGTCGATACAGACGTCGTCTCGGGGCTCGGCCGGGATGAGCGGGAAGTCGTTCCAATCACCTGAATCAAAAAAGAGCATTGAATTCAAATTCAGGAGGGCCTCAATATATTCCGCTAAATTTTAAGTTACAGGCTTAAGAAATGATTCTGAGCTATGGAGCAATGTGAAATCAGCACCAGTTAAATGTTCCGCATTAATGTTTTAACTTGTAAATAATTGTACTTACCTATTTTTATTTTGGTTCACTTAACAAAGTTTTTTCTATATTATTCTAAATCGATGTCATTTCCTAGGCACACCTCCCCTTATAAGATACGAAAATATAGACATAAATTAATCCGTAATGCATATTTAATCCGTAATCCGTAATAAATCTCAATCCGTAATGTATATTTTATTTGGCCCCTATAACCCAATTAAGGCGGCGAGGCCGTTACCGGGTTTCCTTCTAAATTCTTCTAGAATTTTTCAGTATTTTGATCCCAAAGGTTATTTCGAAATAGCTCTGTGAGTTGGTAAAACATTTCTCGAAATGGCTGAAATATGATTTTTGATACTTTTTCAAACAAAAAATAATTTGAAAAAACTGAATTGAGAAAAAAGTTCTACGTAATAATTTAACCTGCTCACTTTCACGAGAATCGATTGAGAAATGTAACCTGAAGAGGAGAATAGGCGGACAGCTGGACACCATAGATATAGTTATGTTATGTCGTCAGTGCCGCACAACCAAACGAAAACATTGCTCGTGCGTGCTTCGCGCTCGCTCGGAAAGATTTGTATGTTGTAACGAATAAACTCAAAAAATAGGCTCAGCTATTTCAAAAATTCTTTCACGAACAGAAAGCTTTCTTATCAGCTGGTGACATAGAACATTATTTTCCTTCCCACGGGAACGAAGCCGCGGGCGAAAAGCTAATCCTTACTAATATTATAAATACGAAGGTAACTCTGTCTGTCTGTCTGTCCGTCTTTCACGCCTAAACTACTGAATCGATTGTGTTGAAATCCACGCGGGCAGAGCCGCGGGTAGGAAGCTAGTAATAAATAAACATGGGCAACTCACCACTCCACTGTATTTCCTCAAAGTCAGCAGGTTTTGGTTCTCGTGGG
Organism: Aproaerema taeniolella; assembly: GCA_949987775.1. Lineage (NCBI taxonomy): Eukaryota > Metazoa > Arthropoda > Insecta > Lepidoptera > Gelechiidae > Aproaerema > Aproaerema taeniolella. The sequence goes on from OX465249.1 coordinate 3,410,370, forward strand.
ATGGCATCAGTCATGTAGTAACAGCGTACAGATGCTGGAACAATAAGTTATTTTTTAGTAACAAAAAGCTATCAGCCCATACACGTCCCCACCGAGGGGCAAGGGCCTCCCTTCGAAACACCAAGGGATTTAGGCCATAATCCACCACGCTGCCTGGCCCAATGCGCGTTGGTGGTCCGCGCGCTTTCGAAAACGAATTTTCTTAAACGCACGATGTTTTCTTTTACTGCTTAATAATTAATGAAAAATCCGTACATAAATCCGAAAAGACGAATTTAGGGATTTGAACCCGCAACCTTCCGGTTACAGGTCTGGCTAATTACCAACTGGGCTATCACTGTTTAAAATGGGGGCTTTCAAAATAATAAGATTTATTTACACCTTGATTTGCCTTAGCACTTACGAAGAAAATTTTTGTCAAAGGTTGACTGTTAGTGGGTCTGGAGCTGCGATTTACTGCCTGGGGACTGGAGTGATAAGATTAGAGGGAAGACAGATGACGTTCATAAATTGATTGATGAATGCGATAGGAAGATTCATCAAAGAAGCAGAGGCGGCAGGCAGGGGAAAAGTGGTCAATCGCAACCTCAAAATAGTGATCAAAAGTCGAGACAGAGCCGTCATGGATGCCTTGAGGTATGGATGCAACGGCGAAGAACCGTCACTGGTTTAGAAATATAGATTATGTAACATATATATATATATATATATACATTTATAGCAATTTATTAACTGGAAACTACTGTGGAAAGTATAGTATAATATTTAAAAAAAAAGCAAGTATTATCAAGAAAACTTAATCTAGAAAAGGGAGCAGACATCAAGTCAGTGGATGCTAATAATATATTTTATTAAACAAAACAAAATATTGGTGAAAGGTAAAAGCCTTACTTTGTCCCAGGACTAAAGCCGCGTTGAGGAGTAGCAGTAGCGCTACAAGGCGACCGGCAGCCGCCATATTGCATCGCGTTGGAAATCTGGAACCGAAAAATAAAAACAAATTAATAAACCGTTCATTCATAATTCTTCATTACAAGTAAAAACTAGCCTTAAGTTTTTATTAAATTAGAGAGAAAATTACATTGGTTACATGTTTTTTTTTCATGATTTGTTCTCCTCTTCTTGCAGGTACGAAAATTCATTTTCATACATTTTTTTTTGTCATTTTGTCTGATTAGCTTCTAACCGCGGTTTAACCGTCGGTTATATTTTTGGTGAACACGGGCCTTAGAATACTTGAATGTTTAACAGGGACGGTAAGTCTCAACATTTCTCGTTGGGTGAGGCAAGCGTGAAAAAGCACTATTTTATCTAGAAACGGGTCGGTCTTGACCACAATCTCGCTTAGGGCGAAGATGTGCACGAGGGTGTAGCAGCTCAGAAAATGCCTATTCAATGGAACTTTAAGGAGACTCGGGTTATATGAGCTCGAAAATATAGACACAAGCAGAAAATTCCATTCCTTAGCAGTGCGCAATATAAGAGATGATAATGATGTTGATATGGTGAAATAATGTCATCTATTATTCTGAAAAACCCTCAGAAACCACAACAAGTTTCTGGTTCTGATAAAATATTTTTAAGAAATTCCTGTAAATAAAATCAATGATATCAGTGAATGCCCACAATTCTATTGAAGTTACCGAGATTAGATACTATCGATACACAATTGGAGTACTTTTGCGTTCTACAATGAGTCGACAAGTACGCAAAATAATTTAATTATAATTTTCAGATAGTAAAGAAAACTCCATGGGTTCATTTTGTGGATGCTGTAAACATTTCACTAAAGTGCAAGTCTACGCCACCGGCGCCTTTTGAGTAATGTTAGATGAAATTGAACAACTAAACCTAGAAAAATCCTACAATCTATGGATTTGGATCTATAGGTCTGATTAACGTCCTCAAGGAACTAAGCCAACTAACAACGTCAACAGCCAACGTCAATTCAGGATCAATTGGAGGGATCCAAGCCTTTAGAGGTAGCAATATCCTCGTAACATCGTGCTGTTTTGTCTAAGTACGTCAATGATTTAGTAGATAACTCTAAAATAAAAATAAAATTGTATCACCCCGACTATATTATTAAAACTATAATATTATAACTATAATGGTGATCAAATATAGCCAAGAACCGTCTCGATTATGTCAAATTTCAAATAAAAAAAACCGCATTAAAATCGGTCCATTCCTTTAGGAGCAACGATGACATAGACAGATACACAGACATACACATACACAAACACACAGATACACATATCAAACTTATAACACCCTTCTTTTTTCGGGGGTTAAAATGACCGCAAGGTACACTAGGTAAGGTACCTAGCGTTTCAGAGAACAAAAGTATGAAAACTGGTGTTTCATTGGATAAGTAACTACCCATCCATGGTAAGTACATCTAGATATTGTCTAAATAAAGTATCAGACAACAAACAATTTGAATAAATACAACTCACCCCTTTGAAGTAATTTTATTAACTTCCTTAATAAGTATAACAATAGAGACACAACGTTTCGCTATTAGTTAATACACAGAATATTTGCAATAATTATTTTATACACAAATTATTTCACCAAACAAAGTCACTTCAAAAACAAATTAGCCGTTCACTAATAGATTTTAAAACAAAGTACACTGTTCGTATGTAAATTCGAGATTCGCATTTTAGCATGACACACCGATAAAAGCGATATAATTGAGTTGATAATATAGATAAATAACGATTAATCGGCCGCGATAATATTGGGTCCGGTTACACTATCTAACTAGTTATCTAATTTGACTTCCTTAGTTGACGTTTTATTATTTATACGAACGATTTCCCGGGAAGTTACTTTATAATGCAAGACAAATCACACAATTTGTGAAAGGCGTTATTTAATACACTATTTTCAATGTAGTCTCGATTGATTTACTATTCGCTATCTATCTATGAAATACATTTTTATTTTATTTACTTTTATTTTTATGACTCAACTACCAACACCTGCCACCCCTACTATGAACTCCAACCCACAACCACTCGGTGAATGCGGAAATTCCCTCAAAATTGTTTATATTTGTATGTTTGTCAAATTAAGTTTCCTGTTTTTCTTCATTGTTGTAAATTCACATCAAAGTTCTTCAAATATAAAACACACGGTATCGCGGTATTTTATGTATGGGTTAGCACAAACCTAAAATTTTGTCTGGTAGTAAAAGTGTCAGTGTTTTTTTTGCCTTCAACAGAGATATACCCTAACACCCCAGTTAATATTGGAGGGTTCTCTAAAATGAATAGTGAATAGATTCACTTTGTAGTTGGCGAATGTCATTGTTTTCCTTTCGCTCGAAGTCCAATCAGTTTAGCTCCAATCAGTTAATCTAACCTAACCTAACCTAACTTGTGCAACCGAGCCAATATACACACAATTTTACTAAAATAGCGGATAGCATCTTATCAGTTCATTCCAATCGGAAGTGTACATTCGTAGTCATTGATAAACATTCTATACAGCCCAATGCCGTAATAATGATATGTGATATTTTAATGTATGTTTTTAACAATTATTTTTGATCAGGATGAGACATTTTAATTTTAAGCTAAAATTCCCCGCTATTATTCCTGTTTAAATTTAAAATATACAAACGACAGCATATCATGCTATACAAGTTGACTTTAAAATCGCCCCTATCTCGCTTGTAATAGTGGCGTCGGCTTTTGTAATGCAAATGGTACCCTGACGAACACGATGACATGGATTGCTGAAGGGCGTTACATTATACTAAGAAGTTAATATCAAGAAGTTAATAGCACAAGCGATTTTTCGTGCAATCAAGCGTTTTATTTTGAACCTTGGACCCAAACTGGAATCTTCCGGAATTATTTCAATCTCATAAACAGATCGAAAGATTAACGATCATGCACTGTAGTACATATTGTAATTGTCATACAAATAATAATAATCAGAATATTGTTTTTAATGTGTCAGATAAGGAACACATTACACTATCGTCATTTCTTTCGCTGCTCGTTTGTGGCCGACTGTTTACGATGGTCAAAGAAATAATGCACTGTAGCAAAGCGGACATTTAAAATCTCGGAAAAGATTAAAAATACGTTAAAGTTATGGTAATTTACTAAATAAGCAAGATCTACATTGACTAGGTTTTTCCTGTTAACTTAAGAATGAAAAAACGCTTAACAATAGATAAAAATCACAGATGAAAACCACACTTTTTTACTTTTCACTTTAAAGAAAGATTCATAGGAAGCAAAAAAGTTATTGAAAGTAAGTTCAGAAAACTTCTTGTAAGTAATAGTATAAAGGAAAATTACTGATGTTATGAGTGATGGTTTGGTTAAATTAAGTAGTAGTGGTCTTGCCTTTTAATCCGATAGTAGCAAGATAGTAGGTACCGGTTGGCCTCTGAGTGTGACGTGTTTTTAGGGAAACCATTAGAGTGAGAATTTCACTGTTGAATATTTTTTCAAAAAAACTAAAGAAAATCAACAAAAATTGTATAATTAACAATAAAAATTGTATATAAATAATTGTATGACATGAACTGAAGTATTATTAATAAAATAAAAATTAATTTGTTGCATGACCAATATTTTATTCTGTAGAATAAATAAAAAATACTGTTGTATTTTTTTTCCTAAATTCTGTAAATACTTAAACACATGAGATGTATATAATTAAACAATTGGAAACGGAAAACCTTTAAAATTTAGGTAGATTGATTAAAGTGGCCAGTGTCCGTGATAGACTTTAGACTATTTTAAGTTACGGATCATCTTGGAGCAAAATCACGTATACCGTAATGAAAGGAAAGTTTGTTAATTTTAAATAAATACACATTAGAGATATAATAAGTAAATAGACCGATAAGCAAATGTACAGGGAGCCGCACCGAGCCCGTCGTGTTGCGCCAGCGCAGAGGACATCTCAGTAGCGACGAGCGTGCCAGCGACGTATCATCGCACCCTTATCTACGCCAGCCAGTGAGTTCTTTTTGATTTTATTTATAGTCATACGCATCCGGTTAAGGTTTACAATAACTTATATTATTATTTTCAAAAGGTTTTTTTCGATTTTTGTTTATAGTTTTTCAGCTGACTGCAAATTACCTGCCATAGCAGTTGTTTTTAATTAGCTACTGTTTTCATTTGTAGACGTTATCTGTATCTGTGTTGTAAATAACTTCTATTCTGCTAAAATTGTTTGTTTAGTTAACTATTTGAGCAATTCTTATCACGATTTCGTTGATTCTTAAATATTTTTAGTGGCCTATGAGGGGTAGTTTGAAAAACACGAGGAAAGAAAGAGTTTCATTTCTAACTTTTTATTAGTGATGATATCTGAACAGTTTCAGATAAAAAATGTGACTGAGTCTGGTAAAAGGGACCACTTTGAGGGTAGTCGTTAAGAGTGAAAATGTAATGTAATAAGATATATTTTTCGCTCTTATTGACTACCCTCAAAGTGGTCCCTTTTACTGGACCCAGTCACAAATATTTAAGTAACAATCAATAAAATCGGGATAAGAATTGTTCAAATAATTAATAAAATGAACATAATTGTAGCAGAATAGAAGTCCTTAGGCCTTTTTATAATTCGAAAACGGCACGGCAAAATTGTATTACCATTGCCTCCTATGTAATAGTAATACAAGAAGCTGAGAACATAGGGGGCAATGGTAATTCAAATTCCGAAGTGCCGTGCCGTGCCGTTCCAATTATAGAAAGGCCCATTCTCATCATTTCTCGCTCGCTGAAAATATTTTTGCTGTAATATACAGACAGCAGCATGTCATGTTACCCATTTGCACTACGAAAGCCGGCGCTATTACGAGCGAGATAAGGGCCTGATGTGCTGCCGTATGTACCGGATCAAAAGTAACCTAAATTTCATTTAAAAGTGAAGCCTGTGACACGAACTTAAAGACGTACCTTTCCTAAGTACTTTATAGTGAATTTAGGACATAAAATTGCACTTTAAGCTTTAAGTCTCAATTATTCATAAAATACTTTAAAATAATAAGTTAACTGTAACTAATAGATTTTATTTATTATTATAAGATGGGTTAACTCTTGACCTCAATCTTGACCAAAGTCATATATTATGAGGTCGACGATGATGGAGCGAGTTAACCCAGAAAATGCCAATTAATAAGGTGCACTGGTACTCCTACGCATCGACGGAACATAGCAAGCTGTTTGGCGTCGGACTTCGGTAGGAGGGTGGTCGCGAACCAGACGGCCCTTTACAAAGCCTACCACACCACACCGCAAGAGACCATAGGACGCCACCTCAGATTCAGAACAAATTGAGATGTCGTTGCCTAGGGTGGATTAATAGGAGGCAGGTCTCATTATTTGTGTTTCCCTAGTCGCCTCTTACCACACCCACGTAAAGAAATGGGGTGGTGTTATTCTCAACCGATCACCATACGGCGTAAATACCTTATTATTTTTAAGTATTTTGTATAAAGTTAACTGTAACTTATTGTTTTAAAGTATTTTGTTAATAATTGAGAGGACTTAAAGTGCAAATTTTTTGTCCTAAAATCACAATAAAGTACTTAGGATAGGTACGTCTTTAATTTCGTGTCACTAGGCTTCTCTTTTAAATGAGCTTTAGGTTACTCTTGATCAGCAGCTCGAGTACGATGGTAATAGCGCACGTAATGCGCCGCGGTCCTATGTCAAAAAGTCAACATTGACAACGCCAGAGAGCGAGCAAGCCTTTGCGCGGGGCCCTCGCGCAATAAATGTAAAGTTTTAGCGTCAGCCGAGTACATATTAATACAGCAAGAATATTTTCAGCGAGCGAGAAATGATGAGAAATTCTCTTTCTAACAGATAAGCAAAGTAGAGGGTAGTTTCTCAAACGGATTACACCGTTATTTAATTTTCATGACTTATCAAGCCGTTTTTTACGTTGTCTTTCTGCAAGTGTCGTATTACTTTTTTTTTCTTTTTTTTTAACAAATTGGTAAACATACAGCTTTAAGTAAATCTACCGGACATAAAACAGCTTAATTAACACAGAAGCCAACAAAGTTTCCACTAAAATCGATTACATTACCGTCTTACATTGTTAAGAAGTTCTACATAGGTAAGATAATTTTAATTACGAAACCAGACTCGGTCATAGTTTTAAGTTTTAAATAGTATACTTCTTTTTGATAAAAAGAAACATACATATATAATCTTATAACTCGTTACACATATCGATGGGTTTTGAATTTATGGCTTGGGTTTATTTTTAACTGCTTTAACAGATTGGTGATGCTTCATCCATACTTTAATATTATAAATGCGAAAGTAACTCTGTCTGTCTTTCCGTCTTTCACGCCTAAACTACCGAACCGATATAAATGAAATTAGGTACGGAGATAGATTAGAGCCTGGGAAAGGACATAGGCTAGGCTTATCCTTAATTTTCGTGAGCTAATTTAAAGTCACCCAATATGTATAAAAAACAATTGTTTTTACTTTCTTCCAAACTTAAAACTACATTTATAAACAACGCAACGAGAGACAAGAGCCTAAACAACGACTGCCTTTGCATTGTTAATAGTGTTACTGATCTTTCGAAGCCAAAGCGAACGCTTTAAACGTAGGGCGTGGACTGAATCTAACCAAAAATATTAAAAACAAAAAAAATGTAAAACTAACTATGCAAAAAACCGTTTTATTGTTACATCTTGCGAAAGTTTCAATCAGAATTGTAATGTCGATATTGATACATTTCATACTAGCTTTCCGCCCGCGGCTCCGATCGCGTGGACTATAGGTTATATCGTGCCCAACTGTGGGATAAAATGTAGCCTATGTCCTTTCCCAAGGTCTAATCTATCTCTGTACCAAAATTCATCAAAATCGTAACAGACAGACTGAGTTACTTTCTCATTTATAATATTAGTAGGGATAGGGATGATGGCTTGGGTAATCGGGTTGGTTCGATGTTGCAACCTATCTACCGACATTTTATTTAATCGATAAGTTCAAGTTCGATGTACAGGGTCAACAGCACATCATGCTATCCAAAACTGTCAAATTTCTTCAGTCAATTTTCAATTTTATCTCTAAGCATTAGAGTTTACTATCCATGGGGAAATTTGACAGTTTGTGGTAACCTGATGTGCCGTTGACTGTACAAGAAGTGTTACTTCTTAGTGTGTCTAGAGAAATATATTAAATTTGTTTGGTAATGGACCCTACTCAAGAAGAAAAACGTGTTTGTCTTATTATCAGACTTATTCAACGTAATATAATTTTAGGGTCAAACTTGGATACATTTACTTTTAATTATTTTAAGAGAAATTTGGTATGTAGTTGCTAAAACACTACCAATCTGGTAGGAAATAGAAAATGCTTTTGGTTATTTTTTTTCAAAATCCACAAAATTCCTAATTTTGATTAAATAATCAATTAACTGGCTTTATAGAAAAAAAAAAAAGAATAGGCATTGATGTGCTGTTGACTGTACTAGAGTTTCAACCCGTCTACCGACATTGCATTTAATCGATTTAGGTATATGTATTATTAAGACGACACTATTTGTATTTGTACGGTGGAATACAGCTCGTTTTGGTTCACGGGACCTTGCCTTTCGTTAATTTTACTAGTTTTGGGGTTCCGTATCTAGACAAAAAGACAGAAAAAAATTCAGTAGGTATATAAAAAATCATTAGTTATATATTTTTACCTTGACTTCATCAATGGTAAATGTTAAAATGAGTAATTGATGTTAATTCCCTATGAGTGCAGTTATATAGCTAGGAAATCAACGTAATTCCTTCTTGTCTTTTTATTTTATTTTTTTCCTCACGCAACATCTGTAAAACGGTGCATGAGTCATCTTTCAAGATGAAGAGGTCTATATGCCTATGATGATGGTGAACTATGTCCTAATCTTAAACTATTTGTACATAATTGTTCTTACTTAATTCAGCCTAAGGTCTAAAGTTCTTTCATGATTTATCTTTATCAGTCAGTGGCCACTAATCTCTCAACTTATTCGATCATCTCTAATTATGATGATGACCTAATGACAAAACATAATACTACTCACACATCTTGTCAGTTATAATATATAAATAAAACAAATCCCAATATTTTTAGTACGCGATAACCTTTGCAATAAACATAATTAAGTACTTATTGAACACTCGCGGTGATCAGTCGTAGACGTGAAAAATAACTGGCAACAGCGTCGTTGGTTAAAAAACAAAAGAGTAAATTAAATTCGAATGTCGTTTGAATATCGCGCTCAAATAACAGTGACGAAAATGGCAGGAAATGGTGATGTTTTCAAAAAGTCTTTTAACGGAACGTGTACACTCGGAATGAATAAAAAGGCGAAAGGTTCTATTGCACGACGAGCTGAAGCATATTTGGAAGCTGTACATAAAAGTCAAGGACCTCCCCCGAAAGGTATGTTTTTCTAATGTAGGCAAATGTTCCCATTAGTCCTTTATGGCACTTTCACCCGAGACGAGTTGCTGCAGAATGGTTTTTTTTTCTTTCTTTAAAAGCACAATTTTATACAGCTATAATATGAATTTTACCGACCGACTTGTTTTAGAAACATATATATATGGTTTAAAAAGTGTTTTTATCAGTTTAACAACAATAATTCCCTTTCTTATCTGTCGGAGTAGGTACATGTTTTCATTCAGATGTGACCTTAACCACATCAAATACAAATGTTTAGTTCGCTTCTACTGCCCACAGATAATTTATCACGTTATTATGAGCTTTCTTTGACGAGATGAAAGTGCTGGAAAGATAGTTTGTATAGATTCTAGAAGCGACGGCATACTGATCACTGTCTTACCAACCACCGCAGAATACTTAATTATTCTTAAGGTTCTTATTTAATTTCGCATACGTACCGGTTAAGTACAACATATAACATTTTTTTTACAACATTAACATTTTTTCTAAGTAACTTAAAAACCATTTCCACACTTAGTTTAATGTTAACTTATTTTTTTATTAGTTCATCTTACATTGCAATTGATATTATTTAATATTGATAGAAGCAGCCCAAATAGATAGATGTCTGTGCTACCTTCATTCAAAATAAATAATAGGTTTTATTAATAACTAGCTTTTTCCTGCGGCTTCGCTCGCAAAAAGAATTCTTTTAATCACCCATTTCATTCTTGACCCCTTAGGGGATAATTTTCGAAAAATCGCAAAATACGTGTCCGTTTATTAACTTCAAGGTATATCTTGAAGAAGTTTCGAGTCAAAATGTCCAAAACAATTTTTTCTCCATACAAACTTTGATCCCCCTTTTCACCCCCTTTCTTATTGCTTGCTTACGGCATAAAAGACACCTTTTTGCAAAATTTCAGCTTTCTAGGTCTAAGGGTTTGGGCTGGGCGTTGATAAGTCAGTGAATCAGGACCTCCAATTCTATATATTAAAAAATAATAAATTTTAAGTACACTGCGTATAACATGCGTAAACACAGTTTTTCCTTTGTTTTTAGTCGTTATAATTTGCACTATGCAATGTATTTAGATTTACCTAGAAAACATTCAGATATGTCCTTGTCCAACCATGTTATTAGCCCAATCGACTCCAATAAGCACTTTGATACTGGGGTTAAGAGTGAAAGGCTGAAAAGGGGATCGGGTATTTAATTATATAGTACTTAAAGGCAGGGGGTCCCAATATTTTTCAGTCCGCGGCGCACTTATGATTTCAGAATTTGATCTCGGCGCCTTAACTTAGCCAGACAGTCGAAAGATATAGATACAATTGAAAGAAATAGGTAGGTACAGGGACAACGGCACATCATGCTATCCAAAACTGTCAAATTTCTTCACTCGATTTTCAATTTTATCTCGAAGCATTAGACCCACTACCCATTTACTACCCATTGGGGAAATTTGACAATTTGTGATAACCTGATGTGCTGTTGACTGTACAATGATGCTTGTTAGATAGATAGACACAAAAATATAAACAACCACAATATGAAGCTAAGTTTTTTTATTTATTCATTAAAATACTCAAATAAAACAAAAACAGCTACCTAGTCAATGTGATAGGTTGAGTTTTGTGATCTCCACACGTTTTTCAAAGCGTTGGAGTGTTTATTTTGTACCAAACAATCCTTAAGTTAAGGTTTCGGATCGGAATATGGTACAGAGGATCGCCTTACGGCGCCCCTATGTACTGTCTACGGCGCACCAGGGCGCCGCCCGCGGCGCACAGTTTGGGAACCCCTGACTTAAGGTATACTGTGCTTCGACGTGATCTAAGGCGCCGCAGCACGTCGTTTGTGTATAAACAGCGCCTAAACGAGATTTTTCTGTTTTAGTGACAAACTCAAAGAAGTCAGTTCTTCCGCGCTTGGAGGTGGTCTCCCGCGTGGCCGCCATCCCGATCGTGGAGTCAGGGATCGGGGTCACGGAGAAGGTGTACTATAAAATCAAGGTCAGTTCCAATAAGTTAATTTAATTATAGGAATGTGACATAACAGTTCGTTTGTTTTTCGGGGTAGTTTAAGAAGAAATTAGGAATAACTTGGAGGCACATTTCATTAAATCTGAAACTTTTAAACGGGTGCTTATTTAATTTATCCAGATATATACTTGCGATTTTTTTTAGAATTTGGTATTACTGGATTACAAACTTGATAATACAAAAGCTAGAAAACCAATTTAAAACTTAAAAAAAGAAAAGAAAATTTTATAAAACGGAGGCCGTGTTACAAAACGAGACTTGAGTCTTGATCTATACTTAAGTATTGATTGTCTCTTTCTCTCACTATCAAAATGACAAAAACGACTGCTACACTTAAGTATAGATGAAAGTCTGAGTTGCGTGTCGCGCCTGTATTACAGAACGCGACTAAGTCTTAAAATATTGCCTACTATCCAGGAATCCAACCCCCTATTCCGCTGGTACCTCTCCTTTGGCGAGAAGTCAGTGTCAACTGGGATGCAACTGGCGCTCCCGGCGGTGTTGTTCTTCGAGAGTCCTCTTCACCAGCTCGACCGGTTCCTCTGCAAGTCTCTGGACGCGGTCGGCGAGCGCGTGCCTTCCATCTACCTGCCCCCGCAAGAAGTAAGTGGACAGATGAAGGTACTTACAGTGTTGACGTGTGTTTATTAAGTCCATCCATCCATACACTCAGTCCCTATAACTATATATATATATATATATATATATATATATATATATATATATATATATATATATCCCTTTCGGGGTAGGTGGAACGTCATGTAGTTCAAGAACCACATGACGCCGAGTCCGCCACAGTTCACAGAATTTCTCTTGTATGTACAATACATGTGTTCATAGAAATCACTGTTCGCCGACCATCGGTAAGAAGAAAAAATCTTTCGCCGATACCTTGTTTTACCGAAGACTCGGTTCGCCGAAAATCGTTTGAAATAATAAGTGCTTCGCCGATACCACGATTTACAGATAAGGCGATTCGGCGAAAGCTCGACTGAGCGAATAATCCTTTTGTCGATAGAAAGTATTGCAGAAAAGACATTTGACAATCACTCTAAGGGAGATGGAACTTGGGTTAATGATGATCGGTTGTCAGCCTTTCGCCCACGATAAACCGAAACCCGCGCATCCCACTTACTAGCTTCTATAGTATACGTAGGAAGAGTTAGCAGCTGGCACATTCATTTTTTCTTTCTCTCCCAGTCCAGCATGGAAGTTAATCGAAAATTAACGTTCCAGTTATGCTCAAGTTTAATTTTATTCATTTATTAGAAAACTCTACACCTATTACTGTTGATAAGTGCAACTAGTACAATACCATAATCCTAAGTAGTGGAGGAATGTGGAAGAGGCCGTTGCCCAGCTGAGGGATTTCGAAGACAAGAAAAAATATGAAACACTATATAAAATAAATGGTCGGTGTTTATCAGTTGTACTCAGAGACCCGTGGCTACGTGCTCCGACGCGCGGACTCAGTGAAGCAGCTGGGGGCTGCTGTGCTGGACTCGAGGGTCACCGCCGTCACTGCAACGGCCCTGGACCGAGCCCTCACTACCGCCGATAAATACGTCGACAAGTACCTCCCGCCTGATAACCAGGACGCTTCTGATGGTACGTTAGTTGCATGGGGACATTTTAGGGGGTGATTCCTTATGAAACAAACAGCTTTCCTCAAGGAGACCATATCAGTTTCCCTAATAATTTTGAGTACCTATTTTCATTTTCCGACTTACCATGTTCCTTGAGGTTTTGAAGCTTAGTGGGATTATTTACTTACATCTTTAATTTTTTTCTAGTTAATTAAAAGCCACTAATAAACTAGATATATCTCATCTTCTCCTATGTCGATAAAGAAGATCCGGATTGGGTTGGGTGAGTTCGTGTGTGGGACGAATTAAGTAAGGTAACCATATATTTTGGTAGGCAAAATAGTTTTTCTCCACCAAACTATTTAGAACGATGCTGCTCCCAGAAAGACGCTGTGGAGTTTCACGATTTTAGTTAAGATTGTGCAATTTAACAATATGCAAAATAAAATACATCAGCACAACATGCTCAGCAGCTCTAGCACGATAACGACAAACTCGCACTCGGCTCACGCCCGAAACTTCACTTTGATTGCGCGAGGGTCCCGCGCAAAGGCTTGCTCGCCCTATGGCGTTGTCAATGTTGACATTTTGACATAGGACCGCGGTGTTGTCGCTACGCTGTCACTATCGTACTCGGCCTGCAGGTTTTATACATTTTACAGGGCTTTAGGTAAATCTCTTTCAACCTCTCGGATGGTTAATCAGTCCATAAGACTAAACAACTTTTCCTCAATAATATACCAAATTCCGAAAAAAATAAATTTGGAGTTCCCATACAAACTTCATCAGCATATAGCACATTTTGTATGGGAGATCAAAATTATTTTTTCGTATTTTGACCTATGTTCCTTGGGGAAAGTTGTTCAGTTTAATGGTTAATCAAACCACCCGAGAGGTTGAAAGAGATTTACCTAAAGCCCTGTATAAGTACAGATAAGTATTAGGTCAAGTGGCGTTACTTGCGCTTGGTAACTTGGAAATGTGGTCAACTAAGTATTTAATTGCTAAACATTATCAGTCGGTAATTTCCAACCAATTACTGCAGACAATATATTGAACCCTTGAACCGGTGTCTGTAAACTGTCTAATTGGTTGCGTTATTGTACTCCATTTAGATCCTTATTTCCTGGTCTCTAGTGTACATATTCCTGGTAATGTTCCTGGACGGAAGGTACGGGCAATTACTCCTGATATCTGGTCTATTTATGATGTCTGGGTGTTATCAGTCTGGTGACAAATTTGAAATGATATCATCGCGGCACCGGACTCTGCGCCCATTCATGGCCTGATAACGTGGTCTAGCGGAAAACTATACAAATAACTATTTATACGGTTTACTTAATTAAAAATTGATCTTATCACAGAGATTTTGTCCTACTAGTTAGTTAGTTTAGGGCGCAAAGTTCAAATTACATAACTCTTGTAATTGGATTTGTGTTGTTTTACCCAGAATATTTAATGGTAACAAAGGATAGCTGCTTCTATTCCACAGTTGCTCCTTGAAGAGTTCAAGCTGCGATGTGATTGAGGTTTAAAGTACTTAGTTATATGTATTAAAATCTTGCACCAACATATTTTTATTGTTACTTTGTATAATATGGTTCTACCCGTCCCTATAGTCAAATTGGTTAAACAAGGTAGTTTGCCCAACCAGAATAAAGGCTTTTTGTTATTGTCAAGAGACTTACTAGCTAGCTATTTTTATAATTAAAGCTGGCAGGGCTTCTAGCGAAGGCAGGGCAAGGCATAACCAGTAGCTTCTTTTTATAGGTGATGTGTTTGCTCTTGACCACAATCTAGCCCAGGGGCGGAGATGTGGTCGAGGATGTAGCAAGCTCGCCCAGAAGATACCTACCTATTCACTCGAACTTCAAAGAGTGCCCGAAAATACAGACGCATGCAGAGAATCAATTGCTTGGATCAATAGGTCTTGCCTTGTCACATGTCTTCACGGTGTTATAAATGAAAGCAGTGGTGATTATAGTGACGAGCGCGGACGCAGTGGACGGCGCGGAGAGCGAGACGGGGCGAGCGCGGGCGGCGCAAGCGGTGCAGCACGGGGCGCGGTTCAAGAGGAAGCTGCAGCGTCGCCTCACGCGGCAGGCGCTCGCGGAGGCCAAGGCTATCAAGGAGCAGATCCATGTGCTGGTTTATGTTGCTGAACTTGTGAGTTTTAACGTTGTAGTCTGCATCTTCAGATTCTTTGCTTGCAAATTCCTTAATTTCCAATTTTTTTTGTTAGTTGTTGTTTGTAAAAAAAAAAATCATGTCCGTGTTTTTATTTGCAAGTGACACTTCACCAAAGTTTTTTCCCCCTACTTTTTTCTCAAAACTGTACCAACATTTCATTTATTCGAAAAAAGTTGCATTCCTGACCTCTTTTCAAAAACTCCATCATAACTCACATTCTCATCCATCCAGGTGGCAACAGACCCGGTGCTTGCATGGAAGAAGGCAAAGGAGTTGTATGCGTCCTTAAGCCAGCCGGAGCCCGGCAACCAGGCCTCCCCCACCACCGTGGAGGAGATGTTAGTGCTGCTGGCGAGGGAGAGCGCGCGGAAAGTGGTGCACCTCGTCAACTACACGCATACTGAACTGCCAAGGTAAGAACTGTCTATTTATCTATCTGTGCATTCGATCCTTCACTTTATTATTATTTTTACTATTTCATATTCACATCGATCCTACACATTTTTTTTTGATTTGAATAGAATAGTTTATTTGCCAAGTAAGTAAGTTGTTACAGAATTTGCTTTCTAATGTTCAGCCTTCAGAGCAAAACATGCAAATTGTGAGGGTAGAAATTAACTTACTATGAATGTATGAACTCTAAAGGATTTTTTTAATTTCCAGGAATGTCCGCCAAGGTCTGACAATAGTGACCAGACATCTCTCAACGGCAGCTGACGCTTTACTGAAGGTATAATATTCGTTTTATTATATGTGTGAGGAAAAACCGTACCGTAAACTGGTAATTTGCCACTGGCAGAATCATTATCATCAAGGCGATGGATTGCCGTAAAATATCTTAATGTTCCTTGACTTTCAGTATACAATATAGTTTCCTTTTTATGGCATATGTCCTGTTCTTTAATAGTGGAAACTGGGAATCGATGGATCGATTAATGTTTGCTTCTTTTTCACGCAAAAACTATTCAATCGATTTTGACAAAACTTTACTTTTGAAACTTTGTTATTTTTAATTGAAAAGAGGGACACGGTACCTGTCACAGTAATTCTGAGCAGGTCGCAGTGGCATGGGATCTAACGGACTTGCAGAACTCCACCGTACCTATAAAAACAATATTAAGTACGTAGATAAATAGGGATGAAGTGGTTATGATGTAATCAAACCAATTTTTGTGTGAGTATCTGCGTTAGGCGCTGTTTTTACAGGGTTATTTTTTAATCAGTACACAAATTTTTTGTACGTAAACTTTATGAAAATTTGACAGACCCGTATTTTTTTGTTTTATATCGTTTCATATAAAAATTTCAAGCTAGATCGTCTGAAGCATGAAGATAAATCAATGTTTTTGTATGGAAAAAAACATAACTTCGTCTAATTCACTTGAAACTTGGTAATAGTACTCTTCAACACATTTGTGACACCTGCTTTTCTGCGTTTTACAAAATTCATCTTCTAAGACGTTAAAAAGGGGTACCAAAATCTAGAAAAAAAATATTTTTTTTTTCTTATTTACGTTCTATCAACGTTACTGGCACCGTAAGAATGTACTGATTAAAAAGTAACCCTGTATACAATCGACGTGGCGCTGTGACGTGGCGGTTAAAGCTACGTAAAATTAATGTTAATAGCTACGGAGCAAAGGTTTTTTCGTCCGTCGCTCCGTCTTTAGGCGACGGATGTCTCTTCGTGCTGCTATTTTTGGCAAAAAAGCATTTACTCCGTAGCTGTAAGATTCATTTTACACATCTTTGATCGGCGTATTGCCCTGTATTTAAAAAAGCGCCCATAAGGGGTAAAAGTAATGTAATTATTTCTCTGCATTTTCTTACAAATGTTAGTGTCGAGTCAGCCTTTATGTATACTCTCAAGTGTATAAATCTTCATAATAAGTTCTTTATTTATGTCATAATAACAATCCATTATGCTCGGAGATTAATTCGTCAATATTGTAATAGGTACTTTTTAACAATTTAGATTATGAGTGTGATATTTTTCTTTTTAGGGTTCCGTAGTAATCTACGAACCCTTATAGTTTCGCCATGTCCGTCTGTCCGTCTGTCCGTCTGTCCGCGGGTTTCCTAAGAAACCCTTGGTACTAAAGAGCTGAAATTTGGCATGGTCATACATATAAACTACGCCGCCAGAACTGTAGAGTAAAACCTTAGAAAAAAAATTTTTTTCGGGTGTCTCCCATAGACGTGAAGGGGCGATGATTTTTTTTTCTCGCCTATATCATCAAATGGGGTGTCATATGACAGCTTTTTAAAAGACAAAAGGGGTTTACTAAGAACGTTTTTCGATTCAGCACTCCGTTTGCGAAAAAATAATTTTTAAAGTGAAAATTTTTGTCAAACACAAGTGTCCCCCCCCTCTACCAGCTAAATGGTTGTTTCTAAAATTGTGAAAAAAATTACAGTGGTAGTATATACAACGAAATTAAAAAGAAAACTATCACACATAAGATGGCTCTTCAAGTTCGCGAGTAATAAATTAAGAAGCCAGCTGCATATTTGAACCATGTTGCTACGGAACCCTACAATGCGCGTGGCCCGACACGCTCTTGGCCGGTTTTTTTATAATCACTAGCTTAATAGCAAGCGCTTTTAATTTAAATACCTACTTTTTGTTTTCTTTATAGGTAGTGGCTGAAAAGCAGGTCTGAAAATCTACATTAATCGTAGTTTTCAGAACTACCTACTTTTTTTTCGCAATCTCTTGTTGCATAATTAATAGAACTAACTCTTTAAGACACCGCGTAGTCTAGATTTTAAGTATTATGTGTATCAATTGCATTGAGTAAACAATTCATTATATATTTATTTTTTCTTTCTTTGTAAGTCGATGCCGGTGGAGAGCGCGCTGGCGGAGGTGCGCGGCTGGCCGGCGCGCCTGCACGCGCTGCTGCAGCACCTGCAGCTCGTCTCCAAGAACTACCTGGTGAGTACTACAGCGTAGCGTAGTCAGGGATCTAGCCTCTAGCTGATGGAGACCAGGAAAAGGCAACGAATCACTACTAAAACATTTGTGAGTGGTTCAGCAAAAAAACATAACCCTCCTGGCGCAGTCGGGTAAAAAGGGACCTGGAGGGATTGGAAACGGTATTTTTTCATGAATTTTGTTTCTGTGGTTTTTCAGCTTTATTTTGGTCTAATCAGAATATTTTTAGGTGCCGTAGTTTTTTGTCATGGTTTTTTTAGTGAGCCGAGGAGTTTTATAAAAATTACACCTTACACACAGCACACAATAAGTTTTTGTGATGTCAGGTAGTCAATAATCAAGGTTGGAATGACACAATACATGAAGTAATCCCAAAGTACAAAGTAGTGGAGATTATGTGAAATGCATTTTGACTCAAAACTTTAAACGCGATTTACTCGAAATCAATTATTTTCCTTGAGATCCCTTTTTGCTGAACCACTCACATTTATTGAGGAACCTGCCTCGCGCGGCCGAAGCCACGGGAGAGAAAGTGTCAAACGTATGCAAAAGACGCTAAATCACGTGAATCAATTTAAATATTATAGAACCTTTTTCTAAAGGCGTTCAAAGTAGATTGTTATCCTGGAGATAGAATCTCCACAGTACGCGGTCATAGGGTCATGTTAGAGGCGGCGCTTATCTACCATTATTATGAATCATCTTGCCGTGCTTTTTATTAATTCAGACACTTTCTGAATAGTAATCTTTTTGGTCGCCGGTTTGCTCGAGTGGTAGTGACATCGATCTGAAATTTCCACTTGAACGAGGGCCAGTGCACCCCTATAAGTTGTTAATTGTGAACCCTTTGTATTCATTCGTGATAACAGTACAGAAGGCTGCACAACAATTTACTCATTTGCTATAAGAACGGTTTCTCAATGAATTGATGTGCTGGCCTCGTATACGGTTACATGATACTGTCTTTTACAGGAACACCTGGCAATATTTCTGGCGGGAAACGAGGAGCGGGAGAAGATCGCGCCGCGGTCCACGTACGAACAACGGGACGAGATGGCAGCCATCAACGGGGTCAACTGACTTATAACATGTAGGCTAGGTAGCTTAGTAGCTGTCGATTCGGGGCGCGCGTCAAATTTCAACACCTAAGTGTACTGTAATACCAAGATATGTCACCTCAGACAAAACAAACGCTAGTATTTAAATTCTCTTTGGACAAAACTAAAACGAAAACATGAATCCGTCGACCTAGGACCCAATTGGTTATTTTTCGTGGCTTCGCAATGCGTGAAACTCAAATTGTCAGAAAAATTACTTTTTTCCAAATTCTTTGCGGGTGTTGAAGTTTAACAAATAACCCGGTTTTGGCAATTAAATATAAGTAGCTTACTGCTAATCTACAGAAAAGTGTCCTTATTATTAATTTAAAAAGAGTAAATATCATTTACAAGTTTATTAAAAAATAAATAAAATAGGATGCGTAAGCCCGTTTAGCTACGAGGTTCATACTACGGAAGTGCTACGATGTTTTTAGCTACGCCAATTTGTAAAACTCAAGTAAACCTTTCCATCTAGAAAATATATTGAAGTAGATGTCATACAAGTTACAGAGATCAAAATTTTCAGTAATTTTTAATTATTTTATCCATAAGTACAACGGCGGTGCGCGAATTTTCTGGTAAGAAAGCATTTTTGATCGTGAAGCTAGTATCTAAGGCGCTGTTTAAACACAATCGACGTAGCGTGGCGACGACGCGGCGATCAAAGCAACGTAAGGTTAATCTTCGGAGCAAAGGTTTTTTTCCCAAAAATAGAATCACGAAGAGACATCCGTCGCCTAAAGATGGAGCGACGGACGAAAAAACCCCTTTGCTCCATAGCTATTATGATTCATTTTCGTTGCTTTGAACGCCGCGTCGTCGCAACACTACGTCGCTTTTGTATAAATAGCGCCTTAGAATAATCTTTTATTTTATGATTCTCAAATATATTAATGTTTTGCGTCTCTTCCTATTTATCATAGAAATTCCAGATACATTCGTTTTTATTAAAAAAAAACGAATTGATTATCTTTTATTAATTACTAAATAATGTTTTGTGTTGAGCACATTCTAGTTTTATATAATTCGACAAATCAATTTAATTATTATTGTAAAATGAAATATATTATGTTTAAGACAGTTTTTAAACACATCTATAATATGCAATTCTCGCCTCGAATATGAAGAAACATATGAGTCAAAAATAAATATCTGTAAGGAACAATAAAAAAAAGTTTGTATGTTAAGTCACGTACCTTTAGAATTATTTTACTGTTTTTTAATAAATAATAAATTAATGAATATTATAATATTTTTAGGTAATTGCTTCTTGAGTTTAATTTAAAAAATATCAACCAAAATAACACAACATCCTTTTGGATGTTTGAGGCATTTTCTGGGTTAACTCATTCCATCGTCTACCTCATCTATGACCTTGGTCAAGATTGAGGTCAAGAGTTAACCCATCTTATAATTTAAAAAAAAGTTAAAAATGTCAGAATGAACCGACTATAAATATCAATCCCAATAATGCCTGTCTATCAGCAGATGATCAGCCATGGACTTATGATCAGCAGATAACCATAAACCAAACGTCGTCTATATAAAATGTTTGTTTTTTTAAAAAAAATCTCAATTAATTTCGATAAAATGTATATGGGATCATTCTGAGTGGTGATTTACTTTCCATTAAATCTGCAAATAATTGGCGAAGTAATCATTAATAAACATACCACACAGTATGTGTTGTGTAGTCGAATTGAGAACCGTCAGTTAAAATTACTTCGAAACGATTAGAAGTTTAACTATTCGATTAAACCTAAACCATAATAGCCTTTGAATTCTTTGTCCGTCTTACAAAGATCCAACCGGGTCACTTAAGAATCAAAACATTTTTTATTTACACACATTTTTCTTTATTTGCCATATAATTACAAATTCTATAAGCTTGTTCACCGCAGCTTTGAATATAAGCCTTATTTGTGATAATCGTCATATTTCATACTTATACATTTCTTAGTAACATAGTTTTATACAACATATATAACCTTAAAAGCTAGGGATATATCACAACATATCACATAACAATATACTCAGACTACTATGTAATGGGCAAAATACGAAATAACACTACCTTAATCACAAGATTCTCGATTAACAAAAAAAGATATGGAAATCGAAAATATTTTCAAAGAAAAAACATTTGACAAAATAATTCGTACCTACTCTTTTTTCTTATCTTAAGAGATCTTCGCATTGAGGCAAATACGATATATATTATTCAATACAAAGAATACAAAAGTATAGGTACTAAAATTACACGTCTTCCACGTTTTAAACATTTACCATTACCAACCTTCCGACATCAACTAACTTTTTCCGACTTACACTTTCGGCTAAAGGAATCGGACTGAACTTTCAGCCTTTAAAAATTAAATCCAATATTATATTGAAAAGTGTACTTCATTCGAAGAGCAGGTACTTGTGAAGAGTTTTGGGTACTTCTAATTTTTCAGCGACATCGACAAGAGTTGTACCAAAAAGTCTACGCAAATATATCCTCGCTTGAGCCAATAAACTAATTGGTGTCTTAGCACGTTGGATTAAGATTTCTTTTTGCTTAGCTGTTACGGTTGAGTTTCTTTTGATCATGCAAAGGTCGAAGGCTTCCGCGGCCTCTAGTAGTTGGTAGAAGATGTGCTCGTATTCTTCCGAGACTACGTTCTGGAGGTGATTCAGGATACCGTCAGGGTCGCGGAACTGAGTTTTTATTATTACCTGAAAATTGAAAATAATTTTCATTACTTATACTCGGAAAGTAGGTCTGAAGTTGCCTACGGAGCAGCGGCTTGAAAGTAATAGTTTCAAGCCTAGGGAGAATCGCTTTCAACTGACAGCTGTCAAATTATACTATATAAAGCTACAGTTCGTTCATTTCACGAATGCGCATGAGGTATTCTTTAAGTGAAAGCGTTAGAGTTGAAATTTGCTGGATTCGCGCGCACTCGTGACGTGCAATAACCATACATTAAGTATTAAAAAAACATGTTCCAACTTCCTATACAGCCACTCTATTACAGCGCAATGTAAAATTGAAATAACAAAAGTTAAGTATTCATTAAAGAATACTTTTTTAATGACTTTATAAAAATCTACTTTTAGCTATTTCTTTTAAATAATTTAGATTTTGGCAAAAAATTAAGGAAGTGCCTCCGCTGCCGGTACCGGCAACGACAAAAAATTGGAACGGTTGCCGGAAGTTACTGTCAGTTTCAATTTTTGACGTTTTTGACAGCTGACATGAGTTGATTTTGTGTTCTTATCGGGGTCTGTGCTTTGATGCGTTGGTGATTATCTAAGATTGAATTTGCGAATATTCCTAAATCACTATCGGATTAGGCGACAAGTAGGTTTGTTAGTAGCCTAGCCTAACCAACCCGTTAAGGGTTGGTTAGGTTAGGTTAGGTTAGAACTGCGACCCCCAACGCACGAGCCGAGCGAGCGAAGCGAGCGTGCCGCGGCAGCGGCCGGCGATGTGCCAGAAACGACTGTGGTTGCGTTAAGCGGTTGTCGCAGTTCCGCTCGGTTAGGTTAGGTTGTTTTGTAGGTTTCATATATTTCCGGTAACATATAACATAGCAGCACATCATTGAGTACCTATCTACTATTATTATTACCTATCATTTAAGTTTTATAATGATTTATATCGTCTATCGGTACCGGCAGCTGTTCTAGGAGCCGGTACCGGCAGCGGAGGCACAGCCAAAAATTAACCATTATTTTCAATGATGAAAATGAAAAATAATGGCTGAATAGCTGGCCAGCCACAGATAAAAAAAACATAATAGGTGGGAAAGTGGCATTCCAATCTTCATTTCTTTTGTCGAGTTGTAGAGTTTTGTAACTTTCGCATACCAGCAGCTCTCGCACGATAACGACAAACTCGCGCTCGGCTCACACTGAAACTTCACTTTGATTGCGCGAGGGTCCCGCGCAAAGGCTTGCTCGCCCTATGGCGTGGTCAATGTTGACATTTTGACATAGGACCGCGGTGTTGTCGCGGCGCTGTCACTATTTTACTTGGCCTGCAGCAATGAGGTCAGCTTATTCATGTTTTTATTTTTACGATCTTTGTATTCGTAAAGAAAAGCACAGTGTTTACCTCGGGTGAAAGACCTATTTAGTTCCTCGCTACGCTCGGTCGCCTAACCCCGTCTCGGGACTTAAATAAGTTGCTTTCACCCTTAGAGTAACAATGTACTATTAATTTCATTATGTTAATACAAATAATATTATGAAAGAAAATGCCAAGTACAATAATATTAAATTTATACAAATAGTATTAGGAACGATAGTATTCGTTGGTTTCATTGCCAATGCCCTGTGCATTCCTGTTCGTCAAAGTGTTCTTGTCAATGTATCACCATCGACATACGATTGCTTATAACTCTTAAAAGGCTGAACTGATTTTGATAAAATATATGTAGCTAAGAACCATCAACGAATGGACCGAAAGTGGACCTAGCTCTCGGTCCATTCGTTTAGGCGCTACGACGCCACAGTCAGATACACACACAGACATACAGATATACAGACACACAGATACACACCTCAAACTTATAACATACCTATTTTTTGTCGGGGTTAAAAAAGGACATAAGGACAGGTACTGACCCTGGCTCCGAACCGCAGCAGCAGCGCGATGACGTCAGCTCGGGGCTCGGTGTTGCTGGCCAGGTACTCGGCCAGCGCCGGCCGCAGCTGCGCGCCGTCCTCCTCGCTAAACACCTTCAGGTTCGGGTCCGCACCGCTTTCTAGAAGGATCTGGAAAGACGGAATTCATTTCATACTGAAGACAGGTATTAAACGAATTCTCTCTTCGCCACTATTCACGTCTCCATTCAACTCAAGCGATCAGCTGATTGCCTTAATATGAAAAGTTGTTGAGGATGGCCCATTAAACCCTTAATAAATAAAATTATATTTAAAAAAAATGAGAAGTCGATTTTTTTTTGAGAATTTCATAAGAACTCCTTGGGAAAAGTTTTTTAGTTTTATGGCGAGAAGCACCCCTGCTGTGGCTTAATGGTAAACGACTTTTTTGTTGTCTTGACAGATGCTATCGGATAATTACATTCTTTTTTTTATAAAGTTTTCATTTCTTTTTCATGAATGTAACAAATATGAACCAAACCGTGTAACAAAGATGACACCTGAACGAGAATAGTTTTAAGTTTTTACGTTGGCAGAATCCTCTAGGCTGAATAAATGTCAAGTTTTAAAATCAACTTGTAAAGGTGCTTACTTGAATGATTTCCTTCCTATTGGAAATGTTGTCAGAGCAGGCCACGTGGAGTGGAGACCCGATGACCGAACTTGAAGCGTTTACTTGCGCTCCTGCAACAAAAAAATCAGGGGGATTACCACCATGTCTTAGAATAATATTTAGGTAACCTTACTTTAGGAAAAACAGAGACAAAGCTATATAAGAAAAAGAGACAGTGCTCTCTACAAGTAACATTGAAGTAAGATTATAACTTCATTTGAGAATTATACTTGTACCAGACCGGTTAGAAGGAAAAATACGGGCAGTGCGCCATAAATGTAGGTGTCAGGCAACAATTTTTATGGTAGTAAAAAAAAAGTAATGGATTTATTGACTCGTAAAACATACCAGCAGCCATAAGTAGAGTGACCATGTCCACATCTCCTTTCAAGATGGCCAGGTCCAAGGGGCTGGGCTTGCTGAATTCAGGACACTCGTAGTTGACGCGCGCGCCTTGCTTGATCAGCAGGTTTACCACATCTGTACAACCTAAGAAGAAAATCAGATTGTTTAGTGTCTAGCAACTTAAGCACCTAGAAGCAACAAACCTCTGAAAATTGCATAGAAATTAAGTCTTATTTGTTCTCGATCATTACCACCCACGACTTAGGCACTGACATATCTAATTAGAAACGTCAACATGCATAACTCATATATTTCTCTAAATATCAGTCCTTAAAAGGTTTATTCATTATTAATACATTACATCACACAAAATTATGACTTTTGACTACCTACTTAATCCCACTTTGTCACGTTTTTTAATTTTTCTTCAATGTCACATTATACATTGCCCCTTCCTTCCTCCCCCTTTAATTTTACTGTAATATATGGACAGCCCGTTATAAAGTTTATGAAGACTAGCATTCAGCCCGGGGCTTCGTTCCCGTGGGAGTTCGGAAAAAATATGTAGCCTATATTACTCAGGGATGACATTTCAGTTCAAGGGATAATGTAGATTCTAATGGTGAACGCATTTTTCAAATCGGTCCGAAGTACTTATATCTCAATGAATCGGTCCTGTAGTTTTGGAGCCTATTGAATGCAAACAAACATACAAACAAACAATCAAATCTTTTTTCTTCATAATATTATTAAGTATAGCACATATGTGTTTATGCAATCACCTTATACGTCCAATTCAAGGTCATGTATCTATGCACGCCTTCAAAACCTCAAGTGTTGTACAGGAGTAATTTTCTTGGCAAGCACGATCAAGGTGTGCCTGTACTGGAGTTAGTTGGTAAACCTTATTTATTGCGCATTTGAACAACAGTGATTACTGATCAGATTATTTCTGCTTGACTACTTAGTAGGCTGTCAATTATGTGGTCAAATGTGGTATCAAACGGATTTATGAGCTCTTCACGGTCTGCGTATCTATTTTAAGGAATTAGTGAATGAAAGTACATGTTAATGTGTACTTAATAGTCTTACCACCTAGCACTGCATAATGCAGGACAGTCCTGTAGTCGTTTCTGGCATCGGTCATTGCATTGACGTCAGCGCCAAAGCTAATAAGGAGCAGTACTGCATCTATACCCTAAAATAAAGAGGGTGTTTTTCAATAAGTATTTTTTATTTATTTTCTGTATTCTTGGTTTGAGGATTAAGTATCCCACCTTCCTCTGTCGAGCAGCTTTCATCAAGGGGGTGAGCCCGGCCCGATCCCTCGAGTCAGGGTTGGCTCCGAAGGTCAGTAGCAGCTCCAAATATTCAGGATCGGAAACCAAATTGATTTCCGCTCCGAAAAAGTAACGCTTGTTGGGATCCGCTCCGTGCTCCAGAAGGAGACGGGCTATCTCCTGGAAAATAAGAAAATAGATAAAAATAAGGTATTAAGTACCTTTTCATCATCATCATACAACACCTCAGATTTTCTGCCGAGTTCTTTTGGTTCCGGCACATCGTTCTGATCAATGAATGAGCGTCTGTCCTACTGGAACTGAGGAAGAAGCGTGGTAGACAAATTGTCCAAATACCTTTAGAATGGAATGAATGAACGTTTCCTATTAGATGGACTGTAAATTTGGTAAGGGTAGCAGAAAGCCGCTGAATGTGGTATAATATTAATACATGAAACAAATAAGTATCTACTTGTTGTATTACTAATTCCATGTCATTGTAAAGATCGGTAGTGGGAACTCAACCATTGTATGTCCGCCAACTGAAATGATGGTACTAAAAGAACTTACATAATGTTTATTCCGGATAGCCAGTCGGAGGGGCTCATCACAGAGCCTGGTCCTCGGGAACTCCTCGCTCGTGTCCTCCCTGTAGTCCACTGCTGCTCCACTCTGCAGGAGCAGTTTTACCAGCTCCGTGTAGCTGTGGGAGGTTGACATGATTATTGTTATGATAACTTAACAAGATTTGTTGAAGCCAGGAATCGATAGATTTCAGTTGTTAATCGATAGATGTTGTTAATCACCATTCAAGTCAGAGGTCATTTCTTGGTTTGAAAATTTGTCTTTTCTAAATATAATCTAGCAAACGTTAACCACCGAGAGGATTTGTTTCACTTTCAGATCTATGTAAGCACCTATCTTCTATATATAAGGTCCTAATTTATTAGTCACTTACCTTCTAAGGCGTTATTGTATAGGTTGATAGTATTCCAAAAAACAACATAAAAATTAATTATCTGAAAATTAAATTTTGTAAAAAAAATATAAAAAAAAAATCAATTTAAAGATAAAGGAATGGTTCTCTTTCGATTATAGCCGTCCACTCCTCGCTCGCCCGCTCTCCTACTGCCATTATTATTTACGTTTGAATGGATGGGTTTATTCAACATAGTAATAAAAAAATATCATAACAAAATTTTTAAAGACCTTTTAAATTTAATATTATGCTTTTGTTTTTTGACTCAAATGATATATTTTGACCTACACAATAACGTGTTAAAAGGAAAGTGACTAATAAATTAGGACCTTATATATAAAAGAAAGTCGTGTTTGTTACAACACTTATAACTCGAGAACGGCTGGACCGATTGCCATGGTTTTTATTTGTTGTATTTCTCTCCGTCCCGAATAGCAGAATAACTATTAAAAACATTGGAAAATTGACGGGAAAATTCCCACGGGAACGAAGTCCCGGGCGAAAAGCTAGTAAAGAATTAAATGAGGTTCTTGAGAATTCTGAAAAGCACGCTTATTGAGATTGAAATGTTGAATTACTAAGAACTTGACTAGCAAGGCTACCCTTTGAAGGTTTAAAAACTCTAACCTTCGATTAGTAAATTTTGCCACAATCTTGACTACATTAACAAAAGAAATGGGGCCAATCACTTAAGTCAAAAACATCACAGACCCGTGTTCGGCAGAGAGATGAAGAGCGCTGTATCCGCAGTCATCGCGAGCGTTGACGTCACAGCCGCGCACCAGCAGGAGGCGGGCTGCCTCCAGGTGCCGCTGCCAGATCGCGTAGTGGAGAGGACGGAGCCCTTGAGTCACTGGCTCATTTACCTGCAGCAATAAGAATGTATTTATCTTCCCTGAAGAAGCGGTAAAGGAATGTGAGCCTTGTGTGAACATTGCGAGCTTTTGGATTTAAACTTGCCTCAGAGCTTTTACATCTAGCTTAAGATCGAGAGAGATATGCGGAGCTGACTGCCAACCTTCACTAGTTAGAGAGGTACCAGACGAAGAATAAGAAGATCTGAACTTTCGTTTTCTCCTTGACTTTTGGGATATTCATGAAGACCGCGTCACGCTTTTTTTTTCTTTATTTTAGGATGGTTTAACTTTTGACCTCAATCTTGACCATAAAGGTCAAAGATGAGGTCGACGATGGAACGAGTTAACCCAGAAAATACCTATAAAGGCACTGGTACTTCCAAGCACCGACAGAACACAGCAAGCTGTTTGGCGTCGGACTTCGGTAGGAAAGTAGTCGGGAACCAGACGGCCCTTTACAGCGCCTACCACACCGCATGAGACCATAGGACGACACCTCAGATTCAGAAAAAAATGAAGTGTCGTTGCCTGGGATGGATTACTAGGAGGCAGGTCTCATTCGTGTTTCCTTAGTCGCCTCTTACGACATCCACGGAAAGAGATGGGGTGGTGTTATTCTCAACCGATCACCACACGGCAGATCGACATCATCTTTTTTAATGAATATATATTGCAGTTCTCTTTTTCTCGGAAAAGATTTTATCTGAGCCTACATCTACGCAGTTATCTACAGTTTTTTTAACAGTTTAAGTGTAGTATTTAGACTTCCTGAAATGATGAAGAGTAGGTACTTGTTATCATTATGAATGAAATCAGACAAAAATCGTCTCTACTCTGTCGTCTATTCCCCTAGATAAAGGATCTTCATAAAGAATCCTGCGCTTTCCACACCAGAAGTGTTTCCTATGTTTTTTTTAACTGTAGATATACCTTCGCTCCGCAGGCCAACAGAATCCGTATCTCGTCGAGTGGCACCATACGAATAATGGAGTCAGCCAGCTCCCGTTGCAGAGATTTCTCAGATAACACCTCAGACGGCATCTTGTTACTGTGAACAATTCAAAAAATATTTGAGTTAATTAAGGTATATCTTCCCAAACAAAAAAACTCGTTGTGTGTCTTAGAAGCCTAGAGCAAGGCTTCGATGATTTTATCAAAATTTAAGTTAATAGTCTGTTCAAGTTCTGCTGCTTACAATTTTATATGATTTTTTGTAAACTGTGGCAAATATGTTTATTTTTGCTCCATTATCTTTTCATCCCATCATTAAATCTACTTACTTACATTAACTATAAACACGAAAGTGTTTTATTTTTCCATTGTTCATCTTATTGATTTTTTACACTCGAGTGTGTCACATACGAACGAAGAAATGAGCCAAAAGTTTGTATATGACCAAGAGAGAGTCCCTATTAAATCTAAAGAAAATAAATAGAAGAATCTAAATCTATTGGTGCATCAATTTCTTGCCTAGATCGAAGTTTGAAGTACCTACTTGTGGAGAAATCCTGATTATTGATATTACACCATATTTTTTCTCCATCGGGAAACTGCGTCATTACGTCGGTGCTGGAGCAGTAGTCATAGGTATTATTGTATCTGGCCATTCGCCTGAACACGACAGTTTGTAGGTAACAACTATTTTTAAAATCTGTCTTATTAACAAAGTTCATTTGCTCGTAAATGCTTTTGTGTGTTCGGCCACTAACCTTGGCCTTCTAGCACTCTTATAGATTTGCGAACTTTGAAAATAATCATGGTCGGTTTCGGAGAAATGGAAAATAAAAGGAAACAATTAAGACAGTTGATAGAACCGTGCCAAAATCGGTATCTTTGTGTGGTGACAGCCTAATTAATGATTTCTTTGAACTATTAAAAGAACATGAAGAACAAAATACACTTCAAATTATATTAGGATAAAAACAGATACCAGAAGCAGAGGATTGATACATTGCTAATTTGATTAAGTGTATTATTGTCGGTATTTTATAATTCAAGCAAGGGATAGTAACAAGCCAAAAATTCTTGGCTTCATCAGAGAGTGATATGATAGCACCAATTAGGTGCTTAGTAAAAATATCTCAACACTAGCATTCCGCTCGATACTTCGTTCCCGTAGGGATTCGGGAAAATTATGTAGCTTATGTTACTAAGGGATAATGTAGCATCCTAATGGTGAAAGAATTTTTGAAATCGGTCCAGTAGTTTTTAAGTTTATTCGTTACATTCAAAAATACAAAATATTAGTGCAGATGTACCTAAATTACTAGTGTTTGTCTTCGAAGGAAGAAACTTCATTGTTACATCAAAAAGTATTTAGTACATAGGCCACTACAAAATGTCCGTAATTTTCGCCTTAGGAAAATTTATGAAAACCTACACATCAGTTTCGTATAATTTCAGTTAGATAATTAATTACTAACACGCCTATCTAACATTAAGAGAAATAGTAGACGTAATCGTGGGCACCATGCCCGATGTATAGTAACGTGACCTCAATTGGAGAATACATTTTAAGTATATTTAGAAAAACGCGCAAAAACACACAACGCAGATTAAAACTGCGTATTATACAGCTTTTCTCACACTGTAATAGTAGGTACATGCGTAAAAAGCACAAACAAGTAAAATAGGAGATCGTCTTGGCTAAAATAATGTTTTTTTAGGCTCCCAAAGGCCTCCTTGTGTCTAGACATTCTTCTATTGATATATCATCATTTGTTCGAGTGTAGAGCCAGGTAAACATGTTTTCTTCCTGTAGTATAAATCAAATTTTCAAAAATAGCAAATGGGTTTTAAAGATTTAGCTGGGAAAATTAAGTGACTGGAACGATCGAGAATACTGCGAACGTGTTCGTCTTCCCTATTAAAAATGTGAATATTCATTATGTTCAGTTACGTAGTGCCTATTAATTTTTGAGCATTTACACTGTAAACTGAAAAAGAAAATTATTTGACCATTTTGCAGTTTGCGGAATCCTTACTGCTTCTATTTTTATTTCCTTTGGATACAGAAGTGATGTTTTTAAAATGTAAACAAACAATTTTGTTCACCGCTTTTTCTTCATTAAAAACAGATGCGTTACAGGGAAACTTCAATGACGTCACGGTATTTTGGCGCGTTTTTTGGTGCGCTGCGAACGTTGGCCTCGTGTTGGAGACGCGCCATGGGCAATGCGCATGCGTGTGCGTTTCACTTCAAGTCATGTGCGTTTGTATTCATTGATTGATCCACCTTGTAAATAACGGAAGAAATCTCACTTTTTATGAAAAGAGCTACCTAATTTGTTTCAAAGAAGTATCTTAGATTTTATTGTCTTTTCTATGATTGTTTTTAATGTAGTTCCCACTTCCATTAAGTAGATATGTAAGAGGTAGCTAAAGAAATTGAAATCTAGCACAAATGACGTTAAACCCTGAAATAGACCACTATATTTGTGCTAAACGAGTTTTGTGCAAAACGACTGGAACCGCTGATTAAGGAGGAAGTCTCTACCAGCCATAGCTCTGGTAACCTTTTAGATTCGACTTTAGTTCTATTGGTTATTTTCCCGTCTTTGATCATGTGGTTTAGTTTAAGTACAAGAAATCCTAATTTGAAAAGGACGATATTTTTTTTATTTTTCGTCATTTTCCTTGGTTATTTAATAGATTTTGATAGATAGACAGATAAAACATTTATATATAAGTAGGTACACTTAGACACACACTTTACACACATTTTGAATTAGTTGGATGCTCTACTCGACTTTTTCGTAGCATCAACACTAAAATACAGAATAGTAGCACGTCACTACGAAAGCCGGTGCGAAAACGTTACGAGCGAGATAAGGCCAACGTCAATATTTAACATGTGCTGCCGTGTGTTCAATGTTCATCACAACCGACTTATTATCTCTATCAGACTGCTAGCCTTTTTAGGCCAGCGTGATAGGCTAAGGCTACGGCCTATTCTAATGCCCGCTATTCTAATGCGTACCCGCGATCGGTACTTATATGGCCTGTCTCTGTGATTCTGACCTTTAGCGACACGCATTGGCAGTCGACTATTGCCAATATATTCGAATAGAGAACTCACTACCTACTTATAATGATACGAAAGATGTGACAACGATACAATCGTATGAAGAAATAAGTTAAAATCGAATCGATATAAGTTAATAACTTTCGTGAGAGTTGGAACGCTTCTAAAAACTGCATGTTTTTTTTAGGTTTTCTCTTATCGAATTTGCTGGTTATCAATGATTACTCTATAATCACAAAAAATAATCATTAATGACCAACAAATTGTTTTCAATGATAAGAATACTACGAAAACTTCCAACAAGTATGGTATATGCAGCTTTAATTAGACAAGAAAATGTTATTCCTCATTTATCTAGACTTAGGCTGAGTAAAAAAAAGTACAAGAACTCGTTGCTTAGCTCTTTCTCAACATAGT
This sequence comes from Aproaerema taeniolella, assembly GCA_949987775.1. Lineage (NCBI taxonomy): Eukaryota > Metazoa > Arthropoda > Insecta > Lepidoptera > Gelechiidae > Aproaerema > Aproaerema taeniolella. The sequence continues at coordinate 3,442,835 of OX465249.1, forward strand.
ACACACTGAAACAGGCAATTCCACTTTTTTTTCCTCTGGCTTTGAGGCCCTACTCTGTCTACTTTATTTTTTAAATATGGTGTTTAAACTGCTTCTATATATCCAAGTATGTTTTTCAACACAAGGCGCAGCCCTGAAACAACTCCCGAAATATTTAATCGCCTAAAAGACCAAGGGCACTACTGCTGAATCGGTCGCCACGTGTCTAAGCAATTAGTATGTTTTGTTGATTTTCGAATTTTCTTTTGCTTAAGATTTTTTTTTCACCAGCCCATATACGTCCCCACCGAGGGACACGGGCCTCCCTTCGAAACACGAAGGGGATTTAGGCCACGCTGGCCCAATGCGGGTTGGTGGACCCCACGCTGGCCCAATACGGGTTGTTTTTTTTTGTTTTTGTTTTGCTTAAGTATTGTGATCAAAAACTTCAGAAATCAATAGGATTTGCGCAAATCAATAAAATATGTATATCGTTTGATACGAGGCGAGCGATTCCAAAATAGTGCATCATAAGAGGCGTATGTACCAATATTAAAGTAGTATGGTGAGATAGCAAATCAGTCGATACAGTTAGGTAAATACAACGGTAATCAGGGTTATGGCCAGGCTAAAAAAAGATTGCCCGGGATGGAAAACTAAATCTAACAGTTGCCATAATCAGCAGGTTGTAATCATCTTGCCAAAATGTCTGATAAGAATTGCATAATCGATTAGACAATTTCAAACATGCCAATAGTAGTCCAATATCTAATGCCCTTTCTCTTTCTGACTGGCTATGTAGTAAGAGACAAGAGGATTGGTATTTCCTGTGACAACTAGCTACTATAAACAATGTAAAATGCGACGATTGTGGCTAAGCTTGGCAGCTGTTGCATTAGATGAAATGAATGGGCTACTAATTTATTTATTTTACTTTAATACGTAGTTTTGTTAACAATAAAGTAATAATGTTTTCTTTGTGTTTTTATTTTTTTAAACTAAGATGACAACCTATAGCCATTCACAAGTTTCCGCTTGTATCCTGTCTCCCGTGTTTGATTAATATTTTTCTAAAGCAGCGGACCTAGCTTTGTTTTCAGTAAGTCAATTAGCTAAGGTTGATACTTTGAACTTTGTACCTTTACAGTAGTGTTACTTTATAGTAATCAATTATTATTTACTTTATAGTATAGTAAAAAATATTTAAAATAAGTACCATAAACTGAAACTAACAAGCGTATCACCCCAGACAGCAGTAATTTGTCGGACAGGAAGCCAAACAAAATGGCCGCTCTAAAAATACCGCGGACGGATCTTTGACCTAGCCTTGAATTGAAACCGGGAACATTTCCACTCGGTTAGATCGAATGAAAGTAGTAAATATATGGAGGAACATAGACGAATGATCCAGTTTAATTGGTGGTATGACATTGCCTCGATTCCCGGGTTGCACCACAATAAAATTAACATTATACACCCTGTGCGATTACGTTGCTGAAAAAGTCTGTGCATTTTAAACAATATTTTATCTTAAAGAACACGTGAATTTAAGTGATCAATATCACTTTATTCAACTTTATATTTTAGTTTCCGTGCAAACAGAAAACAAGAAGGCTATTCTTGAATCTTACAAAGTTTATTGATCAACAAACACCCACGGATTTCTCACTACGCCACGCAGAAAATAATGTTTCCGATTACGAATCAAAACAAAGGTTTGATACGCAACGAACAAAGCTTTTAAACGGTTCAGGAGAGCAAAACAAAAGATTGCTTTAATTTTTTTCAAGGTTTTGCGACAAAGAACTGGTCATTGACGGAACCTTTGGGTAAATAGGTATTAAAGTAGTTTTAAATAATGTATTAAGACAATGAGTCTGTTAAATCAGTTATAGTATTAGTATTAACAATGGATTAAAAATTAGGGAGATAGAGTCGTGCCACTTGGTACTTAAACCCAGGAAAGGTAACCCTCGATCAGTTTTTTAAAACCAGATATAGTTAGAACTCAAAAATTAAGTATGGTCTAGTGTTTTCTATATACTCGTATTAAGTTAACGAAATTCAGTGCAGTTATTTTCGCTGTTTGTACCTATTTCCGGTTATTCTTTAACATACCTACACCTAACCTAATGTACTTTAGGGTTTTTGTCTTTTTCAGGCAAACCGTATGTATTGCGCGTCTCATGTTCTTTGTTCAACAGAATTGATACAAGCATAGGCCAGTTATCAATCCTATTAAATTGGAACCATTGCAAGCGGTCTTCCCTACAGAAATGTGTTGGTTTTACTTACTTATGTATATTACAAATCTACATCAGGCCTGAACTGTTTCAAATGTAGCTTATTTTTGAATAGTTATTATGGGTTTACTTAATTTGAATTTTTTTTTCTTTTCGCTTAATTAATTTTCATAACGAGATGCGCGCGTTGATGTCTTTTGTATGAAAATATTAATTCTTAAGTTTACTTTCTTCTTCTCAGCGAGTCTCAAGTTTACTTTTAAAGTATAAGTTTCTGTTGCCATATTGTTTTATTTTGAATTTTCATGTGTGACGTCTAGAAATCCGCAAATAGATAATACTTACCTACTAATTACAGTCTATTAATAAAAATAATTAAGTTCATTTAGGAATTCTGAGACAGAATTTGATAAATTATTCATAAACTTGACAATGGCTTATTTAACAAAGCATAGCCTCCGATGGTTTTTGTGATGATAATAACTAACAGTATTTTTCGGAATTTAAGAGCATGAGTTTTCTTTTCGTTAGATTCTACGAACTTTGTTGTACATATTCACAAAAACACTATGCACGTTCGGAGTATGATGTTATTATCGAAAACACACAATGTAGACTGAGATGTCAACACAGAGGTCTGATAGATAAACAAAGGACGGAAGAGGGCTTCGATACCTTGTAGTGGGCAAGTAGGGGTTTCCACTGATGGTGACTATCATCCAAACAGAGGGGCAAGGACCTGACACCTAAGAGATTGAGAAAGATACGAGATTAGAGAAGAGAAAAGTGAGAACACGGACCAGTTTTCACGAGTTAAAAAAGAGATATAATAAAAAATTATATAAAAAATTAAGTCTTTCGTGTTAGAAAGTTTTTGTTTCTTGTTATATAAGTATTTGAAGTTTCTGAGAAATACATTAAGAAGCCTGAAGCGTTGCCATAAAGCGTTAATAAAAAATATATATAGTAGTATAGTAGTTTATAAGATGTTTTATAAAAAGACTCGGTATCTAAAAACATTCCCAACTCACCTGTAATTTTTCGAGTTAATAATCCAAGGCACAACACACAAAGTCTTTGTCTTCTTCTTCCTTAGAAAGAATAAAGAAAGAAAAACGCGCGCTTTTTACTTGTCAAACAAAAAGTTTGGATATGTCTCCCAAAAGGTAACCTCAATTTTCGTGAAGCTACTGGATAATTCCTTGTTTTTGTTTGAACTTGATTGGGAATAACACGTGTGATCGGTTTTCTAGTTGAGAAAAGACTGTTTTGTGAGACGGCGCGTGGTTCTGTGTAAAATGGGTTGGAGGAAAGCCAATGGCGGTCTGCCAAGTACGAAGTGCGATGTACACACTCTTTTTGTAGGGGAAGGGGTGTTGTTGTGGGCACTGAGTAACTTACTAGTCACAAACACAATTCTAGAAGTGCCTAAGCTAGTTAATTACAATTACATAATAAACTAATAGAAAAAAACCACTCAAAATCGTTGGAAATAAGTTGAGGCCGTCTTTGGCAGGCCGTGGAAGTTTGATTTTGGTGCAGTCTTGGTATAATTTCTAAAATTTGAGTTTGTCCAACAAAGAACTATTGGTAGCTGTTGTCTTGTGAAAAATCCGTTCTCATAACTATCCTACACTATTAAATAGTAGGTAAGCATGCTTGTTGGCCCTAATGAAGTACGCAGAACAGTGGTCATAGGTAGAGTGCATCACTTTGAAAAATATTTTAATCAAATGTAATGTTGACAACATATGGTCAGTTTACCCTACTCCATTTACCGGCGAATCTTTTGCGTTGCCCCTCACGCGCGGGAACAAAGCTCTGTTTTCTGTTTACCTTGTGAGAGAAACGAACTGCTGTTGACCTTTCACTTTCCTTATATATCGCTGTTTTTGCTTGTGATTCTGTTTATTGTTTTGTTCCTTTTTAGTCTAGGTTTTTATGGTATGTTATTAAATTACCAACTAAGCAATGGAGGAAACACAGGTGAAACTGCTTATTGTCTGTTTTAGTCGTCTAATAGGTAAGCATTAGACGACTACCTGAAATTAATCTAAGGACCGTTATTCTCTACCATCCCATATAATCTCGAGCAGATGCGCAAGCTCGTTCACTCTATTATCCTTCGCGCTGTTTCTTACGTTCCTTTCAGAACCTATACAGGGCTTTAGGTATCTCTCTTTCAACCTCTCGGGTGGTTAATCAGTCCATGAAACTGAACAACTTTCCCAAGGAACATAGGTCAAAATACGAAAAAAAAATTTTGAGTTCCCTTCAAATTTCATCATCATAAAGCGCATTTTGTATGGGAGATCAACATTTTTTTTTCGTATTTTGACCTATGATTAACCACCCGAGAGGCTGAAAGAATACCTAAAGCCGTGTATAAGACCTCGTAAAGGCGGTTTAACCACTCGTTGGTTCAATCTATCTATCGTTAAATCAATATTTACTTTCAGATTCAACGTCTGAATCTGGAAGTCCTTAGCCAAGGTTTTTTATAATAGGTGATTTATGCAATTTGCTTTTATTCTTACGTGTCATTTTATCAGATACCTACCTAAAATACTAAACAAAGTGAAGACTTATAGTTGTTGTATTGCCTCTCGACATGGACCTATTACAATAACTGGACCTCGCAGTGTAATAACAATACCGAGCCGAAGGAGAGGCTCAAAAGTAGAAGTGCATCTCTTTTCAGTAGGGTGCCCATGTTTTACTTGTTTTGATAAATTCAACCCAATTTATTCTTGTAGCATAAACCTATAAAAGTAAGTGCATGACATTAATTATCAGATAACGGTGTCGATTCTGGCAGACACACCAAAATAATTTGACAGGACTAAACTAAATTGAAGCATCATGTCCTTGTCATTTCGACTCAGAAAGAAAAAGACATAACGCTTAAATTTAGTTTCATCATCATCATATCAGCCGGAAGATATCCACTGCTGAACATAGGCCTCCCCCATAGATTTCCACTTAGCACGGCTCTGGGCCACATACATCCAGCGGCTCCCCGCAAGTCGGACTAGGTCATCAGTCCATCTAGTGGGAGGCCGGCCAACACTACATCTTCCGGCTCGTGGTCGCTACTCGAGAACCTTTCTTCCCCATCAGTTATCGGTTCGTCGAGCCACATGACCTGCCATTTCAACTTGCTTATTCTGCGAGCTATGTCGGTGACTTTAGTTCTTCTACGGATTTCTTCGTTTCGGATTTTTTAAAATCCTGTCATATTAGTTTGGTGTGTCTGCCAGAATCATAACTATTATTTATTTATACAAATACAGTATATATTTGTGTTAGCGATATACAAAAGTAAGAGATCCAGATCCATAATTATACATCCATGGAACATACAGACACCCTACTCTTAATGACATACAGGCAATTTGAGAGACAAGGACACACAACTATTTTCGTGCTATCGCGCCTGAGTCGGATTACTACTTTCCCTTGTGTGTCTCAAAAGTGAACCCTAACATTATACAAATACAGTATATATTTGTGTTAGCGATATACAAAAGTAAGAGATCCAGATCCAAAATTATACATCCATGCCTCTCGAATGTTTTTTTATTTTAAATTAATGGCAAAGAGTTTTTTTCCAAAAAAAATCAGCTGGCTGATCTGTCAGTGTCTGTAGTCAGTAAGTAAACAGAGCGACATTTATTCAGAATTCAGTGTCACTGTAGCTTTAAGTAGGTTTAATTATTTATAGTTTGAAATTTTGTGGAAAATTAATTTTGAGTGTAAAAGTCGACATGACGAACCCAACTCAAGTTCTGAAGGAAGCGTCTCAAAGAGGATATGTAATGTTTTTTGAATTGATGACTTGTTGTGTAGATTTTAGCCTAAAACTCTCGCTCATTGGGTCGTTGCTAATTAGTAGGTTAAGGAGAGACGCGGGGCTTAGCGCCATGTTGGTCCGCACAAACACAAACATGCGGCGATGTATAAGAGTATTTAAGGACGACAGATGCATCACACAACGCCCGCATCTCCTGAACAAGCATGGCATAGATAGAACCCTTAAAATTTTTAGGCCCTGTATCAGACTGCGATTTCTCGAGTAGGTTATCACATATAAATCTTTCATGACACGATGAGGTCTATAACAGTTGAATACGACGACTCAAGGCACCTCCACCCCTAAGATGACTCTCTGACCCACCTCAGGAAATATCACTTCAGAAGCAGTATGTCTAGTTTTTCCAGCTCTCCCATAAGCTGCACAAGCACTGCTCTTAGTAGGTATCAATCAAAGGCACGACATATACAGTATTCCTACTAAAAGTTTCCTAGTCAGCTTTTTTGGTTTTTTGATGAGTTTTGATGTGAGAAACTTAATCGCCATCATGCTGCTCTGTCAACTGCTGCCAAAGGTCGCGTATCTAACGATTTGACATAAAATTCCGCCCTAATTTTATTGGTACCTTCAGGTGGAGTCAAACGGTCCAGAGGAACTTGGGATCGTTCGTCAACAGTACGAACAGCACGAGGATGCATGGCGCATGCAGTCGACAATAATGATGTTAATAATAGCGCTGTTGCTCTGGCTCATCACCTACTCTGTGGCCGTCACCCTTTCCTCCTGCTTCGAAAGCTTCAAATCCATCTCCACACCCACAAAAGTTTATACCATTGTGCAGTGGTCAAATGAATCATTTCTTGACGACAAGTTTGAAATTCAATATTGAAATTCAAATTTTATGAGTACCATTGTGCGTTTTTGAAAAATGTATGCTTTTGTGACTTTATTTTTTGTTTGTTTTAATGTTTTGTATGCATCTACTCACTCACTTAGGTTTGGCATCGCATCTGATTGGAACTTTATAATGTAGAGCGATGCATCCTAATAATTCTACTATACTTCTTATTTTAATCCTAATATCCTATCCTATCTATACACTCACGCCTCTAATCTCTTTCGGGGTAGAAAGAACGTCGAATCATGTGGTTCTGGAACTCATTGATGGCATCAATAGGATGCCACCTTTGACATTCACTCTGAGGGTATCCTACTGATAATATAAATGCAAAAGTTTGTGAGGATAGGATTTTAGTTGTCTGGATGGATTTTAGTTACTCCTTATAACGCGAAAACTACTTAAGAGGATCGTCTCAGTGTTTTTTTCCCATACAAATGGCGTCAATGGATTCCATCCCCTAAACACCAACGGATCCCTGGGAAATTTTTGTATAGTATCAGGAACACCAAAAACTAGGTCTGTACGTTTTGATTTTTGTGATATTTTTAGTAGACAAAAAGATATTTGAGACTAAAAGTCAGCATTTTTCGCCAAAAAAATTCTCATCCTTTAAGAGGTAACTGTTGAAAAACTAAGAACAATTTTGGAAAAAACAAAACGCATGAACCTCGTTTATACGCTTACGAATCAATAGAGACCAAAAACGTACGATTTCATTAATTTTTTGTGGTAGGAATTCATTGACGCCTAAATTCATAATTTTGGAAATAAAACTCGGCATTTCGCCGGAAAGCTGCAATTGTCTCTTTCGCACAAGTCTGAGGTGGGTGGTCGACATCGAGACAGCATGAAAAACAACTGAGACGCTAGTCCAAAATGAGACACCTCTCTTAACGGATTTTAATTAAACTTTCAATTCAATCAATTTATCACTATCACTACATAGTATAAAACAAAGTCGCTTCCCGCTGACTGCCTGTCTGTCCCTATGTATGCTTAGATCTATGTACGTATTTCGTAAATAAACACATTTTTTGCGCTTACCTACATTGCAAACGCTGGCTGAACCCTACGAGATAGATCAAAATAATGTACTACAGTATTGTACACCTTAAACAGGTCTACAAAAAAGTCCGCAATGGTATATGCCTATCTCTTACGGATAACCCACAATAACCATTTTTTATCCTTTACTTTTTACGAGAAATAATGACTTATTTTCGAAGCGATTTTTGTAATAATAATAATAATAAATAACTATACTTCATACAATTTTGTTATAATAATAATAGATTACTTGTATAAATATAATATAACAATTACATATGTACTAGTTATATTATTTGTGGTGGTGGTACTGCTCGGAGCAGCCGTTATCTCCTCCGGGAGTTTATTGTAGACGGCGGGACTCATTGCGCGTATGGTGTGCGTCGCTTTCTCCAGACGGTGTGGGATAATGAGCAGGCGACTTCCGTAACGGAGATTGTACCTGCCACTGTCACCTCTCTTACGGAAATCGCTTAGGTTTTCCCGAACAAACATACCGACTTGTAGTATCAGCAGGCAAGGCAGAGTAAGTATCCCGAGGGACGCTAAGTGTGGTCTTGCTGTCTCATCAGTTGGGACGCGTGCCACAGCTCGAACCGCGCGCTTTCGCAGCATAAAGAGTCGTTTCCAATCTGCAGCTCGCCCCTAGAATTCGAGCCCGTACTGCAACTGCGACTGAACCGTAGCATTTAGTAACAAAACTTTGCAATTGGTCATCAGAATACACCCTATATATTTTATATAATTTTCATAAATTATATAGGGTGTATTCTGATGACCTATTGCAGGCTATATAATTTTCCCAAAGTCCTGCGAGAACGGAGTCCGGGTGGAAAGCTAGGAAGAAATGTATTCTTACGGCTCCTTGGCCGACACCCAGGATATTTGACCCGGAGTTGGTATTACTACGCATGCGCACCTGCATTTTCGCTGACTTACTAAGACCTATAATTAAAATTGTTATAAGTAATTAAGTATGATGTAAGTAAGTATATACATACATTCGACAGACATCGCATTAGCAATTAAAAAGTACTGCTAGCTACATGCTAGCTAGCCGCTCGCGATGCCATTCGCGTAGAATAAAGTAGACTGTATTGGCGTGCTACTTTACTGCCACGTGATTTTTTGCTATCACTGTGCAGAGATCACGTCAATCCGTCGCTTACTTCGTTACGACGTTAAGGAAGAACAAACATTTTATTTATATTATTTTAAAAAATCACTTTTCACATAATATTCTGTTGTAAAATATCTACTTATAGGTGCTTCCCCAAATCTGTCAAGCAATGGCACGAATCAAAGGAATCTAGAGGTTTGGATCGTACCAAGTGGCAATCCCATGGCTTCTGCCTACCCTAAAGAGACCAGGCGTGTGATGAACGTGTATCTTTTTGAACGCAGTGTTGTCTATGGTTCTTTATTTGTTTATTTTTTAAATATTTTCTGGCCTGGAAACAAGTATTTTGGTTGAAGTCTACGCTTGTTTGTCTTTGGAATCTAATGTTGCCAAAGACTTATTTTCAAACCTTCCTTGTTACTCTTGGACCACTTTGCGTTACTTTTTAACCCCGATAAAAAAGAGGGGTGTTATAAGTTTTAACATTTGGGTGTCTGTGTATCTGTCTGTAGCTTTCCGACCGTTTCCAATGCGATTTTTTTGTTTGAAAGCTGTCATAATCTAGATGGTTTTAATTGTATTTGTTATTAAAATTGCATCACTTTTCAAAGCAATGATAATTACTTGAGGAAATTAAAGTGTAGGTATTTTTTATTGTCTTTACTTACTAACATGTTCACACCAAGCTTTATAAGGGGTGTTTAAAAGTTTCATGTGTGTTACGTATCCGTGTGTCTATTTGGGCATCGTAGCAGCTCTTAAACGTATGTGCAGATTTCGATGCGGTTATTTTTTATTTGAAAGCGGACTTAATAAAAATGGTTCTTAGCTATATTTGATCAAAATTGGTTGAGCCGTTTAAGAGTTATAGGTGCTGAATGTCAGGGATTTGATTTTTAAGTTATACGTATTATTAAAAAGTCCCGGTGCTTATTTAATTATTAAGAGGCTGCGATTAAGATCACAAAAATGTAATTGACAGTAAATCAATGAATTCACTATTTACTTACTTTTTGTTACTTTTGGGGAACGAACTCTAGCAACACTAAATTTGTCAGTGTTTGACGCTTTGAGTATGTAGTATTTGTTGTTTGACGCATATACTCTTTGGTTTGACGTTTCGTTGATTTATCAGAAATCGTCATCAGTGTTGCCATATATACGGATTTGTCCGTATTTGTACGGATTTTGCAAGTTCAATACGGATGAATCAAGATTACGGATTTTTATACGGATTTACTCTAAACTCAGAATTAGCTTCAAAAGGTCCCTGTTTTCAAGCCTTCTTTACCTAATTTTGACCAATTTCGTCCCAACGCTTGTGAGTTTGCTCCACTGTAGTGCGGCAGTACAGCAAAATTTCTTCAATGAAGACGAAACCAATAAATGAATTATGTACAAACCACCAAGAATAATGTACTAAGAAATAATTATGTAATAATTATGTGCTGTTGACTGTACTTCGACGATAACGGACCCGCTAGTACTAAACAACTTTTAGGGAAATCATCCTCTTTTGATTTCAATCTTGACTCAAAAATGTTACGTTTAATTTTTATACGGAATTCATACGGAATTTCAATCATAATACGGGACATTTATACGGAATTTCAATGAAAACAGAAATACGGATTTTATACGGATTTTTGTAATGAAAATACAGATTTTATGTCTACTTCATGTGGCAACACTGATCGTCATATCGTGGTGATATTCAAAGAGAATATAAACACTAGCGTTTTAGTGATATTGGCGGAATTGTGGCAACACATATGGGGCCATATTTAAGAATCTATCTTACTCCAGTTTTTTACTTTTATTTGTTGTAGAACAGTTAATATCATTAAAAGTGGTATATTAAAGTAATCACAATAGTTAGGCTAAAATGCCTTCTATAGACGTGATGCTGCCTCCGGGCCAGGGTCCCGATGGGCCTATGGAAGAGCCCCCAGCGCCGCCGCCGCCCGTCATTGGCATCATCTATCCACCTCCAGAAGTCAGGAGTATCCTTTTTCAGTATATGTTGAAGTAGCGACCTGAAAAAGCCATTTTAGAAGTGAGATTACGTGTTTGGTAAACATAACCTCAACATTGTAAATAAATTACGTTTGAGTGGAACAACAGACAGGTATAGGTTTTGATTGGATCAACTAGGGCCTATTCAAGCAAGAAACTTTTTGAAACTGTTCTTCATTTGTGACTCACTATGAACTTGCAAACAATGTTTGTTCATTCTTAGAGTTGGGCTAGGTTGTATTTGGGGGCTGCCCACCGACCACGTAACCAATAGAGGCGCATTAAACAGAAATTATAAATAAATTCTAATCTTGCTTACGAGAACTAAATCCTGAGGGGCACACAGATAAAGAAAGGAAGAAAATTAAAGAAGAAACTCTTTTTTATAACGTTATTATCTTTCCGCCCGTGACTTCGTTCCCGTGGGAATTTTGGAAAATTATGTAGCCTATGTGTTAATCTAGGGTATCAGCTACCTCCATACCAAATTTTATCAAAATTGGTCCAGCAGTTCTCGAGTTATAAGTGTTAGAATAAACCTGACTTTGTTTTATTCATTAAGATTTATTTGCAAGCGATAAAGAAGTTCATTTTAAATATCTGTAATAAAAGCTTATTTGATGGAACTGTCAGTGCAGAGGTAAAACTCATGCACTGTGATGGGGAATTGGATGAAATGGTCCCAAATAAGTGGACTGATCGGGCGCCTGTGCCTGACCGGTGTCCCCTCCATAGATAGATATATAGAAGCTTATTTGATTTGAGTTTCAAGTAAAAACAGTTTTAAACATGTATTTTATTGCAAACTTCACAGCTTATAAATATTACGTCACATTGTGCTTACATTAAAAATGTAAACAGCCAATTAAGAAGTTTACCATATTATAAACTATAGATAAAACAAGTAGCATAGATAAATAACTAAGAAAATAGCATTACAAAAATTAGAATAGAATAGAAAAAAAAAATGTTGGGATAATGTGTGAATGGGGGTCTTTGTGTGTGTATGTGTGTGTGTGCGTGTATGTGTGTGTGTGCGTGTGTGTGTGTGTGTGTGTGTGTGTGTGTATACATGTGTCTGGTATGAGTTTTTATTGCTTAAGTGCCTTGTTATAATACTGCATGCAATTAAGTTTATAAACAGGTAACTTCCTCAACCGCCTTTCTTAGATATTGTGGATAAGACAGCAAGCTTCGTGGCTCGTAATGGACCAGAGTTCGAAGCCAGGATCCGACAGAATGAACTTGGCAATCCCAAATTCAACTTCTTAAACTCTGGAGACCCATACCATGCGTACTATCAGCATAAAGTCAAAGAGATCCGGGAGGGGAAAGGTAAGAAACTGTTTGAGTTTATTATCTTTTTTATAGTTATAGGCAACAAATCTGCTAAAATTGAATGTACCGATTGCAGATAAAATGGAGAAAAAAAGATGCAGAAACATTAATTGAAGTTAAAGCTTCTTTAAATATAATGCTGCCTTTGTTAAAGTTCAAAGGATGTAAGGTGACAGTATAATATTTAAATTAGCCTTAACTTTAATGGATGTTTCTGCAACTGAGTGATAGTTACGTGCATTCTTCATGGATGAGGTAAAAGAAGAACAAATACAAGAGCTTAGCATAAAAGATAAAATTGGGTTTGCTAAAGCTTCGGGTAGGTTCAGAGAGGTGGAACTGTCAGTGCAGAGGTAAAACTCATCCGCTGTTATGGGGAATTGGGTGAAATTGTCCCAAATAAGTGAACTGATCACCCGCCTGTGCCTGACGAGCGTCCCCTTCATAGATAGATAGATAGATACATGCATTCTTTGTGAATGTTCAAGGAAATAATCTCTGCATTGTTACGAAATAAAATTCAGTGCTGTTCTGGACATTCTAAATGATTATTTATACTCTTTTGAGAAGTTCCTTGAAGAGTTATTATGTATTCATACATAAGTTTAAATTATTTTTATTCACAAAATTAAAACAGGACCAGAGCCACCAGGTCCGGTCCTCAGCGGTCCGGCCCCGCCCCGGCCGGGCCTGGCGCCCGCCACCGCGGCCCGCCAGCAGGAGCTGCTGAAGGCCGCCGCGCCCGCAGAGCCCCCCCCGCCCCGCGACCCCCCGCCAGACTTCGAGTTCATCGCCGACCCGCCCTCCATCTCTGCTCTAGAACTCGACATTGTAAAGCTCACAGCACAGTTCGTCGCTCGTAACGGCCGCCAGTTTCTCACAGACTTGATGAAGAAAGAGGAACGCAATCATCAATTTGATTTTCTTCGGCCCCAACATTCTTTGTTCCAGTACTTCACTAGACTCCTCGAGCAGTACACGAAGGTTTTACTTCCGCCAAAAGAGCTGGTAACAAAACTAGGAATGGAGATTAAATCTGGGGTGTTAGATCAGGCCCGCAGCCGCGCCGCTTGGCACTCGCACCAAGCGAGACGCAAGGCGGCCGATGAAGCGCGCATCGAAAAGGAACGACTCGCCTACGCTTCTATCGATTGGCACGATTTTGTTGTCGTTGAAACGGTCGACTACCCAGCAGGAGAACCGGGTGATTTCCCTCCACCGACGACTCCATTAGAAGTTGGCGCGAGAGTGTTAGCACAGGAGCGAGGTGAAGATATTACGCATGGTAACCAAGAGGACGACGACACCGAGATGCAACTTGAATCTGACACTGATTCGGAGTCGGACGATGACTTGGCTGAAATGGAGGATAGGACGCAGCAACAGCAACGTCCAGATGATAACAGAGTGCAAGATATGGAAGAAGAGAGTTCTAGCTCTGAAGATGAAGGGCCGCCGGAGCCACCTCGGCCGCCAGAAGAAGCCCCGATGCCGCCACGCCCCGACCGTGTCATTGTTAAAAAGTACGATCCTAAACGCGCTCGGCCACAACCTATGCCAGCTTCGGAAGAATGGCTGGTGTCTCCTATTACCGGAGAGAAGATCCCGGCCAACAAAGTGGCGGATCACGTGCGCATCGGTTTGTTGGACCCGCGCTGGTTGGAGCAGCGAGACCGCGCGGCGGCTGATCGCTCCGATCGTGATGAGGCCCTGGCGCCAGGAGCTGCTATCGAAGCCAGTCTTAAACAGGTGAATGGATCCTTGTTGTTTGTTCTAGCTATAGCTTAGTTTCATTGTTTGCCGTTTCACATAGATTTCTGAAGAGTTCTCCTATAAAAAAACTACTTTGGCCTAGCGAAGCATTTATCTTGGACCAATTATTAAAATCTTGATCTTTTAATCTTTTACTGACATAATATGTCTACTATTTACCACAGCTCGCAGAACGTCGTACGGATATCTTCGGCGTGGGTGACGAGGAAACGGCCATCGGTAAGAAGATCGGCGAGGAGGAGAAGCGTCGTGATGACCGCGTCACTTGGGACGGCCACACCTCGTCGGTGGAAGCCGCCACGCGCGCCGCCAGGGCTCATATCACGCTAGAAGATCAGATTCAGCAGATTCATAAGGTAGTCATAATTATTATAAGTCTGTATTTCTTGGGAAGCCTTTCATTAAATGACGTGGAAATGACTTTTATCCGTGACTCCCCGAGTGAAGCTTCGCAACCTACAGGTTGAATAACACTTGCCTAGACTAATTTATGAATAAGTAATATAAAATTCTCATGCAAGAGTTTGTTGGGGAGGAGATCCCGAAACGTTGTCACTACTGTACAAGTAATTTGTCATACAATAGTTATCGTTCTACCCCAAGAAACTCCAGTCATACTCTGATAACATTTCATAATTAAAAGGAATTCTCTTCCACGCTGGACTGAGAGTGAAAGAAAAACGTAGAATGTACCAGCTGCCAACCTGTAAGTGGGACTTGTGGGTTTTGATGTATTGTGGGCAAAAGGCCGACAACCTCTCACCAACCTCTCTCTATTCATGTTATATCTAATAATTCACAGAATGAATGTCAACCGTGGCGTCCAGTGGTTCCAGAACCACATGGCGTTTTGCCTATACCGAAAGAGATCGTAGCCGTGGGATTATAATTCAATGCTGTTTGGTTTCAGGTGAAAGGTCTGCTCCCAGACGAGGAGAAGGAGAAGATAGGTCCGAAGCCGGTGTCTGGCGGGGGCGGCGGCCGGGGCCCGGCGGCGCGCCCCCCCGCGCCGCGCGCGCCGCCCGCGCCCGTGCTGCTGCAGCCCATCCCGCCGCTCATGGTGATCCCCCCGCTCGCGCCGCGACCGCCGCTCATCGCCACGCCCGTTGGTAAGTTCGACAAACTGACTTTAAATTTGTTAGCAAACTTTTTGGAGTGATTTTCTCTATGAAATTGAACGGTGTTCCCTAAGGAACCCATAAAAAAAGTTTCGACTTCGAGAGAGACGAAAATATTTTTAATATCTTAAACGATTACCGATATACGTACGCGCGGGCATACGTACGTATTACGTTTTTATGGTCAATTAACATTCCTATTTTAATTCTGTCACGTATCTGCCTTGGCCCAGCAGTGGGATCTGACGGGCTAGTAAAAAAACAATCTGAAGACAGTTACTTCATTTTATACACAGTTATCAACAAATAAACCCATTTATTGCTTACATATTTTAACTTTCGACTAAATTCGAGGTAATTTGTTAGTATACTTAATTAATAGGATTGGGTGGCCATCATTTAAAGTTTTTTATCGTTTATACCGTTTAAATAATGAGTTAGTATGAAAATGTTGGTGATTTTAACATATAGAAGAATTGGACGTCTGTGTCTAACAAGCTTTTTACCCATCCAACTACAGCGAAACCCAAAAGCAGGGTTATAGAGTCACTTCTGCCTCGCTATAGCTAAAATTGATTTACCTTGCATTTTTTTTCTTGTCTGTAATCCTACTAATCCCTACTTCCCTACTAATATTATAAATGCGAAAGTAACTCTGTCTGTCTGTCTGTCTGTCTGTTACCTTTTCACGCCTAAACCGCTGAACCGATTTTGATGAATTTTGGTACAGAGATAGATTAGAGCCTGGGAAAGGACATAGGCTACATTTTATCCCACAGTTGGGCACGATATAACCTGTAGTCCACGCGGGCGGAGCCGCGGGCGGAAAGCTAGTCCTTACTTCCTTACTAATATTATAAACGCGAAAGTTTGTAAGTATGGATGTATGGATGTATGGATGTTTGTTACTCTTTCACACTCAAACGGCTGGACCAATTTTGATACAATTTGGTATGGAGGTAGCTGACACTCTGGATTAACACATAGGCTACATAATTTTCCCAAATTCCCACGGGAACGAAGTCCCGGGCAGAAAGCTAGTATTATATATGCGAAAGTTTGTGAGGATGTATGGATGTTTGTTACTCTTTCACACTCAAACGGCTGGACCATTTTTTATAAAATTTTGCATGGAGGTAGCTGACACCCTGGATTAACACATAGGCTACATAATTTTCCTAAATTCCCACGGGAACAACGTCCCGAGCGGAAAGCTAGTATACGTATAAAGTAAAAATAAAAAGTATTTTTGATCATCTTTCTTCTTTTATTCTCGCTACGTATCCTGCCCATTTTCACTTCAATGTTCTTATTTTCTTAACTATTTTAATCTTCTTTCCTAGTTCTGCATTTAGTATGCGGTTTCGACTAATGCGACACCCAAAAGCAGGGTTATAAACTTACTTCTCGTCTCGCCGTAGCTAAAATTGGCTCACCTTGCATTTTTTCTCGTCTGTAACTACACACATCAAGACGGTCTAGGGATATTGCACGATTTTTCATATAAAAGAGGCCTGTTTGAGAAGCTATAATAGCATACTCGAGATACATGGAGGGCTATAATTTTTAGACGAGCCAGTGCTAGACCTGAATTTTCAATTCTAGTCAATTAATTTTGTTTAACTTAAAATTTGTGAAAACGTGACGAAAATGAATTTTTTTTTGCGTAAATTCGACCATTTTCATACAAAAAGCAGGCAAAAAGTGCATTTTCGTTTTCATTTCCGTCACGTTTTCACAAATTTAAAGTAAAACAAAATTTATTGACTAGAATTTAAAATTCAAGCTTAGCACTTGCTCGTCTGAAAGTTATAGCTCTCCATGTATCTCAAGTATGCTTTTATAGCTTCTCAAACAGGCCTCTTTTGTATGAAAAATCGTGCAATATCCCTAGACCGTGTTGATGTGTATATTATACTGAAAACGTATCTCCCCAGGCGCGCCGCCGTTCGGTTTCGGCGCGGTGCCGGGCGCGGGTGGGGGCGCGGGCGCGGGGGGGGGCGGCGCGGCGCCCGACGACGACGAGGGGCCCGCCAGCAAGCGCCTGCGCGGGGAGGACGCGCTCGAGCCGGAGCCCATGTGGCTCGCCAAGCATCCCGGACCCGTGCCCATACAGGTACATTACACACTCACTCTTACGTCATTCTGTCACCTTTTCATAGTAGGACCTTGTTTATTAGTTACGCCAACGTATCTGTACTTATTTTTTTTTTTCAAGTTTTTTATATTTTTTATTTACGCCAATATTTACACCAATACACTTCACTTTTCGATAAAAAAACAACGATATCACCTTAAAAAACGAAACCAGCAATGTACAGGGACAACAGCACATCATGCTATTCAAAACTGTCAAATTTCTTCAATCGATTTTCAATTTTATCTCCGAGCATTAAAGTTTACTATCCATTCGGGAAATTTGACAGTTTGTGGTAACCTGATGTGCCGTTGACTGTACATTGCATTCTGTCCGCGCGCAGGGCGCAGTTTCACAGTACATTGCGTAGCACCAAAGTAGGTAAAAGATGAAAACTCCATAACTTGATGTAGCCGTGAAAAATAATTACTTTTAATCGGTCATAATTAGGCATAGATTCCACCATTTAAGTGTTTGCTAAGCTGTCCTTTGCTAAGCTGAATTGCTTAAGTGTCAGCGGGCTGATGGCCGCTGGAGCAGAAAAATCCTCGAGTGGCGACCACATACCGGAAGGCGCAGCGTAGGAAGGTGGACAGACGATCTGGTAAAGATTGCGGGAACCCGCTGGATGCGGGTGGCGCAGGACCGATCGAGGCGGAGATCCCTGGGGAGGCCTATGCCCAGCAGTGGACGTCTTGCGGCTAATATGATGAAGCCGTTCCTTACATCCTGTATATACAAGGCGTTTCAAAAAAACTCAAAAAAAAGATAATTCAAAATTAATTAAAATTTAGCTTATTGCGCAGCTCTATTACAAATATGACAAGTATATCATATTAATTATATGAAACTTTCATTTTGAAAGATGTCAAACCATGCAACCGATTACTAGAGTTGCGACTACGAGTATTTCACTTTTAAAATTAAATTTTGTAATTTCTTTTTTTTTGTGTTTTTTTGAAACAACTTGTATATATTTTGAATGTTTGTGCAGGTGTCCCTGCCGCTGCTGCCGGAGCGCGGCGAGTGGCGGCTGGACGGGCGCTGCGTGGCGCTGTGCGTGCCGCTGCGCTGGACCGCCATCGACCTCAAGACGCAGCTGCAGCGGGACACCAACATGCCCATCGCCAAACAGAAGCTGCACTACGAGGTTAGTACCACGGTGCATTTTTGGTCCAACTAAATATAGCTCTTCATATAATTCTTCCGTGCTGGAAAACACGGAGTGTGCCAGCTGCCTAATCTTTCCGGGCGATACTGTACGAGTTAGTAAGTGGGCCGTGAGGGTTTTGCTATATTTTGGGCGAAAGACTGACGACCTCTCACCGCTTAGGTAACATTTCATCTCATAACCCTCTGAATTTATGTCAACCGTGGCATCACGTCGCGTGGTTTTAAAACCACTGATGCTCTGCCTGTCCCGATAAGAATAATAAGCGTGAGCGTATGTATGTATGTAAAAATAGCCCGACTAGCTGCCGACTCAAAAGAAGCACTACAGCCCCAGAACTTTTATTGTATTTAGTCACTTTGAATTAGCTAGCGAAAATTGGTAAATTAAACACACCTTCACCAAGGTACAAACACATAAACACCATACACTTTTTACACACACATTGGGTAAATTTTAGATTTTTAAGCAAAAATTTAGGATTTGAATCAGCCTAGCAAACTGAACAACTTTCTTTAAGGAAAGAAAAGAAATAGAAGAAAAAAAAAGAAATATGAAGAAAAAAAATGCACCTCTTTATACAGGTTGAAAAAGAACCTCCTAGCTTTATTGAAAATCCTGAACCAGTATCACTTACTGAACACTTTTTATTTTTGGGGGGGGGGGGGGGGTTACCCCCCGAGCGCTACCCGCACCCCTCGCGTGCCTGGTGTAGGAGCGAACTATTCCCATTGAAAAAATATTTAAAAACATTTTTTTTTTCATAAATGTGTTCTTTGAGTGATACTGGTTCAGGATTTTCAATAAAGCTAGTAGGTTTTTTTTTCAACCTGTAGAACTTGTACCATCAGCTGATTTGCCTTTGTATTTCTTTTGAGAATATCATATACTTAGGTACTTTTGGGAAAGTTTCACGGTTAGAATCACTCCCTAAAATTTCCCTAACTTATTAAAAGTCACCCTATACTATATGCTTGCGTAAACTTGAGACAGTCCCGTTCCCCTCGGTGGAGACGTATATGGGCTGATAAAAGCTGATATTTTGCACAGGACAGAGATTTAGGACGTAGACAAAAATTAAGATGAGTTTTTCGAAATTCCTATAAAATAACCCTATAAAATGTTTTCGCAGGGTCTATTCTTCAAAGATACCAACTCGTTGGCGTACTACAACGTGCCGCCCGGCGCCGTCATACAACTGCAGGTCAAGGAAAGAGGCGGGCGGAAGAAATAAACAGAGCATTATATTTGCGTGACATTTATATTAATTAAGGAGACACCAACGCTACTGTGGCGCCCTCAATCGGTTTATTTATCTTTTATAGTATTTCGTACACGATATAAGTTCTTAAAGAACGTCTTATTATGTAGTTGTTGCGTAATTATTATGAAAAATAAACGAAGCGATTAAGGGTTTTATTGTGAGTCGTTTTAGATGAATAAACAATTTAATTAATTTTACGTATTTTAATTTATACAAAAAAAGTTGTGCTTATGAACACTTCTATCACAAAATCAACAATTATTCTGGGAAGTTTTTACTCCCTATAAACTAGCTTCAGGTCGATATAGTTTCGGTCTAAGAAAATGTTAATTTGTTAAGGTTTATTTTTGCTTCGTAAACTAATTGTTGAATTGATAGTTAATATTAACCTCCACTACCACACGTTAAGGGATCGATTGTGGCATATCGTAACCCTTTATATTTTGGGATCAAACTATTAAATCATAACATAAAGCAAACGAATGAAAAAAGGAACAAGACGAATCTGTCATCTCAAACTCTTCAAAAACTTATCCCAACACGTTTTCTATAAAAGGTAACTAAAGAAAAAGAAACAAATTTTAATAAAAACATGTTTATTACAACAATGTAAAAGTGTACAATAACAAAGCTTAAGATCTAGTGGAATGTGTAAATTACAGTAAATTGTTTTAATTGCATTGTCTTTATTAATTAAAAAAGCAAATGAATTGGTTAGCACCAAGTCACATGCTCGTTGTTTGGTCCGTTTACTGGAATGCGATATTAGCCGGGCAAGAAAAAACTACATCAGCCCAATTACAGTTTGGAATCAACAATATTTTCTAGTTAATTGATGAATTTCATTATGAACGGTAAAAGTTTGAACATACTGACATGCATAGTTGTAAAATTTACAATAATGTTACGGTCAATATAGTGTTACTGGTTTGATAGACCAGGCAACATTTTTATGATATAATACATAGTAACATTAGATCCATGGTGATATAAAATTTAAAAAAAAACATTTATTGTATATTCGTGGCCACATCGTATATTTGCTCACTTCATGAAATGCTCGAGAATTTCATGAAATGGTTAATTAATGACACATTTTTCATTCAATGAGCACCAACATTAATTCTTACAACATTATAATGTGATATATAGTTATGTAAAAAGTATAATTCAACAGTGTAAATAAATGCTTTACAACGAAGTAAATAAAAAATAGAAATTCTTAAAATCACATCACATTTCGTAATAAAACTGCTTTATAAGCAAACAATTAAAAAAGTAATAGCTAAAAAAATAAAAATATGTAAAAATATATTTTTTGATTATTTTGAAAAATTTAAAATAGGCATGTCAACGACCATCATTGATTCTGATAATAATATCTAAGAATCTAATCCTATCTTTAACATAAATTATATTGATTTTTATCACTTAATTATAAGCAGGGGATGTATATTAGGAATGTATGTTACTTTTTGGAATCTAATTAGTTCATCAGCCGAGGCGTAGGTCGATATGAGTGAGTTGTAGTAATAACGATTACGGCACTATAGGTAAGTAAGAGCAATTTGACTACACAGGAGTTCTAAGTTGTGGTGTATCTACAAAACAATGTTTTAATAAGAAGCTACAGTTGACCGCTGGCTGTTAGACATTTTGAACAAAAAAAATTTTTTTGATTGATATTTCGGTCGCCCTGGCCTAAAGTATACAAGAGTGTATGGTGATGTATCGTGCGAAAAAACGCGAACCTATAACGCTTACCCTGTGCTTATATTGATACATTGCTTAACTGTTTTTATCCGTCTTCAATATTTATTTGTGTTGCATATATTTTTTTGACATAGAAGTACAGACCTCACTCAAGTTTAGGCAGTGTTTCAACAAGTTCCTTGTACCTCTTTAACATAGGCGCGTAGATTTCTTCGTCCCCAGGGTAGGGTTCAGCGGCCAGGGTTACGGACAGGGTGGTGTCTGGCGGCACCGCCCCGTTGGCCTTGTAGTAGCAGGAAGCTGCGCGGTTTACTGCGCCAAGAAGGGCTGCGTTGCCGTGTTGTTCCTGTAGTTACAATAGTTTGAATAGGGATGTTGACGGTGTTTGATTTTATGAATTATTGTATGTGAAACAAAAAATTATGCTAGAAATATATCAATATCCGAAAACAGCATTAAAATTGGTTTATAAATGAACAAGTTATTAGCATTTATATTATCGTAAGGACTAGCTATCTCGTTTTGTGGGGAGAGCTAGCTATCTCGTTTTTACGTACGCAAGCAAATGGCGGTGACGTCACATGTCTGTCAGTGCATCTCTTTTTCGTTGTTTGACAGTTTCCCCCTCTATTAAAATTTAATAGCTTGTAACTTTTTTATTTCTCAATAATTTTCAAAAATTATATCGGTTTTGGATTTTGGATTCAGGTCCTTTTTAAGATAAACAATAAAAAAAATGTAGTCAACATCCCTATTTGATATGTCAGATAATGTGTAACAGGGTTTAAGTTGGGGGGGGTAGTATCAGATAGATTTATGAAAAATTACTGTGTCTCCTAAATAAAGTTTCATTCATTCAGATGAGTGTATCTCATCAAATCTACAATAGGGATGTTGACAAATTTTTTTAATTGTTCCAAAACCCAAAACCGAAAGAATTTTTGAAAACTATTGAGAAATAAAAAGGTACAAGCTATTAAATTTCAATAGAGGGGGAAACTGTCAAACAACGTAAAAGAGATGCACTTACAGGCATGTGACGTCACCGCCATTTGTTTGCGTAGGTAAAAACGAAATAGCTAGCTTTCTCCACAAAACGAGATAGCTAGTCTTTACGATAATATAAATTCCAATAACTTGTTCATTTATAAACCATTTTCGGATATTCATATATTATAAGCATTATTTTCTGTTTCAACATTTTCCGTATTCTAAACCATTTTATGAATTATTGTAATTCATAAAATCAAACATTGTCAACATCCCTATTGTGACTGTGGAAATGGAAAGGTATAAAGGGGATTGTCAAATTCAGAATTATTAAAAGCTTTATAAATGTCTCTTATTACTACCCCAATAGTTGTACCTTTGCATTTTATAGTCACAACTAAACTAATTTATTAACTGTAACTTAGGCGAGCGGAACGGGGTACTCATTTGTTTAAATTACTTTAATTTTGTCGTTTTTCTACAAGTACCGAAAAACAAAATAACATATTACTATTTTAATAGATTAGTACGGGTCGCGAGTCCGTATTCTAAACCATTCAATTCGATACCGTCAGTGGGAAATGCTCAATTGCGCAGTGCATCTCTGTTGGGCTATTTGGATGACAGAGAGTGATAGGATGAGGTAGTGGGGTGTATACCTGTGAGTATGCATGCGTGTGTGTGTGTATTTGCGTGTGTGCGTGCGAGGTGTGTGTTTGAATGCGTGCGTGTGTGTGTGTGTGCGTGTTTGAATACGTGTGCGTGTGTTGCGTGTTTGATTGCGTGCGCGTATTTGTGCGTGTTTAAATGCATACGTGTGCGTGTTTGAGTGTGTGTGTGTGTGTGTGTGTGTGTGTGTGTGTGTGTGTGTGTGCGTTCGTGCGTGTGTGTGTGCGTACGTGAGTGTTTGCGTGTGTATGGGCGTTCTTGCGTGTTTGAATGCGTGCGCGTGTGTGTGTGTGTGAGTGTTTGAATTCGTGTGTTTGTGTGTGTTTTTGTGTGTGTGTGTGTGTATGTGCGTGCGTGCGTGTTTGTGTGTGTGTGCGTGCATGCGTGTTTGATGAGTGCGTGTGTGTGTGCGTGCGTGTTTGAATGCGTGAGTGTGTGTGCGTGCATGCGTGTTTGAATGCGTGCGTGTGTGTGCGTGTGTGTGTGTTACCTGCAGGTAGACGCTGGTGTTGAAGACGTCGGCGAAGATCTGCAGCAGCTGGCGGTTGGCCGCCGCGCCGCCCGTCGCCACCACGCGGGAGCCGGACTCTATAAGGGGTGACTTTACATTAGTCAGCAAAACTTAAAGGGGTAATTCTCCCCATGAGCCTAAACAACTTTCCTCAATACATGTGAAATTCTTTAAAAAAAAACGACTTCCCATACAAAATCAAATGTGCTGATCGCACAAGTTGAATTAGAGCTGTATTCTAAGTTAACTTCTAAAACTACTGTCATATTGAAGAAATATTTTTTTTTTAAACAAATAAAGTAAAAAAATGTGTAATGTAGAAATCTCTTGAAGCGATGAGATCGCCTAATTGTACCTTTATGTTAATTTCATTAGAAAGCCTTGTATACTTATTTTAAAACCGCAATAAAGTATATTTTATTGTTCCTCCATGTTGGACTGGGAGGGAAAGAAAAACTTAAACTGTCCCCCCAGCTACCTACTCTTCCCAGGTATACAGTAAAAGTCTGTAAGAAGGATGCGGGGGTTTTGCTGTATAATGGGCGAAAGGCTGACCACCTCTCACCTTTATGCAACTTGTTTTATCTGATAACCCTCACAATCGTGTCAAACGTGGCATCTAGTGATGCTCTGCCTACCCTGTTAGGGATTATGGGCGTGAGCGTTATCGTGTATAATAATAATAATAAAATTGTTTATTCATTTACAAAAAGATATACATGATTAGCATTAGAGACTACAAAAATATTAAAATCTAGCTTCCCGCGCGGGACTTCGTTCCCGTGGGAATTTGGGAAAATTATGTACTCAGGCGTAATGTAGCATCCTAATGGTAAAAGTATTTTCGGAGCCTATTTGTTACATACAAAAATACATACATACAAAAATAAAAATCTTTCTTTATAATATTAGTATAGATAAAAACAAACTTAACTAATTAATTAGGTATACGCCTGAACTAGGTGAAACCTGTGTTTCAGGCAATATACGATGGGCTGGTACACAAACTAAATCCAATTTATTTCTAATTACAAATACCTATTATGTGACTAATGCATATAGAATGTATATAAGTTTACCAAGTTTAAACCCCATATCCTCAGCATGCACCCTCCTGGCGATGGCCTGCCCCTCGAGTAGTGCTCGGGCTTCAAACTGCGGCGCCGGCTTGTCGACCTTTCGGCCGCGGCTGTCCCACACGCAACAAGTTTGAAGTCGCCGCGGGACTATCTCGGCCGTGTCGTAGTATATACCTGTTGACAACGGTGAAGGGCGTTGTGTAGAGACAATTTTTAACCGACTTCAAAAAAGGAGATGGCTCTATGTTCGACTATTAGAATTTTTTTAAACGTATGTTCACTGATTTTTTTTTTTCAAAATTGTTTGGATTTTCTTCATTACAAGCTTACCTAATAATTACATGCATTTGATACAAAATCAAAATCTTACCTATCTACTAAATTAATGGATTTTGATCTCAGTATTATCCTAAATTGATATGGTAAAACTAAAAGTGCTACAAAACTAAGGACTAAGTAATGCTATAACTTTTTGTTAGTGGGTAACGTTAACTTCAAGATAATCATCTAATTGGTATTGACCGGGGGTTTTATCCAATATTAGAAGGGTCGTAGGAGGTGAATTAAAAGAGGGTTGTTACGGACAGGAGTGTATTGGCTCAAGTACACATCTAACTCAAGCATTACGCTCCAAATATGTTTGTCACTATTAAAATGCTGCCGTTAAAGTATGAACAATGACCATACTTCATTAACAAGGGAACTAATTTGCGGCCCGCTACTTGGCCGCGTGGAAAGTAGTCTATATCACTATCGGAACGGACCGCTCAACTATTTTGGTGCGTGAAATCAGATCTATACGTTACTCCCATTCGCCGGGAAGGAACGTTGTCGTGACGGAGGAACAAATAATTTTTTTTATATGTAGAGATACCTAGTTATAGACCCTGAAATTGACAAGGGCCACTTTTCCGCGCGAGCAAAGTCGCAAGCCGAAAGATGGTAGTAAATTATACAATTTGAAATTAAATGTTAAATAAATACTGTATCCGCGATAAGTGGTCTTTGCCCAGAAGTGGGACCCGACAGCCAAAAACAAAAATCTTGATAAACTTATTTATTTAATATTTGGAAAACCAACAGCCTTGGATACAGAGTTATTATAACAAAAATAGCGCCAGAGGGCCAATTACAGATCTTCGCCAATATAACCAGATTATAATAATAATTTAAAAAAATTACATAATAGATGCTCGCATAGACCGCAACGCATACCCAATTAGGAAACATAACAGATATCTATAATTAATACAAAATTACATTAGTATATTAGTTCTCAAATGCTTTCGAAAACAGTGAACCGCAACTTACCCATATAGCCCATATTTCCTCTAACAGTCGCTCTTAGCAAGTCATTAAATGCATCCCAGCTTTTGTCAGCCAACCGGTCTCTGTGGTTCTGCCGGGTTAGGGACCCATTGGCGAAGCAGAGCAGGGCCATGTAGGGCGCCTCTTCAGTGGGCCCCACGAGGATGTGGCCCTCGGGCGGGGCCCTCGCTTCTTGCAGGCCAAGGAGTAAGGTGTCACTTGTGCCTAAGCTAAGGCCTACCCAGCCGGAACGGAGTTGGAGGCCTAGAGAAGAATAGAATATTCATTTCACTATTTTGTGACGTGTTTCTATGTTTTGTAATGATTTAAGAAATTATTATCCTGCCGATTTTCAAATCTCAGATGGGTGACTTTTAATTAGTTAGCGAAAATTGAATATGTGAATCAGCTTCTAATTGTATGGGAAATGAACTTTTTTTTTGAGAATTTATAGAAGTTCCCTGGAGAAAGTTATTCGGTTTCATGAGGAGTATCACCCCCTAAGGGACCATCCATAAATTACGTCACACGTTAAGGGGAGGGGGTCGACAAAGTGTGACATTGTGTGACAAGGGGGCGGGAGGGGTCATAGTTTCGTGACGTCACATTTCAAAATGTGTTATGAGTATCAAAATACGTTAACTTTTAACGACAAACTTAACTTCCTCAGTCCCATGCACTCTTTTTACGTTTTTACTTTGGTTGAGACAGTGAGTTTTGAGTTCCCAAAAAAATAACAACACTATTAAGTACTGCTTTTATTTAAAAAAATACAAAAAATGAAAAATATGCAAAATATGTGACGTCACGTTAGGGAGGGGGGAGTCTTACAAATGTGACCAGCTGTGACAAGGAGGGGGGAGGGGTCAAAAAA
This sequence comes from Aproaerema taeniolella, assembly GCA_949987775.1. Classification (NCBI taxonomy): domain Eukaryota; kingdom Metazoa; phylum Arthropoda; class Insecta; order Lepidoptera; family Gelechiidae; genus Aproaerema; species Aproaerema taeniolella. The sequence continues at coordinate 3,469,900 of OX465249.1, forward strand.
TCATGGAATTCGTGTGACGTAATTTATGGATAGTCCCTAAAGGTTCGCTAGCTAATTTAAAGTCGCCACCCCATATGTTAAGGGTAGAAGTTATTTATTATAGTAATATTTATAATATTGATTAAATATTATTATTGTGATATTGACTACAGGACCTGTACTTATGTATTTTTTTCTTATTGTAAAGTTTTTATTCTAATAATAAACGATATGTGACATGACATGACTGTAGGGTTACCGGCCAACCCCGATTACCTAAAAACTAGAGTGTGGCCGGTAACAGATATAAATTAAAGTTATCTCCTTATTTTCTCTATAAGATTGTAGTGAAACCAAACAACACGTTTATCTGAGTTCTATCCGCGTCGCGTCTTATCAGTAAGTAGGTAATCATAATGTCAAGTGGGAGTGTGGCGTTATCAACGAATTATTAAGTAATTTTAAAGTAGTCAAAATGTTACATCAAAATATGAGTGGTTACGTATCTGATAAGAATTGTTTTTCTTAAGTAGATATTGTATAAGACTTAAGAGAAGAGATGATATAATTTTCCACGTTAAAAACGTATGAGTCACCGACTTCAATCCTAACAGTTCGCACAAAGTAGATATCTAGTATTTTTTGTGGACTACAATGCTTATTAGCAGATAACTACAAGCAGAAATGTCATTCATTTATTTAGATGATGTTCTAGTTTGTAGTATTTTTTGTTTTTGTTGTTTTTTTTTAAAGCGCTGAATCATTTTTGATAAAATTTGTATGGGACCTCTTCAGGAGTATACTCTTTCGAACAAATAAAGAATTATTCAAATCGGTTTATAATTGCCGGAGTAATCGCGTAACAAATATACAAAAAAAAAATACAGTCGAATTGAGAACCTCCTCCTTTTTTGAAGTCGGTTGAAAATAATTAACCCGTCGCGGGCTTGTTTACGCCGCTTGCTATACAAATCCTGCACACACAGGTGTGCAGACATCACGCGAGGGTTTAAAAACCACAAAAAAATTATACCACATATTTCTGACTCAGTTATTTTCCAAAGATATAGAATAAACGATAACGATACACTCAAAGGTCCACATTTAGGTTTTCCCTTGTGTCGTGGGTCCTTTGGAACTCACAAAGACAGACAAGAACAACCATGACCCGAGAACAAACATCTGCTTTTTACACAAATGTTTGCCTTGACCGGGAATTCAACCCAGGACTGTTAATCAAGAGGTAGCAGCATCATTACCACACGACCAAACTGACCGTTCAGTGAGTTGAGACTTAGGTATAGAAAGAAGATAAGTACCTAAGGCCTGTATTACAGAAGGAGACTCTAGTCTTGATTTTTACTTAAAAATTGATTGCCTTTTTCTCTCACTATCAAAATGACAAAGACGACTGCTACTTAAGTATAGATCAGAGTCTGAGTCGCATTCTGTAATATGGACCTAAGTCTCAAATCACTGACTCCCTCGATGCCGGCTCCGCAGTATCAGTCGTAGACTTACAAGATGCCCAGTTTATTCCCTTTTCTTAGATATCGTGGGTAGTTCAATTCTGTTTCTTAACCACCATTCATAAGACTCAAATTAGAACGAACTGGATACCTAATGACTTCCTATTTACTTATCTTTTATTTTATTTTATCTTATTCTTTTTTTTCACTATTTTTGCGCTACTCCTGGTTTTCTTGTATTTTCCATGGGTTGCCTGGAAGAGATAGCTGTTTAGCGATAAGGCCGCCATTGCACACTTTTGGTTGTAAATTTTTATTGTATGTTTTGTCTTACCTGTTTAAGTATGCAATATATATTTATCTATCTAATGTACGTACCAGCTAGCGCAGAGCAGTTGTCCCCAGTGAAAGCCACGACCAGACACTCTGGTTTGAATCCGTATCGCTGCACGTAGTAGGGGCTGATGGTCCCTAACACCGTACTTGTAGGGACCGGACTGCCTAGCTTGCCTTCTAGGGATTCATCACCGCATGCCTGAAGTTTATATAATCTTTCTTTAGTATCTAATTGATCTTTGTTATTCTTCTTATCGTCTCGACCAGAACTCAACTACGCGCACTGCACTCTTTGTTGAACGAGTATGAAATATGTAGGAGGCTTTTCTCCAGACGTAACATTTTGAATTTCTTTTTAATTTTATTGAATTCAAAAAAAAAATGCAAAAAAAACACGGATGATCACAAACTGACTATAATGATCACTATTGACAATGATCACCAGCAAAATAAAGAAAGGAATACGATAGCCTACAACAAACCATTCCTTTAAAATAAACTGTGAATTAAACTTTTTCTACCAAAGTCAAAGTCAAAGTCAAAGTCAAAGTCAAAAGTGTTTATTTCATTGAACATATAAAATGATACTTGAACACGTCAATATTATGAATTACATTAGCACTTTTGGCTTTGCGCCTATTCGCAAAGGTGCAGTCTTCCTCAGGAGAAGAATAGGCAAGAAACTCCGAGGGTCGCTCTTTTTAAGTCAATCATATAAATTTTCTTACTTTTAATTTTAATTGACTTAATATCTGAATAACTCTGGAGCTGAGCAATTTATTCCCATGGTTGCTTGTCTAACAGATAATCCGAAATTCTATAATAGCCCTTTTTACAAAGTTTTTGTTTAATTATCGTCTTAAATTTTTCTAAAGGTAGGTTTTGAATACACATGGGAATCTTATTGTAGAAGCGTATACATTGACCCATAAAAGAGTTTGTTACTTTGTAGAGACTGCTGTCTAGTATATCCAAGTTATGTTTGCTTCTAGTGTTTACATTGTGCCTATCACAATTTTTCTTAAACAATTGTTCATTTTTAGGGTTCCGTAGTAATCTACGAACCCTTATAGTTTCGCCATGTCCGTCTGTCCGTCTGTCCGTCTGTCCGCGGGTTTCCTAAGAAACCCTTGGTACTACAGAGCTGAAACTTGGCATGATTATACATATAAATCACGCCGACAGAACTGTAGAGTAAAATCTTAGAAAAAAAATTTTTTTCGGGTGTCTCCCATAGACGTGAAAGGGCGATGAATTTTTTTTTTCTCGCCAATATTTTTGAGTGGGGTGTCATAGGATAGCATATTAAAAGATAGAAGGGGTTTACTAAGAACGTTTTTCGATTTAGCACTCCGTTTGCGAAATATAAATTTTTAAAGTGAAAATTTTTGTCAAATACAAGTGTCCCCCCCCTCTACCTGCTAAACGGTTGTTTCTAAAAATGTGGAAAAATTCACGTTAGTAGAATATATAACGAAATTAAAAGGAAAACTATCACACATAACTTGGTCCTTCAAGTTTGCGAGTAATAGTCGACCAAGTGCCAAACACTGTTGGGATTAATAAGAATATATTTACTAATATTAGATCCTTGGTACTACAGAGCTAAAATTTGGCATGGTCATAGATATTGATTGCGCCGACAGATCTAAAATATAAAATGTTGGAAAAAACATTTTTTCGGGTGTTTCCCATACACGTGAAAGGGCGATGGATTTTTTTTTTCTCGCCGATACCATTGAATTGAATGTCATAGGATAGATTTTTAAAATATAGAAGGGGTTTACTAAGAACGTTTTTCGATTCAGCACTCCGTTTGAGAAAAAAATATTTTTAAAGTGAAATTTTTTGTTAAAAACAAGTTTCCGGGGGGGACACTACCAGCTAAACGGTTGTTTCTAAAAATGTAGAAAAATTCACGGTTATAGAATATACAACGAAATTAAAAGAAAAACTATCACACATAAGTTGGCCCTTCAAGTTTGCGAGTAATAGTCGACCAAACGTTTTTGGGATTAATAAGAATATGTTTACAAGGTTCCACGCTAAAAGTGAGGAGAGGTCGAAAGCCAAACTATAACATATTGACATTTTAGGTGTCGTTAAATAGTTTTTTGGGGGTGTTAATTACGAAAATGACATCAAAATTATTTTAACAGAAGGTTGATATTATTTCTAACAGTAATATTGCCGTAAAAAAAACTTTTAAAAAACTAAAAAAAATTCGCGCTCGCTTCGCTCGCGAATTTTATACTTCCATTCGGTTGTATTTAGACCAAAACAAAAATTATTTCCAAAATTACAAACTCTTTAATAATACATTTGTTTTTAGGGTTCCGTAGTAATCTACTAATATTAAATATTAGTAGTATACTAATATTAGATCCGTAATAGTACAGAGCTAAAATTTGGCATGGTCATACATACCTATTGATTGTGGTGACAAATCCTAAAAAGAAAATGGTGGAAAAAAAATTTGTTCGTGTGTTTCCCATTAACGTGAATGGGCGATGGTTTTTTTTCTAGCGGATATCATCGAGTGCGTTATCATAGGATAGCTTTTTAAAAGATAGAAGGGGTTTACTACAAACGTTTTTCGATTCAGCAATCCGTTTAGGAAACATTAATTTTTATAACGAAAAAAAATGTGAAATAAATCACGAGGGCAGCATTTACGACGAAGTGTACCCTAATCCAAAATGGTTGACATACAAGGTTCCACGCTAAAAGTGAGGCGAGCCGAAAGCCAAGCTGTAACATATTGACATTTCAGGTGTCCTTTAATAGGTTTTTGTGGGTGCTAATTACGAAAACGACATTAAAAATATACACCTGCTTAGCTTGATATTATTATATTATTCGCGACAGTAAAATTGTCGCAAAAAAAAAAATTAATTCGCGCTCGCTTCGCTCGCGCATTAAACACTTCCATTCTGTTATATTTAGGCCAAACTTTTTAATACCTTTGTTTATGATACTAAGTATAGTATTTGGGGATTTTAACATCAACTATGACAATATACTTGTAGAATTAAGAAGCCAGCTGCATATTTGAACCATGCTGCTACGGAACCCTACAATGCGCGTGGCCCGACACGCTCTTGGCCGGTTTTCTTTACATACAAAAGATTATTAAATATATACTGGGACGCAAATGTCAAAATATCTATTTCCTTAAATCTATTTCTAAGAGACATTCTAGGTCTCATTTGATAAATCGCGCGAACAGCCCTTTTCTGCAGGACAAATATCTTATTAATGTCGGCAGCATTACCCCACAGCAAAATGCCATATGACATAAGGCTGTGGAAGTAACTGAAATATACGGTTCTCGCGGTTTCTACGTCCGATAATTGACGGATTTTTTTAACCGCGTAAGCTGCTGAACTGAGTCTGTTCGCTAACTTATCAATATGAGGACCCCATTGAAGCTTTGCGTCAATAGTGATACCTAAGAATACAGTAGATTCTACAACTTCCAGTTTTTCATTTTTAACCTGTACATTGGTATTAAACTGTTTAACGTTAGGCAAGGTAAATTTAACACATTTGGTTTTTTTCTCGTTCAAGAGTAGGTTATTTGCAGTGAACCATTCAACTACCTTTGAGATCGCAATATTCACGTCGTCATAATTAGTGTCATATCTTTTCACTTTAAATAAAAGTGATGTGTCATCTGCAAATAATACGATCTCATGGGCCTCTTTAACAAGAAAAGGCAAATCATTAATGTACAGGAGAAACAAGAATGGTCCTAAAATTGAACCCTGCGGGACGCCCATACAGACTGTGGACCCAGGTGATCTAGTGCCGTTAACCTCAACCTTCTGGATCCTATTACACAAATAAGATTCCAGAAGCCTAAGTGCATTTCCTCTTATGCCATAGTGATGTAATTTTCTGATTAGAGTCTCATGGTGAACACAGTCAAAAGCCTTGGACAAATCACAGAAGACTCCAAGAGCATCATGTGAATCCTCCCAGGCCTCAAAAATGTGACGAATAAGTTCAACACCGGCATCGGTTGTTGAACGACCCCGTGTGAATCCAAATTGATTAATATTCATAAGTTTATTAGCATAGAAGTGAGTAGTTATTTGACTAAGGATAATTTTTTCAAAAATTTTGCTAAGTACTGGTAGTATTGAAATAGGTCTAAAGTTGGTGGGGTCAGATGTACTACCAGCTTTAAACAGAGGAATTACTTTACTATGTTTCATCAAATCAGGAAACACACCACCATCGACACAACTATTGAAAATAAACACTAAATGTGGAGAAATACAATCTATTATACAATTTATTACTTTTACTGAAAGACCATCAAGGTCCGCAGTCTTTTTCATGTTTAACATTTTAAAAGTTTTAAGAATGTCAACAATTCTTATGTGTGAAAAACTGAAATGAATCTTACTTTCGTCTACATTTTGCTTGAGTAGCGATTCAGCGAGAGCGGGAGATGAGCCAAGTGATTGAGTAGTGGAGACTGGAATGTCAGTGAAAAACCTTTCAAACTCTGTAGCAATAGCTACATCGGAAGTTAGGATTTTGTCATTAATATTGAGCTTAAAATCAAACTTGCGAGCCTTAACCCTTCCCGTCTCACTATTAATAATTTTCCAAGAAGTCTTAACGATATTACTACTATTTTTAATTTTGTTTCTAACAAACATAGCCTTCGCCGCTTTACATACACGTTTAAATGTTTTGGAATAAGCTCTAACATACTCAACAAAAGTTTCAGAATGGTTATATGCTTTCTCACCATAGAGATCATATAGCCTTTCCCTGCTTTTGTGAATTCCCACTGTCGCCCAATCACTAAACTTCAAGGAGTCATTAATTTTTAGCGTCTTGGATTTAAACACAATGTCATATTCTTGCTTAGATAAACTGAGTACAGAGTTATAAAGTTTGTTAGGATCATCACTCTCAAATCTTAGATCTGGTAGTTTGGTGATCATATTACTTCTGTAATTCTCAAGCCTTATGTCACTAATAGGCACATATTTGATACCTCTTTCTACAGCCTTTCCACGAAGCGCATCAAAGGAAACTAGTTGGCCCGAGTGATCCGATGGTAACTTGTGGATAACAGATTTTTCCGAGGTATCAAAATTTGTATATATGTTATCAAGACACGTTTTGGAAGTTGCGGTAATTCGTGTAGGCTCTAGAAATAGATTGCGCAAATTATAACACTTAAACAAGGATATGATTCTTTTACTAAGAGAACTATTTTCCAATAAGTCGACATTAAAGTCTCCACAAACTACAATGTTTTTATTATTATTACTAATTTTGAATAGTGCTTCCTCCATGATTTTTTCAAAGGATTCATATGATGATTTGGGCGGTCTGTATACGCATAATACAATAAGCTGCTCAAGCTCTATACAGGCTAATTCAGTAGTGCGCTCAACAGACAAGCTTACTATGTCATTACGTTCTTTAAACTTTAAATTGTTACGAGCAAATATAGCGGAACCTCCTCGTATGGCTTTACTTCTGCTGAATGCACTAGCAACTTGGTGATTATTGAAGCCAAATATTAACTGATGACTACGCAACCAGTGCTCGGTAATACATAAAATATCAACTTTATAACAGTTAATAAATAGCTCAACCAATAATTCTTTGTGTTCCATTCCTTCTAAATTTTGATGCACCAAGTTTATACAATTATTATTTTTCACAGACGGAACATCCTTAGTCATATTGGAGTTGCTAGGAAATCCTTGTCCTTTTTTTGGAGAGGGATTTCCTATTGTCTCACTACTTAGTTTAAAGAATTTTGTTGTATATAAATATTGCTATTATTAATAGCATTTGTCTTAAAATTATGTATGCAATAGGCTACAGTTGTAGCTAAATGTCGTTTACATTTTTTTCTTAAGTACATAGTACTTTTCGTCAGAATAATATTATTAATAAATTTATTTGTATCGAAATACATAATAGCGTCAGCGTCACTATGACTACATAAAATACTATGCACATATGTGTTGATTTTAAAAATTAATTTGTTATGTGCTTGCGTCCAGTTACTGAAATAAGGGAAGGCACAAAAAACGAACTTACAATTAGTTTTATTTTTAATGTCTAGCAAAGTGCACAAGCCCTTATTTAAGTCTGCACGGGAGATGTTTCGAGAGTTTCCAAACATAATTAATACAGTAGTTTTACAATCAAAATTATCATTTGCTATCTTTGAAATCATCGAATTAAAAGTTATGCCTGGATAGCTATTATTAATTATGTTTTGGTTTAAATAAGTGCTTAATACCACTCCGAAACCGCTCCCTATGTCATCCGAATAAACCACAGTCTTCGGTGATACCCGCTCCGCTTCAGCAGTCATGCCCCCGGCCCCCCCTCTCCGACATGCCTCCGCATAGCTAGTGCGTACCGTGCGGGGTCGTGAGGTGGGCGCTTGTGCCCTTGCATCGGCGGGTGTAGTGCACTGTATACGGGGTGGAGTCGGGGGGGGCGGGGGGGAGGGCGCGCGCGCCCCGGTGGCAGCGGCCGCCTCGCACGCCGCCATCGATAAGCGCTTGCGGCGGCGGCGACGCCTGGCGGAGCGGCCATCACCCTGTGTCACGGTCACAGCAACGCATGCAGTACTGGGGTCAGACTGCATGGGCGTTGGTGCCTCCACTGTCTGTTTATTCGTATTTTTCTTATTACTAAATTTACATCCTACCTTACCTTTAAAGCTTCAGGGCACCACGTCTTTTTATGAATATCGAGGAGATTCATGCCAGATCCATCAGACAAGTCAATAGGGGCTATTTTCCCGAGGAACAGCGAGCAAGCGAAGGAAGACACAAGGGAGATTCTCTCAGTGGCGTGGTAGACGCGAGGCCTGCTTCGATATATCTTTCGGATTTGGGGTCCTGTGAACCGCTCGTACGCTCGCGATCCCGTGATTTTTGCTAGCTCCTGCGTCATATGAAACAATAAAACATTCATGAACAAAAAAGGCTTCCAATAGGTTTTGATACTAACATCATATCATCCATGTAGACTACGATATTATGATAGTTTAGATTTAAAAATCTAAACTGGTTATGTATAAGCTTCTTGAATAATTTAAAAGTAGTTTTAACCCCAAAAGGATAATAAAGATAGCTTTACTCGTTTAATGTGGTGTCAAAGGCAGATTTTTCAGTGACATCTTTACAAGTCCATATTTGGTAAAATCCCGAAATCATTATTAGGGCAAAGTATGTGTAAATCACAAACTGGGTTCACATTACAAAAATACATTTGTTTACGATTCGACTGTTCAGCATGATCTCAAGTTGTTGCCACTACGGTAAATCAATAAGATACTCAAGCACCCTGGATGTTTTCAATAGTAAGCACGAGCGCTTGCTTCGTATAGCATATGCGTTATTATAATAAGCTTATAACTATACATCATTACCATCATGTCATCCGCAAGAGATCCACTGCTGGACATAGGCCTCCCTCAAGTATTCTGCGCCATCTATACATTTTCACTGAAATCCGTTCTGTAGATTTGACGTGAAAAATAACTAACATCCATTACAAGAAACTGTCGCGTTTATAATATAATCCACCTAGGACTTCGTTTCCGTGGGAATTTGGGAAAATTATGTAGCCTATGTATTAATCCAGGGTGTCAGCTACCTCCATACCAAATTTTATCAAAATTGGTCAAGCCGTTTAAGCGTGAAAGAGGAACAATCATCCATACATCCTCACAAACTTTCACATTCATAATATTTAGTAGGATATTACTTGTGGGCCTCCAACGGCTTCTTCCAATGCCCTGCAGTCAGCGCTGGTGCTGGAGTCCATCCACACCGGGGAGTCGGCCACGAAGGCCGCCGCCAGCTGCGTGTGCAGGAACGCGTCTGCGGACAGACTGCCTAGCTTGGTTTCTGAGCCTTTAGCCCACCATACTGAGCCATGTTGCTGTAATAAAGGTGAATATTTTTTTGTTATAATGATTACCTATAAGCATCGCAGTTCCTAAACGGATAGATCGATTATTAGTTAGTTTGTTTTGTGTTTGAAAATTTTAGCTATTATTAATGAAGATCTGTTCAAAAGAAATCATCAGCTCATTTCTTAGTTTATTTGTTGTTTCTTTGTTGTTAATAATAGTACTTGGCGGTTGATACAATTACAGTACCTCATTAAACTCTACCCCGTTATATCCTCGCGATACATTTATAAGGAACACTTGTACCTAATAGCCAACAACTGTACACACGTGAATTAGTAACCTGTATTAGTGGTCGGAATACGACCATTAATACTTTAGTATTGATCATCACATGCTAGATTTTTTTTGTTGGGATTTAATAAACGTTATTTATAAGGGTACAGCCCTAACAAAGAGTTGTGTCTACCTAACAAAGAATAATACCTGTCCCGCCCCAGAAAGTGCTTCAATAAGCGAGAAGTCAGCTCCAGCGACCACTAACCGGTCTAACACCATGTCCAGTGCCTTCACCCACAGCAGCGGGGGGGCCGTCACCTCCCCGCGCTCGCCTCGCACCACTCCACCCGCAGTCCTGTGTCGAACATTTCAATTTAAAAATATGTACTGTAGATTGTACACCATCAAACAGCAGTTTTAGGGTAATATCCCTATGAAAATATCCTGAAAATTATGTTATCTTCCATCCACAATATTTGCATTCCATTGTGTTTTTAGGATGTTAAAGAAAATACTTTTACCTGTCCTGATTGGCCACGCCAACTTTTAGGAGAAAGGGAAGACTTTAAAACTTCGATGACATAATTAATTAGGTTCATAATCTTATGTAAGAGACACATATAAATTTTAAAATAAAATATATTTAATTATTTTTCTCTTTCATCATCTTGTTAGCTGGAAGACGTTCACTTTTGGTCATAGCTAGGCCTCTCCTAATTCATGTGACCTTATGAAATCTGCATTCTTGACAAATCATCAAGTCACTTTGGGAAAATGTCGAGTTCTCAAGAACTTACAAGGAGGAGACAAACCAGAGAAAGAAGAAGAAATATCCTGGTAGGACCTGTTATTTAGTTAATATCCAGTAAAAATCAACAATATATACTTATATGGACGTATATGGGATGGTGAAAAAAAAATGAAAAATCAACAATCCAACCTGAACTCTGGAAGATCAACATCAAACTCGACATCTGCTTCGTACAGCACTTCATAGTCTTCACCAACTATTAAAGCCTTCAACTGTAATCAAATACAAAGGTAATAAATAAAAAGTTGTTCAAAATACCGGAATTCAATTTAATGAGAATTAGTTTCTCTAGAATTGGTATTTTTACAGCAAGATAAAAGTAAAAAACTGAAATACCACAAATAAAATAATAATAGCATAATCTAAATATATAAAAGGAGAAACTGACTGACTGACATATCAACGCACAGCCTAAACGGCTAAACGTAGGCACTTGAAATTTGGAAGAGACGTAGCTTAGGTACCGTAGAGGTGCACTAAGAAAGGAATTCCCGAAATCCCCACGGGAACGGGAATTAGCGGAAAAATCCTTTTGTGTGAAAAATCTAAACCGCTTAAGTTAGACGCTTGTTTGCCGTGCAGGTACCTTAGTAAACTTAAAGCTTAGTTGCAACAGGATATTGCAAAATTCCCACGGGAACGGAAGTTAGCGGGAAAAAACTTTTGTATGTAAAAATCTAAATCACGTAAGATAGATGTTTTCAATCTGTGTAGTCTGTACAAAAAAAAATTAACACGTAAACGAAGTTGCGGGCATCAGCTAGTTAATACATATTTAGTGGGTGTGCTAGTGTCTAATTTATCTAGGTGCAATTTGATAGGTGATTCATGGCATGATATGTTTTTGGCTGACTATTCCAGACAGCCAATATTCTCTCAGAAGGATGCTAGACCATTAATATTCTTAGTTCTTATGCAAGAAACTGCTCCTTAGAGTAATTCATAGGTTTAGTCGAATGGTAGTGGCATTGCCTCTTGATTGACTTGTCCTGGGTTTGATTCCGGTCAGGACAAATATTTGTGTAAAAGGTGTTTATTATTTATATACCTGTCTGTTTGTTATTTTATTATCTACACTAATATTATAAAGAGGAAAGATTTGATTGTTTGCATTGAATAGGCTCCGAAACTACTGGACTGATTTGAAAAATTCTTTCAACCCTAGGATGCTATATTATCCCTGAGTAATATAGGCTACATAATTTTCCCGAATTCCCACAGTAACGAAGTCCCGGGCGGAATGCTAGTTGTTCATATATGTCTTGTTATTATCATTAATATAAGTATGTTTGTTCTTCTTGTTATCGTGTAGGTGTATAGTCAAGTATGTTTGTTTTTGTGTCACTTATGGCACATAGGCCTCCCTAAAAAACAGACTTTGTAAAACTTTAAACTAAATGTACCTATTATTATCCTTATAAAATCCATAAAGTATTAAACTTGTATTTAAATCCATTGAATTTAAATAAGAAAAAAAAAAAAAAAAAAAAAACGCCATACACTCAAAGGCCCACATTCAGGTTTTCCCTGATAATACACACATAAAGACAAACAAAAGACAAACAAAAACACCCATGACCCTTGTTCTCGGATCCCTAAAACAAATATCTGCTTTTTACACAAATATTTGCTCCGGCTGGGATTCAAACCCAGGACCCGTCGATCAAGAGGCAGTGCCGCTACCACTCGACGAAACCGGCCGTCAAAAAGAGAACAAACAAATATCAATAATATACACAAGAATAAGATTGTCATCATTTTAAAGATTTCATTAATAATTTAGCCAATTTGGTACCTTTTGTAAGTTGGTTCTTAGATTTTAATAAAATACTTTATACAAAACTCAACAATACAAAAGACAAAAAAAAACAAAATAAATTGCCTACAACGAGTGGAACATATAACATATTCAACTCAATCAAATATTTGGCTGCAAGGTCAAAAGTGACTCACATTTACATTGATGTCAGCAAGTGTATTGAATTCTCAATCAAGACATGATATGTATATCATAGACAACAGCAAGAGTTTAATTTTTAAATTTAAACCAGGTAAGTAATTATATAAGTGTTTCACTAAGTTTAAGTAGGTATATTTTTTGAGGTACATTCTATTGCCCGAGAATTTATTAGATATTGTGATGAAACAAGACTAACTTACTTAAAATTTTGTTGTTTACAGTAGCAAAACTGAATCAAAAAATAATCTGGTGCAAAAAGCGAAAGTAAATAGTCACGTTAAAATAAATTATGATCATAACTGTTCATTCTTTCATATAGGGATCCAAACTAATTAACTTTTATAGCTCGTTGTTAAGTCAGCTGTATCATCGTGTACTATTGCTTATAATCGTGTCTAGAAGTTAGAGAGCCGGAATATTGTCATAAAAACCACTAATTCAATCAAAAGAAACGTTAAAACTGCACTAATTGTTACTCCCCCAATTATTTCTATTCACTCAGCTGTTTCACGTTCAAAAAACAAAACAATTGAATTTGAAATGAAGAATATGTGTCAGTATAAAATTATAGGCGATAAATAATTAAAGGAATAATTTAACTTACTCGTTGTGTGCTAAAATCAAATCCCAAAAAAGTTTTCTTTCGAGTTTCTGTACACATTTTTTTTTATAATTTTGACTTTGGCAAGTTTGACAACAACACTGACGTGTGCGGGGAAGTGCGGGACGCGGCAATTCTAAACAACTCAATGCGTTCACTAATTTACGAACACTCGGCCGGCCGCGTTCAATGAATCACAATAATTTTAGCTCACAAAATCTTTCCTGAGCAACAGCTACTACTACAATTTAATTTTATTTTATTTCAAACAGCATTTACGTCTATTTGACCGAGTAGTTGCGTTAAAACTGCTCTTATTATCCGCGTTCAATGATAAAGAAGCCCCCACACCAAGGTCAAATTTTATCTTTTGTCTTGTATTACGATAATCGTAGCTTGATTGCTGTAGCTTCATTTATGAATCACAATAAATTAATTGATGGATATAGCTAGGTACCTATGTAGTTCCTTTTTTCAGTAATGAAGTACAACCAAATACAATGTACGGTGACATCTCTTTTTTTATACGTTGATACCCGCTACCTAAGATATTTCTGTAAATCTTAGATATTATATTCCATTAGATATTATATCTTAGATATTATTATATTCCTGGATCCTGATCACCTACTATACAGCATGTTGCTGAGTCAGCACCTATTGTCATTCCTGTGACATCCACTACCCTTGCTAATAAAGTTATATTTAAAATTAGTATGTTAATAAAAATATGAAAACCTGTTTGTTTCTTTAACCTTCGTTCATAATATAATGCAACGATGCAATCGATTTAGACCTGATTGTTACATGAAGTTTTTTTTATAATAAGTTAAGTACATAACAAGTACATAAGTTTATATACAGGGTGTAAAGGACAGCTTAGCAAATACTTAAATGGTGATATCTTCCCAAACTATCATCAGCAATAAGTAATTATTTTTTCCTGGAAACGTCGTGTTAAAGAGTTTTCATTATTCACCTACTTCAGCTCTAGGCAACGTATCGCGAAACCGCGCCTCGCGCGCCATCCCCCCGCGCCGTTCTGCTATCGGAGTGCGATGTACATTGCTGGTTTTCGTGTTTTACGTTGTTATGATTGTTTTTATTGCAAAATGCAGTGTATTCGATGAAATAATAAAAAATGTAAGCAAAAAATGTTTAAAAAAACATGAAAAAAAATTGAAAATTTTCCGGAGAAAAATTCCACTGGAAAATCATTGTCTGAGTCCAGGGTTTCAGTTTTTGTTAAGCTGTCTTTTACACCCTGTATAAGTTGTTACATAAGTTTTAAAATCCCTACCGGGTTTATATTGATATTTGGACGTTTAAGAGATAACACCGGCTACTTAATTCCACGCGAACGAAGTTGCTGACAGAAAGCTTGATTTAAATGTTATTCTCGTTGTACAAGTTATGGTGGTTATTGTTTAATTTTTAGTAAGTAAGTATATTGTTTTAGATTCTCGCAATTATTTTCGCAAGTGGTTCTTATAACGTTTTTGTTTTAACAGAGTATCCAACCAACGTTGTGGCGCTTTTCATCCGTGATCGTTGATTGCAACAGCGTCGAAATAGCGAATACTTATTTAAAATGAAAGGGGTGGTACGATTGGTATGAACTCGTTATATAAACTTAAAACTTGTCATAATTTTCAGCACACAAATACGTGTAGTTTCAGCACGGTGCCTGATTATTTTGTCAGCTACCATAGTACATAGTTTTCTAAAAACTTGCCTTTACTTTTTAAGAAGGCGTTAGCTGCAAATAAACTGGCCTAAAATGTCGTAATGCCTAATAATTAGGGGTCCGTGGTTCAGCGTTCCGCGGCATGAGCACTGAACAGCTATTTTAGCGTCAAAGCGAGCGTTGGCCGGTAAATATAGCTAGCGAGCCACCCGTGTGGGTTTTCCACATGATTACCAACGTTACAGCACCCCTTCGTAACCTATATCGCCGATATATACTCAGCTATATATGCATCTAATAGATATACAAAAGTTCATATGGGGGTTTGCAGTATATTTTTACAGGTATACTACATTATATACGCATTTTGATTCTTGGAAGTATTTTAATTCCCTTTATTTTCCATGAATCAACATGATTACAATGAAATCCCTTACCATAAACTCATTTTTTCTTAAATTACGGGAACTTATAACAAAAAACGCTATAAAAGTAAAAGGTTCTCGGAAGGGAGTTTATAAAACACGCTATAAAATGTTTTCCGTGTAATCACCAGTACAAAAGACATCAACGAGCACACTTTTTTAGAACTCCGCTTGATATCCGAACAACGTTATTTAAGTAGGAAACCTATATATTTTAACGACTACTTGATTTAGTTGGCTTTCTAAATAAACAAAATAATGTTATTCAAGTTCTCGAACTTAAGTAATTGTTCACAGAGAACTGATTTACTTAAGTTCGCGTACGCGTAGCTCGTAGCCTCCGAAAGCGAGTCTAAATCAACCTCTGTAGAATAAATGTAATGTCCATTTTTCTTGCGACAAACGTGCTTAATTTGATGTCAGAAAAGTGTCAGAAGTTTTAATTTGTATTTTAATTACAATAAACGCTACACACTTGGGCCCCTTGGGACTCAAAAGCATAGACCCGAGAACAGACTTTTAAACAAATTTTAGACTGAACCGGAAATCAAACCCGAGAACCATCGATTTACGTACACACGGCAGCACATCAGACTATACATGTTGACCTTGACGTCACCTTTATCTCGCTTGTAATAGCGAAGGCTTTCGTAGTGCAAATAGGTAACTTGAAGTGCTACTGTCTGTACTTTTACTCCTATAATCCCTTTGGGTAGGAAGAACCAAAATTGTTCCCAACAACCGAAATTTCTTTCGAAGCACATACTAAATCATCTTAGCTTTTGGACTTTCGGGTGAATCAGCCGAATCATGTCAAAGCAAACCCAGAAAATGACTTCTTTGCCTGGTGTGAATATACGACCTTCAGCAGCTCTAGCACGATAGCGACAAACTCGCGCTCGGCTCGCGCTGAAACTTCACTTTGATTGCGCGAGGGTCCCGCGCAAAGGCTTGCTCGCCCTATGGTGTTGTCAATGTTGACATTTTGCGATAGGACCGCGGTGTTGTCGCGGCGCTGTCAGATAAACACTAACAACACTAGTGTTCTAGATAAACACTAACGGCACTAGAATTAGAGGTCGATAAGTACCTATCATAAAAAACTGCTTTGATTCTAGATCTATAGGGAAGTGATTACAAAAATTTTTGAATGTTTTATTGAAGGGTTTTTAAAATGATACATTTTTTATAGCTTTTTATTTATATAATAATAATTTAGGTCGGTGCCTTTCCAGCAGTGACGGTTCGAATCTGCACAAGATAATTAATCAATGTTAGAAATTGTGATTAAACAGATTTAGGATTACGTTCATAAAATTTGTGTCTCTCCTACGGGAAATCACGACTCTGTATTAAATGTTTTATTGCACAAAAAACAGCATAACACAAAAGTATTAAACATACGGAAAAAATATGTACAATGGGCGGCCTAATTGCTAAAGAGCATTTTTTTTAGGCAAACGGTGAAGAGTAATCAAGAAGAGGAAGGTAGTAGTGGGTTTGTGTGGCATTATTAAATAAACAACATAATAAAAAGTAAGTACTTAACAAATTATCTAGATACATAATATACACATATTTCAAAAAATATACATACAATTATGGACAATAATGGAAAACGGTTTATTATCCCAATAATACCTAACCTAAATCACTCGTACTTTAAGTAGACTAGCATTCCGCCCAAGACTTCGTTCCTGTGAGAATTCTGGAAAACTATGTAGCCTATGTCCATCGGGGATAATGTAGCTTTTTAATGGTGAAATAATTTTTCAAATCGGTCCAGTAGTTTCGGAGCCTATTAAATGCAAACAAACAAACAAACAATCAAATCTTTCCTCTTTATAATATTAGTATAGATAAGTATTAGCGAAGCTATCGTTTGTATGTACATACCAGGAAGTAAGTACCTAGACCTTAACAAGGGATTTACATTGTTTTTTCATGTTTTTTACGAAAACTTACACAGCTTTTCAAACTTTTTAGAAAATTAAATAAATTTTACCCTAACTCTTGTTTTATTTTCTTTTCTTAAGTAAAGGGAGCTCATTTTTCCGTAAATATTTTACCAACTCGGTATTTTTAGATTTGCATAATAGAGTCTCCAGCCAAGTCAACCTTCATTTTCCACCGAAAATCATATTGCGCTTTTAACCTCTCATAAAATAAAGTTCTTTATTACTCTACAAAATTAGCAGTTTTGAGTACCAGTGACAAATCGTAATAAGAACTGAAAATTCACAAATTACAGTTTCGTCAAAAGTAAAGGCCAAATCTCATGAATACATAAAGCTCACGCCTTTCCACTAAGAGGTAGGCAGAGAAAAAAAAAATCACTTCAACGTCTTTCGCATCATAATTCGTATCATGCATGTTTGAAGCTATAATTTCGCCATGTTTTTTTCTACATTTTCATGGAAGCAGAGGCAGGTGTGGGCCACGTCACCGCCGTCGTCCTTCTGGATGCTGCGCCGGTTAATATTGTAAACAAGAGCTGTTTCGATTGGCCACCGCCATCGCGCATGCGCGAACATACGATATGACTTTGGACATGCGAACGACCGACTTACTTTAAAATTAAGTTTCACAAAAAATAGTTAATTGAAGACGTCATTTCCACAATTTCATCTAAACTGCTTTTTTTTGTTGAAAAGTTTTCAGTTACTATGATGAAGTCCCTAGCCCCTAATTCCATAAGGCCTCACCTGAGAATACTGTACTACATTTTGGTCAAAGATATAGGTAGGGATATGTATTACCAAGATACATATAGTTTTAAAAATATTATTAAATTGAAGGTTTCTTAGCAATTTATCTATTGAGAGAAAGTAGTGCGACTAAATTTAAGATCGATCGCCGTGTAGGGCGGGCGGAGAAGTGTTCGCCGCTGTGAGGTCAGTGAAGGCGGGCGGAGATGGCGGTGGGTGTGCGCGCGTGCGCTCGGCGGGAGAGGCGCGGGCCAGACGCGCCGCGATGGTGGGCCGCGACAGCCGCTCGGAGAGCGCGGCGCGCCCCGCTGCGCCGCGGCATGAGTAGCGCGCGCCCGGCCCGGCCCGGCAGCGCCCGCCATGGCGCAGGCCGCGCCCGCGCCTCCCGCCACCCACTCCTTCGCCAAGAAGACCTTCCACAAGCCCACATACTGCCACCACTGCTCGGACCTGTTGTGGGGCCTCATCGGGCAGGGCTATGGCTGTGAAGGTACGCGCCGCGCATGCGCCCCGCGCGCGTCGATACCGGCTCCGCGCGCGTGTGGCACGACCAGCACGTTATGCAACGGGGCGCGGGGCGTGGCCGCCGCCCCCCGCCCCGCGCCCGCACGACCACACCGCCCGCCGTCCACCGTCCTTCCACTCCTCGGCCGCCCCAAGGGCAGGTCCCCCCTCCCCGCGGGCGCGTGTGGTCGCGCGTGCAGCGGTGCAGCGGCCGCTGGATCAGCTGAAAGTCACCGCCGGTGCACGGAGCTATCGATCGACTTGTTTGTACCGGCGAGCGCGGGGCGGGGCTCGATGTTGTGGAGGTGTTTTATCGTGCTATGTAGTACTCCAGTGATTCACATGCATTAGAATATTTCCCGCGACAGGATACCGTGTATATGCAGTAACATGTCAGTCGATGTGCTGAACAAGAAGATGAGCATTAGCACGTACGTCGCTGTCGACCGCCGCGGCGATAGAGGACATCTTGTTTTTGCGCATTTTGTTTTGGTCCTCGGGGCGACGGCTCGGTAAGGTGTTACGTGGACGATTTACTTCGTGTGTACACCAATTATGTGTTATCGATTGCTGGGTATGAAACCACAATAAAATTTTACAATAAAACTTATACGACATTTACGCAGTAAAATCGGTCTTAAGTGCGCTTCTAATCCTAACATACTATACCTACGCTTACTTCTCGAAATCGAAGTTTTTACTCATATGAATACATTTTTTTATTCAGCAAGAAATACTGAAACATCATTACAGCCAACTGAAAAACTAATTCACAATAACTAACTAACCATAATAACTAATCATTTAAAGGTCAGTGCCACAATCATTTCAACAATAATTTTTCCCCAAATTATCACGCTTGGCGTTAACCTATACACGGAGTAATATCCTTAGTAATACGTCGTAATAATAATAATAAGCGACCGAGCACACATTCATTGGTAATAATTAATTAGATTTATCCTGGAGTTTAGAACTTGGACACATTTATTTTATTACACATTCGAATTCATTCAATAGCACCTAACCAACTATGGTAGTAATCAGTTAATTACTGAAAGATTCGCGTGATATTATTTTAACATATAATTCGAGGTGTTTCATGAAGTAGAGAGGGAATACAAATTGTTATTAGGTACGATCCAAGCAAACTTCTATCTTTACAATCTACTTTACTCATAACATAAATAATGTACGCAACCTTCTTTCAGTACGTCACAATCACAAATTCGGTTAAAGTATTAGGTTCCAGCAGCTCTAGCACGATAATAACAAACTCGCGCTCGGCTCACGCTGAAACTTCACTTTGATTGCGCGAGAGTTCCACAATCTTAATATATAAAATAAAGGCGGTTTTGTTCGAACACTTATAACTCGAGAACAGCTTTACCGAATTTGATAAAATTCGGTAGCTGACAGCCTGGTTTAACACATTGGCATTTTCCTAAATTCCCACGGGAACGAAGTCCCGGGCGAAAAGCTAGTACATAATACAAGGCAAGTCTTATTACTTATCACGGAAATAAAGTTTGAAATACAAAATTAAAGATACATGTATCGATTTGTGATTGATTTTATGTATCATGAACACGATTCAATATTCAACCTATAAAAACGTAAAGAAACTAAAACAATTTCAACTGAATGTTTTTTGCATGCATGAATATTTGAATGACTTTAAATTAACTATCGAAACTGTAGAACCTCCATGAATCTAAACAACTTTTCCAAAGGTACCCATGTGAGATGAGATCCTCAAAAAAATTCTTTGGCTCGAGGCGATCGGCTGATCTCCATTTTTTTTCTCGTATTTCGACCTGTTCCTCGCGGAAAGTTTTTCAGCTTAGTAGGCTGATTCACATTTTTAATTTTTGCTAACTAATTGAAAATTGAAAGTCACCCATTGATTTTTATTTTTTTATTATAAGATGGATTAACTCTTGACCTCAATCTTGACCATAAAGGTCAAAGATGAGGTCGACGATGGAGCGAGTTAACCCAGAAAATGCCTATAAAGGCACTGGTACTCCCACGCACTGACGGAACACAGCAAGCTGTTTGGCGTCGGACTTCGGTAGGAGGGTGGTCGCGAACCAGACGGCCCTTTACAGAGCCTACCACACCGCATGAGGCCATTAGACGACACCTCAGATTCAGAAAAAAATGAAGTGTCGTTGCCTGGGATGGATTACTAGGAGGCAGGTCTCATTTGTGTTCCCTTAGTCGCCTCTTACGACACCCACGGAAAGAGATGGGGTGGTATTATTCTCAACCGATCACCACACGGGCAAAATTGATTTTTTAATTAAATCAACATATAACAATAAAATTTTAAAAAAATGTACCTATTCCCTTACATTCGATTACTTATAAGTTACTCGTATAACTTCTAAAAGAATGAACCAATTTTGATTAAATGTAGCTAGAACCGTTTTGATTACATCAGCTTTCAAACAAAAAAAAACCGCATCGAAAATGGTCACTCATTTAGGAACTACGATACCACAGACAGACATACAGATACACACGTTAAACTTATAACATCCCTCTTTTTTTAGTAACTAATGAAATTAATTCTGGGAAGGGAAATAATACTAAAAGTTATAGTTGTTGGTGTGCCAGACGGTTGCTTTAACGGTTTTAGCATTTCGACTTATTAATAATAATTCCCATAAATACAGAATAAATAAAAAATACATAGTAACAAATGTCGTTGTAAGATTTCGTAGCTGAATAAGGCTTTCGTAGCCGCGTAGCAAGGTCGGCGTAGTACGTAGTCATCGTAGCGTGTAAACTATTTGGGGATGGTAAAGTAATATTTTGCTCAAGTACATATCAATGGTCATCAATGGTCATCCATACATCCATACACTAACGCCTATAATCCCTTTCGGAGTAAGCAGAACGTTATGTAGTTTCCAGACATTCATTCTGAGGGTAGTTAATATAAATGGAATGACATGACCATTTAGAAGAAGATAAAGACACATGGTACTTAAAACTCAATCACTAAATTCACTTTAAAAAATCGCTTATTCGTGTGAATAGAATAGAATAGAAAAAAATCTTTATTTTATAGGACATTCAGGATGCCACTTAAAACAAGTCAAGATTACAATGAACTACATACAAACATACACTAAACGATTTAAATACATACATACGCATTCGTTCTTTTGACCCTACTGATTCTACGCCTATTCGCAACGGTGCAGTCTTCCTCAGAGAAGAACAGGCAAGAAACTCTGAGGTTGCTCTCTTTTAAGTCGCATTACTTTTCTTATTTACTAATTTTAACTAAATCTGAAATAACTCTGAGCAGTTCATTCCCATGGCTGCCTCTCTGATAGATAATCAGAAATTTTATAATAGCCCTTTTTGCAAAGTTTTAAAAGGCGCCTTATGTGAGCTTGCTTCATCCTCGACCACATCTTCGCCCTTATGCTAGATTGTGATCATTAAAAAAAAGAAAAGAAATAATAATGAATACACATCAAATATAACACTACTTGTATTCATGAAATTAAAGGGAATAAAGGCTTGAGGGTATAGATTATGTAAAACAATATTGAGGCACGTGATGCTTACTTAACTTTTTATGGTTACTTCTTTAATAATATTATAATAAAAGTATTACAAATGCAAAAAGTGTTTGTTTGTTCTATCTTTACTCGCGTCGAAACGGAGCAACAGATGGATGAACGGACCACACAGGGATAACTGGAGAGTGACATAGGATACTTTTATACACGAACGAAGACTGACAAAAAGCTAATAAAAATATAAAGAAATCTAACAGCAACTTGAGCGAGTAGCCTCTAGAAACACGAGCCTAGAAGTCAACATGTAATGTGTAACTTGAATGAGCCCCCATGGTCACTCATAGTCTTTGTTAGTTCCACTTTAAAACACGGTAACAAAACATTTCCTCCCACAAGTAGCACAATGCAAGAGATACTGTCTCTCAGCGGGACAATGCGGACGCGGGACGTAGGCGGGACATAAGCGGGACAAGGGACGGCCACAATGAATAGACAATGGCTGTCCCGCTGATAGCGAGTGGATGGAACTTTCTCTGTCACTCTACAATGAGACTATTCTTGTTCTTAGTCTATGTTCATTGAATATGCAGAAGACTAGGTACTAGCATGTACATGTACATTGTATACTCAAGTACGGTTCAGGTGTTTTACCCATATAATTGTCCATGTTAAAAACGTATGAACCACCGACTTCAATCCTAATAAATGCTTATTAGTAGATGGCCACAAACCATATAAAAATGTCATCTTTCATTTGTATTTAGGTGACGTTTTGGTTTGTAAGTATTTTTTGTTTCTGTTAAATCAACTTTGATAAAATAAAATATGGAACCACCTCGAAAGAAAAAGAAATATTTTGAAAATTGGCCGGCAAACGTCGAAGATATCGTGTAACAAACATACAAAAAAAATATTTAAAAATACATACATTCGAATTGAGAACCACCTCCTTTTCTTGAAGCTGAAATTCCAGCAACTTAGTGTCAACGGTTCTCTGTGACATTTTGGTATAGGTAATGTTAGGATCACCAATAGGGCTGTACGTAAAATTTTTAGCAAACAAAACATATAACTGAAAGTCAACATTTAAGAGAAAACTGCCGAAAAACTAAGACTGATTCTGGAAAAAAACAAAACGTACAGAACTAGTCCATATATGCTTACGGATCGAAAGAGCACAAAAACGTACGTTTTCATTAAGTTTTGGGGTTGGAAACCATCAATGTCTAAACGCACAATTTTGGATATAAAACCCTGTTTTCCCCGGAAAGCTGCAACTCTCCCTTTTCGCACAAAGCTCGGGCAGCAAGACAGCGAGAAAATCCTCAAAACCATAATTCCGCGCGCTTTAAACTGACACGCTAATCTTGACAGGTGGAGACTTGGAGTACACTTGTATGTCTCAAGCGCGTGTGTAATAAGCGCGATGCAAAGTCTGAAGAGTCACGCTTGACTTGCTTTTGGCCTGGCACATTCGGATGTTAGTTTCAGCAGAACTTCCTTGCCTTTGCGTTCAATTATTATTTTAAATTTATTTTTTAAAGAATTATAAATGCTTTTTATTATATGATACCATTAAATTTTTTAATGATACCATTTAATGTTAAGGAATGGACTTCTCTGCCTGCGTCTGTATTTCCGGGCACATATAACCCGAGTCTCTTTAAAGTTCTAGTGAATAGGCATCTTCTGGGTGAGCTTAAACTACATCCTCGACCACATCTCCGCCTCTGGGCTAGATTGTGGTCAAGAGCAAACCTATTATCTGTAAAAAAATAAATTAATAAAAGGTTATAATATACATATCGTTGATGAAATCACGAAACAAATAAATCAATAAAGATTTAAAAATAACTGAAGTACTCGTATGGTTTAATGGTGAACTTTCACAAATGAGCTTAAAATACTTGTGACCTTACAAAAACCCGTCATTATATCTGGACATGTCGTCAAGTCATTTACTTTGTGGAGACTCAGTCGGACTTATTATACACGGCCCTTATATGAAGAGTCTTGAGAATAGTGAGCTACTGTTGCAAGAGCAGTGTTATATATATGAAAAAGTATGTACATATTTAGTATATTAATTAGTATTGGCACCTATTAATATTTTTTTAATTGTTCCCTTTATTGAATTAAAAACCGTAGTATTTACATATTGTATACCTACACCTTGTATCTTATTCTTCAGGATACAAGAAACTGTTTTATATCACCCAAACCGAGTAATAAGCCCGAAGTGAAAGTAGTAAATTTATTTTTTACAAAAAAAAAACCGAATTCGAAAAGCGAAAAAAAAACGTTGCATTTAGTGTGCTACCACTTTTTTCTATGTCTATGTGTGCTACGTACCTACTGAACTGTTTGAAGTCAGTGCAAAGGCGGATGTACACAGCTGGTTTCAATGGGACCGCCTTTAAAGTATATGCTTTCAAACAAAAAAAAGAATTTTGAAAATCGGTCTCTAAATGGCGGAGAAATCGGTGAACATATATAAAAAAGATACATACAGTCGAAGATAGAACCTCCTCCTTTTTGGAAGTCGGTTAAAAAGTCATCATATTTTATAAAAATAAAAAGTATTGAATTATATAAAAATAAAAAATGTTGTAGTATCTGAGGATCGTCTCAGTGTTTTTTTTCCATACAAACGGCGTCAGGATTCCATCCCCTAAACGTGATCCCTGTGAAATTTTGGTTTTGAATTTTGTGATATTTTTAGTAGACAAAAATATATTTGAGGCTAAAAGTCAGCATTTTTCGCCAAAAAATTCTCAATATTTAAGAGGTGACCGTTGAAAAGCTAAGAACAACTTTGGAAAAAACAAAACATACGAACCTCGTTTATACGCTTACAAATCGATAGAGACCAAAAATGTAAGATTTCAATAAGAATCCATTTTTAATAAAAAAAAAAAAGTTTTTGGGGTAGGAGTTCAATGAAGCCTAAACCCATAATTTTGGAAATAAAACTTGGCATTTCGCCGGAAAGCTGCAATTGTCCTTTTCGCACAAATCTGAGGCATGAAAAACATCGAGACAGCATGAAAAACAACTGAGACGCTAGTTCAAACTGAGTCACTCCTCTTAAAGAGACGCGCATAGAAACGAATGACGTTGTGCTATTCATAAACGGCATCAGACGCCTTCAACATGATGTTAAACTACAAAAAGTACTTAAACGTTGTAGATAATTTGACAGTTAGAGTCTGGCACTAGACTAGATTAAAGAACAACAAGTCATATTTGTTTTCACGGCCTGATTGAACGAGCGGCTTACAAAAAGCTTGTCAATCGAAAAATGCTATCTTTTCCTGACGTTGCTAGGTAGGATGCCGAAGTATTGGCTTGGAAATCTTATTCTTATAGGTTTTGCATTCGAGGTTTGATCCACTGGGGAACATCACTCAAATTGTCTGCACAAATTGCGTTTATCTTAAACGATACTTTCATTGTTTTCTGGAAAAAAACGGGCGAGGTAAAGCAATCAGCCCACACACGTACTCACAGCGGGGCACGGGCCTCCTTTCAAAACAGGGTTTAGGCCATAGTCCACCACGCTGGCCAATGCGGGTCGGTAGACATTTGACATTATTAAGAATTAATAGTAGCGTCAAGGATCAATCGCTGATGTTTTAGATAAACTTACTTGGCAAGTCAGCTTCTAAAAGTCTCCCAAGCCCGGGTTTGTAAACCGAAAGATCACTTATCAATTGTTTAATATTGTGTTATTACATTCAAAGAAATCAATTCAAGCTGCTTTCGATATCCAATCGCCCAAAACGGATTTACCAGCAAAGCTACAAATTTTGGTCTGTCTTTTATGTCCCACTAAAAATTTACCTCGTTTTTTGATATGTAATCATTGCATATCTGTGAATACACTAACAGTCAATTTCTTCGGTTTTGTATCCAAATTCATTCTAATTTGAAACTTATCATAAGTGCACAAGATATTTGAGTGGATACCAATTAAAGATACCGAACGAACTTGCCCAACATTAACAGTGTTTGGGATCCATCCTTTTTAATTACTGAATTAAAAAGGAAGGCTGATTGAAGCGCCACTAGCTTAAAGTATCTCTTCACTCATACAGGAGTAGGATTCCGAGCATATCATATTGAAAAAAACCGAGTGACTTTATTAAACTAAATATTTATAAATTACCATATAGTTTTTCCTTGTCCTTTATTCTTGAGTGAACTAATAAATAATGTAAAGTGTTTGAGAATCGATTGTCTAGACATTTACCCACATCAAGCCATGGTGTATGCCAAAACGCTATCAAGTATCGGGACCGCGAAAGCTTCAATTATTTTCGTAATCGTCTATTTCGCACACCTTTTCCTTAACGTTCTATTTTTAGAACTCCTTGGTCTTGCGAAAAAAGCTTGGGTTTGGTGAGGTGTCGGCCGGAGCCGTATGTAGGCCAACAGTGACGTCACGCTGGTGACCTACTTAGCTGCCATTGAGAGACGCGCGTCAATGGTGCCCCTCGTACCCCCCCCCTGCGCATAACCCCCGCGTGCCGCGTGCACCATGCCCGGTTGAAGGCGTGTCAAAATTGTTGCAAAATTTCCTCAGGAACTCACCAAAGTTATTGGGAACAACGTCTTTGTGCAGAACAAGGTCTCTTTGTTTTGTTCAGTAACGATGCAATCTGCTTGTAAAGCTCGCCCTTGTAAGCTGAGACCTTGGTATGTTTCTCGCATATAAAAAAGCTTTCTTTGAAAAAAGAGCCACAGACTATATGGAGTACGTACAGAAATGTATTAGCACGAAATAGGAAAACATAACAGGTCAAGTTAAATATGAGAAAAAATTAATTTGCGAAATAGGATTACAGTCACTAAAAAAACACAAAAAAAGACCACTACAAAACTAGCGCAAGCTAAATCATGTCACATCTGAAGCTAAATTGAATGCCCAACTCTCTCACTATTGTATGTATTCCCTGGCTGAAATTGACAACATGAATGTATTCACGGTTGGCCAGTGTTTCATTTAGTTTTGATCCCCCCGCGCCCTCCCTGCACCCCTTGAAACAAGTGAAATGGAATCCATTCACTGCACATACAAGCTGGACGTACTAAGTTGCAATGGTTGTATTCATAAGGCCGAACAATATACGGTTTTCTAACTCGACTTGTGAATGGCTACAATGTTTTTGCATATTGCACTGTACTTCATTAAAGAGTTCTCGTACAGTTTTAAATCAAGTTTAAAACTTTACAAGAACTGTTTATCTCATTATCGAGAACTTACACTATATAACCTGAGAACGGCCAATTTTTTGGCGAAAGTCAGCATACTTTTAGACTCAAATATCTTTTTGTCTACTAAAAATATAAAAAAACAACGTACGGAAGTATTTTTGGTGATCCTGACACTATATCAAAATTTCACATAGATCAGTTGACATTTAGGGGGTGAAATTCACTGACGCCGTTCGTACGGAAAAAAAAACTGAGACGATCCTCTTAATACCTATATGAGATCTTGAGTAACTCTGTTTTCGCGGTCCATTATTAATTTAAGAACTGTTATACAATATAGAGGTCGCACATGCGTGTACTCTGTGATGTTACGTCACGATAAGAACGGTATGAAAATGTGGTTACCTGATGCCCTGACCGTGATCTAGCGTATGAATGCCATATGCATTAAATATTTTTCCGGTGACAAAATGTCCACACACCTTCCATGCAAACCTCCAAGAAATAGGCGTCGAAATAGGTCTTTGTGAAAACGGACAGCCATACTCCACCAATCAAGTAATTCAGGTAACTACACACAGATTGGCACTAGCCTCGATATCAGCGAATTAGCGTGCGCGTGCGGTATCTGCGGCCGAAATTGTAGCGCGATTGGTCTGTGATGTATACTCAATGCCCTAATTTAAAGGACCACGTTCATTTTAAATTGAACCCTATCACCAGCAGTCAAAAACTAGGTACTTAATTGAGGGAACAGACTATACCCAAGATCATTTCAAGCTTGACATTATAAATAGTCAATTTAAGTCATTATTTAGTCAGTCAAAATTGTACTGCCTAACACAATGAAGCAAAATGCACAACAAGAATATTATAAAGCAAACCTCTGCAGGCTGTGCGACAGTGTAAATGGAAAGGTAAATTGAATTTTGAATCGAATGTTTGATATTTTACGATTGTGGTTTATTGAGAAGATGATATACTGCGAGGGAGCGAGAAAAAGTACTTCGGGGTAGTCGTGAAGGGTAAGAATTAACTGTGATAGCTTGATAAGCTATATAAATCGCTCTAAATGACTACCTACCATGAAAGCGGTAGATTTTACATATACGACACTGCATTACTTTCACGGTTAGGTTCGACTACTCATAATTTCCGTAACATTGCTTGTAAGATTTCAAACAGTAACCATATTAATAGAGCGGATGTCACTGACAACCCAGATATGCAGAACTTAGAAACAAACAAAAGAGAGCTCGCTACGTCAACCTGCATCGTTCTGCACAAAGGGTGCACACAATGGACCGAGCGAGCGACTGTCTGGTGCATCAATTATTAATGCGAATACAAAAGCCACCCACTAACGTTGCAACTCCTTTTTCAATATTAAATGAGAAGCTGACGCAAGTCGCTGCTAGGAAGTGCTAGAAACTCCTGTATGAAGAACATAATTCTAGCTATACAGCTATTATTATGTACTTTACCCCTATACGGTTTGATTTTAATTTCTCGACGTCATGTTCCGTCTTTCAACGAGTGACTGCTATCATGAGGACCACATCTCTGAAAATGCTTTAAAATTCCCTGATCACTTATTGTTCATAGTATTGCATTGAATGGTATTAATACATCTAAATATATAAAACAAAATCGTGTTAGTTACACCACTTATAACTCAAGATCGGCTGGACCGATTTCCATGGTTTTCGATTGTTGTATTTCTCTCCGACCCGAATAGCAGAATAACTATTAAAAACATTGGAAAATTGACGGGAAAATTTCCACGGGAACGAAGTCCCGGGCGAAAAGCTAATAAATTATAAAGAATAAGTAATTTTTGAAATCTAAGCACAATTGAATTACAAGAGGAATCTGCGTTCGCCTCGCCTGTTTTCCGACTTTCTTCCGATTTAACATTTAAAATATTGGATATGGGTTAAGCTAAGCATCTCTCCGTTTAATTATATTTATTGTCTCAATCTCGTTGGCAACACGAGATTGAGATAAGATCTTTTTAAAATTTTCTCATCCTAAATCATCGCGTGCCGAAGACTCGCGTGACCAAGAAAATACCGTGACAACATATGTTGTTTTCTATTAAAAGATGTAAAGTTCAAAGCTTCACGCATTAGCTTTACGACACGCTTATTTCTAACGCAGTAAGACTTGAAATTGTACAGCAGAAAGGGGGTCTTTATTAATGGATTCAAACATATTGTATCTATTTCTGTCATTCATTTTAATGTTTATAGTATTTATTATAGTACAAAAGGCGCAGGAAGTTTATTTTAGTACTTACCCCAAATACAAAAAGAACTTATTAAGTTTATGACATTTAAAACATCGAAAAAATCTTTAGGTTTGTGTTTAAGACCTATAACCTATACCTTATAGAGGTACATACTTGCAGATAATACTAGTATTAGATAATAGAGATTACCACAAGCATGCACTCTGTGCTGTTGCAATAAAAGCGATTTTGCAATGAAAATGGAGTAACCTGATGCGCTGGCCTCTGTACATCTGTCCCAGTCTTTTTGATATTTTGAAAAGCTTACAATGGTGAATGCTTTTTGTCATCTCACAATAATGATAACAGGCAACTTCTAATGAGCTTATTAAAAAACACCACATCGCACTATGGATCAAAAGGCTGATCTAGCTGGACAAAATTATTTTACAGTGTTAATAAGCTCAAAGGGTTGTATCTGTACTCTGTACATGATTTGTCAAAATAAATCAATTAGAATAAATTCTGACTTTTTTTTTTTGCTATATTTTAAAAACCAATATAAGTTGAGCCGTGCCGAAGAATATTTACTAGGCAAGAAGAGCTCATCGTAAATTGGTTAGTTAGTTTTATTGTTTTTATCTGATAATACAATGTTTCTGTGTTGTGTTATCATAATAACACAAAAATAAACGAAAACCAATTATTATTGTATTATTATGATATATAGGTCTCTGAAATGAAAACATGAATTCATAGTTAGACAACTTTAATGATTTAATAAGAGTTTTAATAACTATTTATCTTCACTTTCGAAATCATCAAAACTAGGTAAACTGAAACTGAAATTACACAAATTGTCTTCTTCTGCCAATTCGTCTATGCTACGTGACTTAATTAAATCGTCCACTCGTCTTCGTTTTGTCTTAAATGATACTAGGTCGAACTCTGACTTTGGACGACCTGGGGTATATTCGCTTTCTAATGATGAGGTAGATGGCTGCAGAAAATATGTTACTACAAATTAAAGCCTTGACCATTTAACCAATCGCTACCTATCGATGTTATTTCAAAACGGTCCGCTGTTCGTCCGCACATTTGCCACTTTTTAGCCAATTCCTAAGAAATTCAAGAAATTTGCAACTTAATACTTCTTATGTACTCGCTTGTGACGTCGTTATTTGTAAATTTTATTGATATATATTCAAACAAACGCGAATTCCTTCCATTTTTAGGGTATTTCTTCCATTGTTCATAAAACTCTCTTCGTGTCATTAATATTACGTTTTCTGCAAAAAAAAAAATACACTCCGTTATACCTAAAAATTAGGAAGGTTCCGCATCTGCCCGCACTTAGTATTTCATTTTATGCAGTACTATACAAGTGAAACTACTACACAAAATAGTTATAGACCTGGTACATGATGGTACATGTAGTTTCTGGTCCAACAAATATAAAAAACTAATAAAAAACGTTGTAATGCTCACTTTAAACGTATTTATCTCCACAATAAAAAATGTTCTTGCAAGTTTAATAATAATAAGAATACTAACCATACACTTCACGATTCATCACTAATAATTCGTCAATTTCTTTTAATGTCACTTTAAATAATCGACACATCCGTTGCAAAAAAGTGAATGATTTCATTATGCGCGACACTCGTTCTGCCATTAGAAAATTCATAATTAATTACTGGAGGGTATTTGCACAAAACTATTACCGGAACAGTGATACATAGACTATCTGTTATCACTTGTGATAGTTATATCATAGATTTGAAGTAACCCTTTTTGTCCAGCTAGATCAGCCTTTTGATCCATAGTGCATCGCTTAGTGTGGTTGATATTGGTCCTAAAAAGTTGACAACAATTCTTTTGGGAATAAAGAAAAGTAAAAAAAAAAAACTATGTAGCTGTTAAGCACTTGATTCTCAACCCAAACTCCACCTATCTACATACATCGATATTTTAATGTCGTTGAATCTAATTTGAACTATTTTAAATTACAAGGCGAAGATAATTTCATTTTGTTTTTATTTTAAAACGAAAACATAAACAAACTGAGATCAACTTCCTACATCGCTGGCTTAGCTCGGCAATGTGCGCTGATACAGGTCAACCTCGGGACTCTGCACGCACAGCACAATGCCGCTATTTATATCAACTAAATCCAAAATACTAGCGTATTCCTGTACCGACGGACAGAAATAACATCGCGTATATAGTTAACGAGAGCGCTGCTTGTACTAAACGCGGACCTTCGAGCCGGAAGGTCGCGGGCGGTTGAGTCCGGTTTCATTCAGGCAATAAGAATTTATATCTGCTTGCATTTTTAATCAGTTGAAAGTATTACAGTTGATTTTGTAATTACGTTATACTTGAGCAAAATTTACAAATGGAAAAAAACAAATCTCCTAAACTTGTTTCTAACTCTTATGGAAATAACTAAATTGATATTACAGTATGAAATAACTCTTAAATTAAAAAAAAATATATCATCCCCCGATAACTCAAACGACTGTACCAATTTTGATAAAACATATCTATCACGTCAGCTTTCAAACAAAAAACCGCATTAAAATAGGTAAATTCGTTGTGTAGCTAGGATGCGACGGAAAGACACGGCCACAGACACACAGAAACACAAGTCAAACTTAACACCCCTCTTTTTGCAAACACTCGTCATTTCTACTAAGCACCTGAAATCGTCGGGTCATCTTATTTATTTATTTTATTGCCTAATATTTATCACTACTTTTGCGCTACTCCTCCCGGTGCTCTTGTATTCCTTTTGCCTTGGGTTGCCTGAAGAGATTACTGTTTAACGATAAGGCCGCCCTTGCACACATTTGGTCATAAGTTTGTATTGTTTATTTTTTCTTTCTTTATAAGTATGCAGTAAAGTATTTATCTATCTATCCTATGATCTAATATTGAACTCTACTAACAATTTCATTATGGGCTTTAGAGACTGTTTAAGAGTGATAATTTTGCGAGTGGTAACATTTGTAGCCCAGTGGCGCTCATCATTTGAACCAATTAGTGAGGTAAAGCAACGTACACGAGGCAGGGAACCTGATGTTTTTTTTTCTTTATTGATTTTTAGGGAGGGCTTTTTCTCTAAAAAGGCTGATGGGTGACCGAATAGAGGCAATTTATCACGAACGTTTCCGTGCTTCGGACGGCACGTTAAGCCGTCGGTACAGTTGTTAAACCAAATCAGGGGCCATTTGGCGATTTGAATACTCTGACACCAGGGTTAGTCAAGTTCGCCACACACTTGATAATACCTATACGATAATCAACCAACCAACTATAACAGCCTACACTCGTAATCTAGTTAGTGGCAGAAGAGCTTTATTTCAAAAGAACACGAGGGGTTTATAGCTCGTTTAGTGCACTATTCACGGACTTCAATCGATTTAACGGTGTCGATAATGGTTTGGAAGTTATTGTAAAGACGAAATAAATAACACTTATTAAAACGCCTCAAAACTGATATTGAGTTATATTTCTACAAATGTTGTATTTTTAACTGCCGACAAAAAAAGAAGGTTTTTTTTTATTATAAGATGGGTTAACTCTTGACCTCAATCTTGACCATATCGTCAAAGATGATGTCGACGATGGAGCG
The DNA here is from genome assembly GCA_949987775.1 of Aproaerema taeniolella. Classification (NCBI taxonomy): domain Eukaryota; kingdom Metazoa; phylum Arthropoda; class Insecta; order Lepidoptera; family Gelechiidae; genus Aproaerema; species Aproaerema taeniolella. The sequence goes on from OX465249.1 coordinate 3,503,200, forward strand.
AGTTAACCCAGAAAATGCCTATAAAGGCAATGGTACTCCCACGCACCGACGGAACACAGCAAGCTGTTTGGCGTCGGACTTCGGTAGGAGGGTGGTCGCGAACCAGACGGCCCTTTACAGAGCCTACCACACCGCATGAGACCATAGGACAACACCTCAGATTCAGAAAAAAATGAAGTGTCGTTGCCTGGGATGGATTACTAGGTGGCAGGTCTCATTTGAGTTTTCTTAGTCGCCTCTTACAACACCCACGGAAAGAGATGGGGTGGTGTTATTCTTAACCGATCACCACACGGTAAAAAAATTATAAGTTATAAGTTAGATGTATATGTATTTGTGTCTGTCTGTGGCATCGTAGCTCCTAAACGTATGGACTCTATAGTCCATACGTCAAAAAAAACCAAAAAGACGTATCGCGACTATTCTCGATACGACTTTTTTGATTGAAAGCTGACGTTATTGAGATGGTTCTTAGCTATACTTAATCAAAATTGGTTCAGCCGTTTAAAAATTGTAAGCATTCGAATATCGAGGGTGATACAATTTTTTTTCAATTTTAGAGTTATTTTATAGCGAAACGTCGAAAAAACTTACTTGTAATAACGATGGGACGGCGCGACCAACAATACGCATTTAAAACTTTTTTATAAATCTTTAATTTACTGCTCTATAGTATCTATGGAGTCTATACCGATTGAAAAAAATAAAAAAGGAGGATACCTGCGTATCCTCCTGCGTACCTGCGTATCCTCCTGCGTATCCTCCTTTTTTATTTTTTTCAATCGGTATAGACTCCATAGATACTATAGAGCAGTAAATTAAAGATTTATAAAAAAAGTTTTAAATGCGTATTGTTGGTCGCGCCGCCCCATCGTTATTCCAAGTATGTTTTTTCGACGTTTCGCTATAAGTAATAACCCTAAAATTTAAAAAATTGTATCACCCTCGATATTCGAATGCTTACAATTTTTAAACGGCTGAACCAATTTTGATCAAGTTTAGCTAAGAACCATCTCAATAACGTCAGCTTTCAATCAAAAAAGACGTATCGAGAATAGTCTCGATACGTCTTTTTTGTTTTTTTTGACGTATGGACTATAGAGCCCATACGTTTAGGAGCTAGGATGCCACAGGCAGACACAAATACATATACGTCTAACTTATAATACCCCTCTTTTTTGTCGGCAGTTAAAAATACAACATTTGTAGAAATAGATATTTCAGAGGTTCCCATTAAGTCCGATCACAGTATAGTTACTAGATAATACTCGTACCAGATGTTTTTGTTTCACAAGAGGGGGCTTGCCTCGCGTACATTGCAGAGAGGAGGGGAAAGAGAGGCGGGGGGTACATTGCAGCGGGAAAACGGGTCACCCGTGACGTCAGAGATTCACAACCGGGATTCCTTGCTACGCGCCATCGCTTTTATCATCGATTCTGTGCTTCCTAATTCAAATAACTAACATCGAGAAAAGCGGATGTACATTTTTAATAGGGACCAAAAGTCTCGAGTACATTGATTACATAATTACTTATGACCGAGCATCAAAGAAAGGCTTTGGTAACAATTAATAATTATAACTTTACACAAAAATGTTTTTTGAAGTGAAAACTTCTTTAGCGGCGTTGTGCACTTTTTGGATGGGTATAAATGTGACCCTGATCGAAAATTCGTAAGACGGAGGGTGAAGCGAAAACTTCTTAGACCGCAATTGGCCAGCGTGGTGGATTTTGCCTAAATCTTCTTCGTTTCCCGAAGGAAGGCCCGTGCTCCTCGCTGATAAAAATACTTTTAACTGCTGGATTTGTCAAGACACCAAAATAAACAAGACACCAATTTTTATCTTGCCCTTTTCAGTAGTAGAATCTCTATTTACCCAGCACCACTGCCATACACTCTGCACCATACATCGAATGACTTCTTGAGATTGCAGATATATGTAGAAAGTGGACAGTTACGATGATAGACTTTAAAAAAAAACGCTACACACTCAAAGGCCCACACTAATGTTTTCCCTTGTGTCGTGGGTGCCTCGGAACACACATAGAGACAAACACAAACACCCATGACCCGAGAACAAACATCTGCTTTTCACACAAATGTTTGCCCCGACTGGGGATCGAACCCAGGACTACCACTCGACCAAACCGACCAAACCGGCCGGCCGGCAGTCGGCCGTCGTACTTTTTCAATAACATTGTATTTCTTTGACATTGACTATTCACAAATACTCTAATGCAGCATTTACCAAACTAGTGGATCGCGAGAGAATATTGGGAATTGAAATGTAGGACGGTACATCTATGTAAGGCGGGATGATTAGCTATCATTAATGTTTTTAATAATTTCGGAAATAAATCAAACACATTTTGATTTATTTCAAAATAATTGCAGTAAGAGAAATGTTACTTATTGAATTTGTTGCTAAAACTGGCTATAATGACAAAAAATAGGATGCTGCATCCTCAAAAAATAGGACACTGCATTATAAAATAGCACTCCTTGTATTTAAATACGTAGGTATGTACTAACATTCAAGACTGGAAACTAAGACTGATTTGATTTTTTTTTCCGTACTTGTACAGACCTTCTTCATATTATGTTCGTCACGAAAACAATGAAGTGAGTCCCGAATTCGGGAATTTTGTTAGATGGGTCATCATAGTCATAGGTGAGTCGTGGACCAGCGATTCTGGGGACCATTGCTTTATTGTATTGTAGTAGAGTGTGTGGGGTCACAACATTTTAATGCTCCAAAATCGTCATTCTCACCTGCTAGCGGTGCACCCTGCTGATAAACGGACGAGGAATAATCAAAACACGTGGAAGTGGACGCCATTATTCAAAGAATTGATTATTGTATTGCACTGAAAACGGTTCTCAACCGGATCGCCCGTAAATAGACTCGCAGTATCTGTTTGTTCCATGGCAGTGTTTACGGAGGTACCTAGCCTAGTTCCGTACCCTCTTTTGAAGTGTTCTGTTCGCTCGCGGATGTGAGTGACGCTGTTAACAATGCCTTTAATAGTTTTCCGTGACGCTCTCGTTGTTTCGTCACTCTTTGTTCCATGTTTAAACTGTGATAGACATAGCAGTTTTGTTCGATGACGTTACATCGTTATATTACTTTTTCTCATGTTTTAAGCACTCCAGCTTGGATTTACAAATATTTTTAATTTGTATGTTTAAAAGTAAGAGAAGGTTTATAATGAGGCTGCATTTATTTTGTGTGTATGTTTGACGCAATATATTTTCTGCTGTATTTAGGGATTGTCGTTTAACTTAATTGGTTAAGTATACGATTACTGTTTCAGCTATTTGGAGAAATGAGTAATTTTTACCAAATATAAAAAGCGATGCTCTTTGTCAACCCCTCAAGGAAAATTTAGTCAAAAGTTTGACATAAGTAAGTATTAATTAGTACCAATTTCCAAATGTTTGATTTCGTACCTAGTGCATTTTATATGGATCCGTCTCTATCTCAAACGTATACTCGACCCCGTTTTAATAATACTGCGAATATTTGCTTTAAGTTTCCTATTTGCTTATTTAATTTAATATTAATGCCACAATTTTTAATGGACAGATGATTTAAGCTTTTCCATTTACTATAATGCCGAGATTGCCGAGCCATGGAATACGTTTCAACGAAACACGGCAAATTATTTCCACTTTGGTTTGCGAAATGCTTTCGCAAGCAACTTAATCCGCAAGTAATAGAGAACTCTTTAAAATGTTCTGATATTCAATTAATGCGACTAGACTGTCTAAATAATAAACACAGTGTCATAAAATTCAAAATTAAGACACGACCAGCCTGTCGCAAATTACAAATACCGACTAGAATAACTTTACAAAGTACTCGGCAACTACCTATTCAATGTGCAAACAAGATGCAAAGGCAAGTATTCTATACAGCCAGAATTCCTTGGGGATAAAAGCAAAGCTACCCGCGGTAAGTCAAATTCGAACGTGGAAGGCGCAGCGCGATTGGCCCGCCGCTCGTGACGTCAATGCCGACCTCCCGCCGCGCCCCGCCTCCCGCTCCCCGCCGAAGGCCGCGCCGCCGCGCGTTTCTGAAAAATAATCACGATTTTCGGACGGAACGGCTTTCATTTTTTTCCTTTGTCTCAACTTTCTTTGGTGTCTCGTTTCGTATGCAAATGCAACCAGTATGAGAGTATGTGCAGATGTAGAATAAATAAACGCAAACGAAAATTAAACATTATTTCCAACCAACGTTATTGTAGGCACTGTTACAAATATGTATATACTTATAGATTTGTTTACTTGTCTACATTTACGTGTAAATGCATTTTTTCTAAGAGAACATTCCTTAACTTTTAAATCCAACCAATTTAACATATTTTCCAATGCATTAGATACGGGGTAACTTTAAATTATCTGGTGAAACTTTAGGGGGTGACTGTTCCCATGAAACTGAACGACTTTCCCCCAGAAACCCATGGGGAATTGATAAATTATTTTCTAGCTTTTTATATTACAAGACAATCAGCTGATCGCATGCACACATTTTAAGGAGAGGCGACATTTTTTTTGGTAATAGTTCGACCTATGAAAAGTGGATTCCCATTCTTAATTTTCTCTAAGTTATTACCCAAAATATGTACCTATCCGCAAGATGCTTTTTGTTTTTCGTAAAAAAATATTAAAAATATTTTTTTATTTTAATTTTTTGAAAAATCGTGATTTTACTAATTTCTGCGTATTTTGATCAAAATTAAAATATAGAATGACGAAGTCTGGTCAGCTCGTCTGTTGATCAGCAGGGTGCATCGCTAGCAGGTGAGGATGACGATTTTGAAGCACTAAGATATTATGATCCCACAAACTCCAACTACCAATGAATAGAAATGTCAAAGTTGAAATTGTGACGAAGTAAAGTTACCAATACCTATATCTATATGTGGCAGCTATTTAACAGCACACTAATTTGACCGTGGGTTATTGTTAATTTTATAGTCAGTTAATGCAAACTGAGTCTTTCTGATTCTTACTTTCCTATTGATATGGCAGGGTTAAAAAACATTACAGAAAAAAAAGAAATGAAATCTTTATTCTTTGGATTTCATGTCAGTTGAACTATGAGAGTAAATCAAAAGCCTTTAGAATTACAAAACTTTAAAAATTTTATAGAGAGGCAAACAAGGTAACGTTTATATTCCTTAGGTTTGTTTTTAAATTTAGCCTGTAAACTATTGATTTAAGTATTCAAGTTTTCGACAGTTTTTCCACGGTGTTTTTGGACAGGCATAGCTTTACAAGACTAGACTGAGCTAAAGCTAAATTAGTTTTTTTATTATGAGAAGGGTTAACTCTTGACTTTAATCTTGACCAGTCATAGGTGAGGTCGACGATGGAGCGAGTTAACCCATAAACTGCCTATTAAGGCACTGGTACTCCCACTCACCGACGGAACACAGGAAGCTGTTTGGCGACGGACTTCGGTAAGAGATGGCCTTTTACAGAGCATACCACACCGCATGAGACCATAGGACGCTACCTCAGATTCAGAACAAATTGAGGTGTTGTTGCCAAGGATGGATTGATAGAGGGCAAGTCTCATTACTTTGTCGCGTTTTACGACACCCACGGAGAGTGATAGGGTGGTATTATTCTCATCCGATCAGCACACGGCACTGGTACCACAAAGTGAGAAGCAACACACGTAATAAATACTTGATCGATTTACTTACTTAATTTATATAAAACTTGATTTAGTACGTACTTATATACCTATACTTATTTCTGAAATCTCCTTTTTCGATGATATCAGAATTTCTTTACTAGCATTAAATAAGTTTTAACAAATTCTATTCGTTAATTTGCATCAACATAACAATTTAAAATGTGAATTTACTTCTCTATGAACTGCACAAAACCCGAAAATCCTTTAAGCCGCCCCAGAAATACCTTTTTTAACCGAAAAAAGCAGAAAATTAGATCCTTTGTAATTAACAAGATAAACAATTATTAGCAATGCAATGCAACAATCAGATGCTGACTAAATTGTGGTTTCTTTATCCGATATGACCCGATGAATAATGCCGTGTTCGTGGCAGGACGTACAGCACGCCACCACGACTGACGTGTGGCACGGCACGCGACCGCAACAGGTGCTTTTACCCTATTAAATGCTCGTGAGGTGTAATATTCTTTTTAAAAAAAATAACCTGCATTCTGCGCAGTCACGGATCCGTGCCAAACACATTCATTTTATGGGAAAAGAGTTTTTAGAAGAGTTTAAAGCCTAAACGAAATTGTTGAGTTCCTTTATTATTCTCCGTCTTCAACTTTTTAACGGAGCTATTGATCGACGTGATTTTGTAATTATATTTTTACACTGTGTGATAGTAGGAGATTAAGTATAGCTCGACTCATGGAATTATTTGTCAATTAATTAATTTATTGGATAACTTTATTACCAAACTGATTTTTAAATGTCGCGATCCGACTAAATATGTGAAACATTGCGACAAAATTGTATTTACCATCTCATTGTACCATATTTAATGTAAATAAATGAATATGAACTATAAACTCTTCCAAGCAGACAAAGTCGCAAGCGAAAACTTACTTGGGAAGTTCGTCTGATGCACTAAATCATAGCATGAAGTTTCTAGAATAATTATTATAATTTCATGGTGTTTACATCACAAAGTTTAAATTGTGTCAAGCTCTGCTCTTGAAGCAAGGGTAGATCTTCCGTGGTTACTCCACGCAGGACGACGCGGCGGCGCGGTGACTCGACTATGTTGCGTTGCGCACACGCACGCGTCGGATATATTTAGCTCACCGCTATTTCGGGACCGAGTTAATTGGATGAACTTAACGGAACACTCTCTAGGTTACGGACACGACACACTTGAGTCTGTCTACTTAACGATCTACTCGCGTTGGCTGTGAATTAAATACCTACTAGGTTTCTAATAACCGTCACCATTTGTGTCAGGCGTGGCATTGGTTGGTTTTCTGGAGCCACTGATGCTCTGCCTACCCCGTTGGGGATTGCAGGCGTGAGCGTGTGTATGTGTATGTAGGTTTCTGCCCGGGATTTCGTTCCCGTGAGAATTGAGATAAATTATATAGCCTATGTGTTAATTCTGGGTGTCAGCTACCTCTACACCAAATTTTATTAAAATTGGTCAAGCCGTTTGAGCGTGAAGAAGTAACAAACATACACACCCGCTCACAAACTTCCGCCTAGTTATAATATTAGTGTGATGTGATTTAATTATGCATTTGTAGCTGTCAACTATACTCATACTCATTTATTGTAATTTTATAAAAAAAAATTATGTCATAATTTATAAAAATTTAATATAATGTACTAAATTTACATTTTTCATTATAAAATTTAAATTACATTATAATAATTTTAAAAGTTTAAATAGTTTTCTTCTATTTCTTTAAAAATTCTTCAACGTCATAAAATGCCCGGTCTATTAGGCATTTTTTTATTTTAGTCTTAATTTCGTCTGGTAATTCCATGCTGTACCTCTGGTATATTCCATGCTATACCAGCTGTAGATGCTATACCAACCGTAGCTATCAGCTACGCTACTAAACTGCACTGTATAAAATAAAAAGCTTAATTTATTTTCTCAGTTGACCATAAGGAAAAGCTGGTTTTTGTGTTCATTATTAACGAAATTGGAAGCACGAAAAATGCTTTTGTTTACAGTATAATTTGTTTTAGGAGATCACGTAATCCTATATAAATAAAATCATTTTTGATTGCGCATTTTGACTACACAATTTTAGCTCAACATTTTTCATTCTAATATCTTATCCCTTCAAACTCAACCGTCTTTAGATAGATAGATAAATACTTTATTGCATATTTAAAAAGGTAAGATCAAATATACAATTCAAACTTACAACCAAAAGTGTGCAATGGCGGCAAAATTGCTAAACAGCAATCTCTTCCAGGTAACCCAATAAGCATATTTCAAGGGAACGAGGTCCCACGCATCCTCTTAGACTAATCCTCCTCATCCTCTTTAGACTACAAAGTCCAATTTTAAATATTCTGAAGTTGTTGTTTTCTAATTATATTTTCTTTCTAGAAGAGGATAAGAAGTAGCATCAAAGTGCGTGAATTTAACATAAACATTGTTCCTCTGATCGGCATCGACTAGGCTATTGCCCTTAGCTATTTCAGTCTGTTTACTTTGGCACTACTCTACACAGGGCCCCACTCAGTAATGTGGTGGGAGTGGGGGTCTTTTTACTGTCGTAAGTTGACAGCTAAATGGCCCCACTTCTCCACCAACATCTGTGATGAGAGTCTTCGCTATAGGAAGCGCTCGTAGTGGCGCTCACTGATCTAAACCGATCAGTGAGGTTAAGTAACGTACAACAAGGACAAAAACCTAATGGATGATCAAAGTGGCAATTTATCACGAGAGTTTTCGTGCTTCGGAGGGCACGTTAAGCCGCTGGTGCAGGCCGTTGTCGATTGAAGACAGTCGTGAAACCAAGTCAGAGGCCATTTGGCGGTTTGAAAGCTCTGACACCAAGGCAGGTTGGTCATGTTCGCCACGTTTTTGATTTTATATCTACGTAATAAAGATATGGAATTCGTTATTTTTACGATAGATGCTGCCGATTATACTGAACCGTGTCGATTGGTCGTACTATTACATTTAGCAAATATAGCTCCAAGTCAACACTTCTGGGCAGCACCTTTGTAGGGATCATTTATTTATCAGACTGAGAGGCAGACTTTGGCAGGATTGCTGACCGCAGTGTGGTGATAAAATATTCAAAAATTTAAGAAACACGTTCCTGTCTCTCTTTAAACGAATCAGTATTGCTCATTTTAAAAACCAATTCTTCTAAAAGAAAGAATAATACGAAATTATGAGCATCACCGTTACATAATTAAAAATAACATTAGATACTTGAATTTTCCTCTCCCTTTTTAATTACAAAACCCGCGAATCAAGCAGTTCTAAATAAAAAATAGAAATTACGCACTAAGCTTTTTATATTTATACTAATATTTTGAAATGAGGACAATATATGCATGGTCTTTATCTACGTTGAATCATGTCTGATACCGTGTTAGTACAGTCTAGTTACTTAATTCTGAAATGACTGTCAAATCATTTACTTTACGCAATACTTATTTAAATTTATAAAATTCCAATAAATATAAATTAGTTTTTTTAAATCGAAATTTAAGGGGGTGATTCTGCCCATGAAACTGAACAACTCTCCCAAAAGGACCTGATACGAAATCAAAAAAAATATTTCGCCTTCCCATACAAAGGCAAATCACTTAGCACAGGTTGTAGTCAAAGTCAAAGTCAAAAATATTTATTTCATAGAACATACAAAGTGCTGCTTGAAAACGTCATAAAAATACATAAGCAAAATCAATATAAATCAGAAAATTAATATAAATGTAGGGGTTGTATGGGGACGCGAAATTTCAGTTTCATGGGCTGAAGCACATCTTTATTTTTAAGGGATAAAAGGTTTTGTCATGCTAAGGAGGATAGAAAAGCGAAAAGAGAAAAGAAAAAAATATGTAATTTTCTTTTTTTATGGAACCTCCCCTCTTTTGGTAATGCAAACGGGAAAATTCTTCACTTCTTCAAAATTCGGTCACACTCAAATTAGGGGTAGGTACGAGAACTTTTTGCTACAACAAAACTCTTAATTGAAAAAGCTGTATTTTAATGTACTGTATTTTTATAATCTCATGCTTAAATTAGACACTCATGCCTATAATCCCTTTCGGGGTTATGGGCGTCATGTCAATTTCAAAAATTTATTAATTACCTCAGGACTATACTCTTGCCAAGAAAAATTTTTTTTGTAAATTGGACGCGTAACAAACATACAAAAAAATGTAATGGAACCTACTCCTTTTTATGAAGTCGATTCGCCATCAGCCCATATACGCGTCCCCACCGAAGGATTTTAGGCCATAGTCCACCAGGCTGCCCTATGCGGGTTAGTGGACCGCTCGTCTTTTGAAAATGAATTTTCTTGGACAAGCGGGTTTCATCACGATGTTTTCCTTCACCGTTAAGCAAGTGATAATTAGAAATCCGTACATAAATCCGAAAAGACGAATTTAGTGGTACAGGCCCGCACCAGGATTTGAACCCGCGGTCTTCCAATCACAAGTCTGGCTCATTACTAACTGGGCTATCACTGCTTTTGAAGTCGATTAGAAACTAGGAAACAAGAAAGGAGAAACGTACAATTATTACACTTATTTCACTTATCAGAGTCATCCATACACATAGACCCACAAAGGCGAGTGATAAAAAAAACCGGCCAAGTGCGAGTTGGACTCGCGCACGCAGGTTTCCGTACCATTATTATAAAAACGAGCAAATAAAAGACGTTTGTTGTATGGGAGCCTCCTTAAACATATTTTTTATTCTGTTTCTTAGTATTCTTTGTTATAGCGGCAAGAAAAAAAACATCATCTGTGAAAATTTCAACTAACTATCACGGTTCATGAGATACAGCCTGGTGACAGACGGACAGACAGGCAGACGAACGGACGGACAGTGTTAGTAGATTTTAAAAACAAAAACCGCAGTGAAATTGGTCCATTCGTTTAGGAGCTGCTATGCCACAGACAGACACACAGATACTTAGAAACACACGTCAAACTTATAACACCCCTCTTTTTTTGTCGGGGATTGAAAAAGAGTGTTTGCGCATGTTATACATGCAGTGTATAAGTTAGTCTATAGTGTTCTCACAATCCAAACCTATTACATAGCTTCATTGTCAAGCGAGTTCTATCCCAAATCCATATTAAGCAATTGCCTCTCTAAAACTGCTCCTTACTTGAAAACCTTCAGCCGACATTTACTAACTTAGCTATCCACACAGTGCCTAGTATTGAACTGCCAAGGCTCATCGTGAATTGGTTAACTTGCTGCCGTATATCGCAGGCCAGATCTCCTTGAGCTCATCCGGCGCCCTTGGCTGAAGGGCCTCGCTAAAAATAGACCCATGTTTCACAAGGCAGAGGCGGTGCAATTTGGTCTCACAGTGACATTTGGTCACAGATTTTTAGTTACATTAGACAAAGTGGTCATACATAGATTACGCCTAATAACAATTAATTTGTTGAGTTATCTCAATCTCAGACCACAAATATATGAGGTGACATTAGTAGTTAGTAAAACTGTAGGAGTGATTCTCCCCGTGGAACTGAACAACTTTCCAAAGGAACCTATACAAGATGTTTAAAAAAAAACCCTAAAAAAAAGATAATTCAAAATTAATGAAAATTTAGCTTATTGCGCAGCTCTATTACAAATATGACAATTTTGTCATATTAATTATATGAAACTTTCATTTTCAAAGATGTCAAACCGTGCAACTGATTACTAAAGTTGCGACTATTTCACTTTTAAAATTAAATTTTTGAATATCTTTTTTTTGGGTCTTTTTGAAACACCTTGTATAAAATCTAAAACAAAAATTTTGATTTCCCATACAAAGGCAAATCAGCGGATCGTACAGAGGCCAGCGCATCACGTTACTCCATTTTCCTTGATACCTCTCTTATCGCAACAGTACAATGAAGAGGTGATTTTTTATCATATTTGGCCTAGGAAAACAGTGTTCAGTTTCGTAGACTGATTAACATCTTTAATTTTTACTGACTACTTAAAGTTTTGTGTTGTTAAAATGTAACTACGATGATGACTCAAATACCGCTTGTGACCAAATCCGTGAGTGACCAATCTGCACTATCTATCAGCCCATCATGACCCCGTGATCGGCTCGTATCCGCTTGCAGAGTAGAGTGCTTAGCTTACTGAGCAAGTATAGCTAACACGCCAGCGCTTTGCGAGAGGTAGTCAAGTCTTTGGTTATACTCGCTTATTAATAGACTAGTAGCTTTCCGCCCGGGACTTCGTTCCCGTGGGAATCCAGAAAAATTATGTAGCCTATGTTACTCAGGGATAATGTAGCATTCGGTCCAATTAGTTTCGAGTCTATTCAATGCAAACAAACAAACAATCAAATCTTTCCTCTTTATAATATTATATAGTGTAGAAAAGCACACTGCCTTAGTGTTTATCACTTACCAATGACATTGAAAATTTGTGAGTGAGATTAGCGCTCATCGTTTCCATTTTTTTTATTATGAGATGGGTTAACTCTTGACCCCAATCTTGACCAAGGTCATAGATTACGTCGACGATGGAGCGAGTTAACCCAAAAAAATGCCATGAATAGACCACGGGTTTGGTTGGTGCGGTTTTAATACCAGAGCTGCACTGTCACTGCTCCGCTAATATTTAGGCAGAGTGGACCAATTTTTAATTCCAAGTTCAATTCTCTTGCCAGCCCATATATGTCCCCACCGAGGGGCACGGGCCTCCCTTCGAAACACGAAGGGGATTTAGGCCAAAGTCCACCACGCTGGCCCAATGCGGGTTTATGGACCACTCGTCTTTCGAAAATGAATTTTCTTGGACGAGCGGGTTTCATCACGATGTTTTCCTTCACCGTTGAGCAAGTGATAATTAGAAATCCGTACATAATTCCGAAAAGACGAATTTAGTGGTACAGGCCCGCACCAAGATTTGAACCCGCGACCTTCGGATTACAAGTCTGGCTCATTACCAACTGGGCTATCAAGTTCAATTATATTAACTAAAAAAATAATTGTCCATGATAAAAACGTAAGAACCGTCTTCAATCCTAAATGCCTATCAGCAGATAACTACAAACTAAAACGTCGTCTACATATAATGTGTATGTGTTTTTATTGTTTCTTTTTTAATTAATTTCGATAAAATTTATACTTACGGGACCACGGCATGAATATTCTTTTTGAACAAAAAAGAATTTTGAAAATCGGCCGACAATTGGCGGAGTTATCGCTTAACAAACATACAAAAAAACATACAGTCGAATAGAGAACTTCCTTTTTTTGTATTCGGTTAATAAGGTTAAGTATTTTTTAAGTAATAAAGTAAATTCGGATACCATGCAAGTCCTACTTATTAAATTGGGGGTTATTAACGAAGTTCACGTAACGTTCAGCGTTCTGTGTGCACTCCGAGTGCGCATGCGTGCCCTGCTCTGGCGTCAAACTTTGGAAAATAATCTGATATCTCAGGAATTCAATACGTTTAAAAAAATAATAATTTGCAAATAACAATGGTAATAATAAGTAGATTAAACAACACACACATACTCTCACGCCTGTAATCCCTATCGGGGTAGGCAGAACATCAGTGGTTCTAAAACCACTTGATGCCACGTCTGACATAAATTCTGAGGGTTATAGATGAAACGTGATGTATAGTGGTGAGAAGTTGTCAGCCTATACCAAAACCCTCGAGTCCCACTAACGGACTTTTACAGTATGCCTGGGCAAGAGTTGGCAGGTTTTTTTTCCACTGCCAGTCCAGTGTATTTTTTATTTATTTTTTATTATAAGATGGGTTAACTCTTGACCTCAATCTTGACCATAAAGGTCAAAGATGAGGTCGACGATGTAGCGAGTTAACCCAGAAAATGCCTATAAAGGCACCTAATAAAACCATTAACAAGAATACTTAATAAAAAAAGATCGATACGATACAATTCAATGAAGCTTATTTAAAAATATATCCGAGTTATTGTGAATGAGGAAAATCTATGAATAAAGGGATAATAATCTATGAATAAATGGAAAATAATTTATGAATCGTGAAGTTCGTTGAAAGTGAAAGCGATATGATTCTACAAAACTTAAAGTTGTAGCTAAGCAGAGGTTTTACGTTATGAATTAAATACAGTTACTTAATCAATGCAACGCTTTTATAAAATGGGGTTCCGAAGAAAACAACCCAGTCTTTTTTCCCGACTGTGAGAGTTGGTTATGTGATTTTTTACTCGTTACCCTTAATTATTTAATCTGCACTGCACAGCTAACACGGCCCGCGACAATCTCGCGCGTCGCTTCACTCCTAACAGTGAAATTTAACTTTGACTGAAATTTTGACCGCGTTGCTTTCACGTTGTGCTTGAGCTGCTGTATATTTCTACTAAAATATTGGTTTCAGTGTGAATTGCCAGTTTATTCTGAGGGAAGATTATCGCTGTAAATATCGTCTCGCATAGTGTTGAGTCAGCGCCTCTTCACTCTCCTATGACGTTTGCCAAAATGTTAAGTGATTTTCACTGTTATTTCTTTTGTTTTGTAGTATTAACACTTTGCAGAATCGTCAATTAAATTTGATGGTACTCATTGACCTAATATCACTATTATGCTATTTAAAATATCATACTGTCCCCGCCTTTCCGTCTTGTTGACGTAAACAAGGACGGCATTACATTTAAAGTAGCTTTAACTTCAATTAAGGATTCTGTAACTGAGTGTAAGTATGTTTATTTAGAGTTAATAACCAGTCATAAATAAAACAATACTAAAATCGTATTTTATGTTAGAGTAAAAAAAAAGATTTGTCTAACGGGGTTTCATCTCGTGTCTTGATTCTTTGGATTAAACGTCGGTGACGAATGGCACCACCCATCCCTTTATGCCGGTATTCTAAAAATTTTCTAAGTATGATCGTCCTCAGTATGTTACCACCGCACTGAGATCGCCAATAATCTTGGCCTTTGCCAGTTAATAACATAAGCCGTCAACGTGGCCGTGGTTATTCAAGTTCACTCCATACTTACTTACACGATAAAAAGAAAGGAACGTAGTAGGCTGTCAGCCCCCAAACCGTCAAACCGCGAAGATCAGTAAGCATCAAGAGATGTAGTGAACGAGCGGGGTGGTAAGACAGAGGCTGTGTAGCGGGCGGTCGATAGGGCCGCGCAGGCGCACGGGAGCACCTCGACGTCCACCGAGACGACCGCCAGATAACACTGACACGCTCCTCGCTACAAGAACACTACATGGGCTTGAGATGGAAATTACTCCCTTTGAGAGCACTTTCACATTAGGTAGTTCAGCCGCGAAACAGCGTAAAAGAGAAATTTAGTCCCGTTACAGAAGGAGCCATTGTGTATCCTGTTCTCTGTAAAAAATTTTGTAAAATGTTTGTGTACAATAAAGTATAAATAAATAAATAAATAAGGAGATTTAAGTCTTGATCTATACTTAAGTTTCGATTATCTCTTTCTCCTACTAAAATGACAAAGACGACTGCTACTTAAGTATTGACGGCCGGTTTGGTCGAGTGGTAGTGACGCTGCCTCTCGATCGGCGGGTCCTGGGTTCGATTCCCAGTCGGGGCAAATATTTGTGTAAAAAGCAGATGTTTGTTCTCGGGTCATGGGTGTTTGTGTCTGTCTTTGTGTGTTCCAAGGGACCCACGACACAAGGGAAAACCTTAGTGTGGGCCTTTGAGTGTGAAGCGTTTTTTTTTTTTAAGTTTAGATCAGAGTTTGAGTCGCGTTCTGTAATACGGACCTTAAATCTTCTACACTCAAATACAAACCTATGCTGCTAAAATACGTATTTCGCAAACGCAATGTGTTTTTTAAACTTATATTGTTTTTGTGATTGCTTAATTTTGCACGCAAAACAAGTTTCGTAATTGCGAAAGAACATTACATACACTCACGGCTGTAATCCCATACGGGTTAGGCAGAGCATCAGTGGTTCAGGACCAATGCGAAAGAAGACGAGTTACATTTGTAACTGAACTTTATATTGTACGTACAGCCAACATATTATTACGTAAAGCGATTGGTCTAAAAGCGTAAAGTTTTGCAAATAAATTATTTTAAAACGTCGCTATTTTTTAAAAAGTTTTCTGGATGTAAGTTTGTGTGATAGTTTGTTATTCTTTAAGTTAAAAAATCGCGTACTTCACTCGATTTTTTTTTTGGTTATTACAAAAATTGTGTCGTACAGTCAATAACAGATACAGCTTAACACTTTCACTCTTATCGTAAAGGCACAACGAAGGTTTTAATAATAAAATAAAATCATTTATTTTCAGGCAACTAGGCCCATAGATAAATACCTTACAGACTAACATACATATAAAATATTATTTAACAAAATTAAAACTTAATTAACACTATTTCCCGGGTGTTTTTCCGGGGGTGTCTATAACCGGGAATCTCCCTCGAAAACGGCGGAACACCACGCCCTCCGGCCAAAAGCTCTCCTTCATGACTGTCTCCAGCATGAACGTCGGGAACAGCACCACAAATGCTTTGAAAATAGCAAAAAAAAATTGATGGGCTTTATACTAGTTACATTTAATTTAATATAACAATCAATTTCTTCAAATTACATTACAGCTACGACTTTTGTAGCGTATTCGTAGCTTCGTAGCAAGGTAACAAGCACGTTGTTTGCCAACTTTGTAGCTTAGTGGCCGTGTGAAGGCTCATTGACTTTCTTCTTTCTTGTTAGGGAAATAAAAATAATTTGGAAGTATAATTATACTTACAAGTGTAAGCAATTGCCTCCTTTATAGAGGTAGATAGACAATCAGGAAAAAATAAAAAAGTTATAAAAATTTGTATATTCATACTAGCTTTACGCCCGGGACTTCGTTCCCGTGGGAATTTCGGAAAATTTTGTAGCCTACTCCATACCAAATTTGATCGAAATCAGTCCAGCCGATCTTGAGTTATAAGTGGTGTAACTAACACAACTTTGTTTTATATATTTAGATTACTTGGTCCAATTAAAGTAATTCAGACATAATTCATTTCACTAAACAGATACCAAAATTTTATATCAGAGCAAAAAATAAAGCGATTGACCAAAAAGTAATTAATATTACGTACTTTTACGAAAATTCTAACAAACAAAATTCCTTGGTACTCGAAGTACTTTTCCTTAATCCTCTCGCGATTCCTGGAACGGAGCATCTGAGTGCAATCCGCAGATCGTAAACAGATGACGCATGTTTTGCTATTTGACCAAAAACGTCTGTATAAACATTTCCTCCGCCGCCCACGACGCCTCGGCATTTCCTCCGCCGCCCACCGATTTTCACCACTCCTGTTTTGTGAAATAAACTTACTCTCGAATGTAATATCGATATTTACGGAACTTTCCCTCCATGTGGCCCCTGTAATATTTAAAAAAAACCATTGATGCGCAACGAGGAAACAATTAGAACTGATGATAAGCTACATCAGTTCTAATTGTTTTGGTAGGTATTTAAAACATAATGTAATGGTGTTTGTTTGTTTCAGTGTGCAACTTCATAGTACATGAACGATGCGTGGGGCAGGTGGTCACACCATGCTGCGGGGTGGCGCCGAGCCTTATCAAAGTAAGTACCACCTTAAGTACAGAGGGCCGCACATAAGATTATCCCATGCGTGCTATTACGATTAGAACGGTTTTGCAATGAAACTGGGGTAACTTGATGCGTTGGCCTCTGTACATAGACTACAAGTTTTCGGAAACAAATTAAGTACACATCATTTAACTTGAATTCATTCACTTCCCTTCGTGTTTCGAAGGGAGACCCATGCCCCTCGGTGGAAACGTATATAAGCTGATAAAATGGGAACAGCACACAAAACTCATCAATTGTGAAATTTGTGGAACATTTTATGACTATAATTTACTTCTTTTTTTCTATATTTGCTAACTAATGGCGGAATCTTGTTATTGGCTGTTTGTCACCCTAATGTTAAACTGAATGTATTACTAGCTGTAAGATTTCCAAATAAAAATAAAATTTAAAAACAGTCCTGTATGCAATGGATTCGTATTTTTCCAACATAATAATGCAGGAAATCGATAGACTCGATATGGATATTCAATTCTTTGAAAAATAGCGTCCATGATCGTAATATAGAATTGCGAAGTCACCAATATTAAGTAAAGAAACCCTAATAAAGATTGTAATACGTTAGAGCCTCAGCAGAGTGCGCAGCTAGCAGGTGCGGATGACGATTTTGGAGCACTACCCCCCCCTGATTTTGATATTCGACAAAACTATTCCTGTCAACTATCATCATCTGTAGAGAGATTAGTTTTTCATCCTCGGGAAAAACAGGTATGTAAGTACACTATAACACACCTATAAATCAAAACAGGGATGTAAGTAGAAATTGGAACAAATAGTTCTGAATAATTATGATTTTAAATGTCGCGTTCATGTTTTAAAAATAGAACGGCGGGTTTTGTCTAATTTGCAAAAATTAAAAACTTATTTTTCCTTTACTTACAATTGTTTTATTTACCTCGCATGGAGGATGAAAAGCAGAGTGTTTACCTCGGGTGGAAGTAACAATAACACCCTTGTGTAACAATCTACTATTCTTTTATACAGTAATTTCTTCCTATCAATACGCATTAAACCTTTTATATTTAAACTAATATTCTGATATGTTCATAGTCTTCATCTACTATGAATCACCTCTGATGCCGTATCACTACACTCAGACTGAGAGTCATTTCACTACACTTATAAAATTTCATTAAATGTAAATTAGTAGACGAAACTTTAGAGGGTGATTCTCTGCATAAAAAAGAACAACTTACCCAAAGAAATTCTGAAAAAAAAATTTCAACTGCCCATACAAAGGAAAATTATAGAAGCAAAACATGTTGTATAGGGGCAAAACAATTTTTTCGTATCTAAACCTGTTCCTTGGAAAAAAAATTCAGTTTTATGAGCTGATCCATATCCATAATTTTTGCCAATTAATTAAAAGTCTCCCAAATACAAGTTATTGTTATAAAAATACGTGCCTGTTATCTATAGGGTAAATTAATAACATTATGAAAGTAGATGGATTAAAAGCGTTGTAAGTCTCCAGGGAGTGATGTCGTGACATGGCTGCATAATTTGACCTAAATAGCACCACATAATAGAATATACTGTATTTAAAAAAACCGGCCAAGAGCCAAGCACAGTGTAGGGTTTCGTCGTTGAAAAAAATATTGTATTACTTGATCGACTATTACTCGTTAACTTGAAAAGCCATCTTAGCGGTGATAGTTTTTCTTTCGCTACTAGGCTACTAGTACCTCCTTGAATTTTTTTAATATTTTACGAACAACGGTTTAGCTGGTAGAGATCTTTAGGGGGACTCCTTATGGCCATATTCACCAAATATTCTACTCACAGTTAATCTGCGATTAGTAGATAATAAAGCCAAATGTAAAAAAAATATATAAAATAAGATATAAAAAAAACTCGGGTTAAATTGCTTACCGAGTGTCTAGCACTTGGTGAAAATAGTCCTAAGTATAACAATAATTATGACTTAAAGCTTTATATTTCGTTTTAATAATCGTTGAGGTCAAGAGTTAACCCATCTTATAATAATAATAAAAAAATGAAATATTTAACGTGTGGCTAATTTTGTTACAGAATCCGGTGGCCCACTGTTGGTCAGAGCCGACACACCACAAACGGAAATTCTGCACTGTGTGTCGGAAGCGTTTAGATGAATTACCCGCGCTGCATTGTATGAGTAAGTCGTCTACATACATCACAACTTATACGTTTGATAAAGCTGACATATGTTATGAATGCGCAAAATTATCACGATTTGGTTTAGCTGTTAGTGACGATGCCTCTTAATCCTTAAGTCTTGCATTCACATTTGTGCAAACAGTGGATTTTGTTATGTGTGTGTTTATATGTGTCCCATAGGACCAACGATACAATGGAATATTTAGAGTAGTAGTCCGTGAGCCCACCGTATGGTAGTTTACGTGACATGACATCATTTTGAAACGCGTGGCACACAATAAGGGAAGTTATGGAGAGCTAAAAATAATCTAACTTAGCACCTAGATTTAGCCGAAAGTATGATATGATCTGTCACTTTCAGTGCAAATTTCAAGGTAGCATTATAATACTTGTACCAGCATATAGCGCCTCAAGTTCAAAAGAGAGAAAACTTAAGTCTGGAAGAACTTGTTAGACTGTCTAAAAGGTTATCGTACTTCGGGCCATGTAGGTACCAGAAGCTCAAGTACGATGTGCTCGCGCGCAAAGTGTGGCGCGGTCCTATGTCAAAATATCAACATTGACAACGCTAGTGGGCGAGCAAGCCTTTGCGCGGGGCCCTCGCACAATCAAAGTGAAGTTTCACAGACAGCTGAGTGGCGGGTCGCGCGAGTTTGTCGCGCATCGTGCTCGAGCTGCTGACAGACTTAAGTTTTCTTTGTGACAATGTTTTCTTTTTATCTCCTGCCACGAGTATCATAATGACACCTTTAAAGTGTTACCAGAATTAAAAGATCTTTTCATACTTCCGACCAATTCAGAGTGCAAAATTCAATTGGTTTCAGCATATTATAGCGATACTGACCGTGTGCCATACGTTTTAAAATGATGTCATATCACGTAAGCTAACTTGCGATAAGCTTTGAGACGGACTATAAGCTTTTGAGGTTGTGGCGGAATTATTTTCAATTAAAAGCTGAACCGAGCAATTTTTTATTTTTCTATTCCAACCACGAGGCTCTTACGAATGATGTAAATATTCAAAAACTAAATCTTAGTCTTTTTTTTCTAACAAACAGCGGCACTCACTACTAAACATGCCGAAGGTTTGCAATGATTTTTGTAATTTTTTAGATAAATGCTAATGTTTTTGATGACAGTGTGTTATATTTTTGGCGTTTGTTAAGCTAAAATTTCAAATTAACAGGTAAGTAAGTAATGATAGGGTATGAATAGATTCATTACGAATTAAACCATAACGTAATATTTTTTCTACTGAGAAATAGTACAAACTAGAGAATAAACGTGAATGTTTATGTTTAACCCTGTACTCCTCATCCATACACAGACGCCTATAATACTTTGACAATCATTTATTAGATGGAACATGAGTATAGTGGTGATATATTGTCAATTTTTCACCCACGGTGCAGCAAAACCCTCGCATCCCACTTACTGGCTTCTACAGTATGCCTGAGAAGAGTTGGCAGCTAGCACACTCCCAGTCCCGCATGGAAGTGATCAACAGCCTTTTTTTTTCATCACTCTTCACATCAAGTACTAGTTTTCAGCTCGTTACCACAAAACCTTAACTTCCTATCAACCCTCACCTTGTTCTTTAAGTAGGATTGAGTTCTGCTAGATAAAAGTAGTTTGATTTCCAATAAAAAACAGTTATAAAACATGAGCCACGTACCTCTACAGTATGCGAGTACTATGTCCACGGCGAGTGCGTGGACTTCGCAGCGGCGGACTGCAAGGAGAACGCGACGTACTGCGCGGGCACAGAGCCCAGACACGTGCACCACTGGCGCGAGGGCAACCTGCCCAACAACAGCAAGTGCGCCGCCTGCCGCCGCGCCTGCTGCAGCGCAGAGTGCCTCACGGGGTACCGCTGCGAGTGGTGCGGCAGCACGGTGAGTTAGGGCAGGTCAAACAGAGGGCGCGGGTGCCTTCGGGCGAGCCATCGGAGCACCATTTCTATCTGCCTATCTTCTTCTGCTTCTATCTACCAATGCGCTTTAATGACCTTGGGGCTGCAAACTCGATGGCGTCCAGCGAGCGATGAAAACGTAAATTAACGGACGCCACCAGCGGCAGCGGTGGCGTCCGTTAATTTACGTTTTCATCGCTCGCCACACGCTGTATAGAAACTTTTATATGCTTGGAGCGAGCGATGTAAACATAAAACCACCGCCGCCGCTCCGCTGATCGCTAACATCCAGTATGTAGCCTTACAATGCAGTGCTCCGAAATAGCAAAAAGTTGAAATCCCCACCAATATTATAAATGCGAAAGTAACCCGTCTGTTACGCTTTCACGGCTAAACTACTGAACCGATTTTGATGAAATTTGGTACAGAGATAGATTAAACCTTGGGAAAGGACATAAGCTACTTTCATCTTACAGCTAGGCACGATATAACCAACTGAATCGGAGTCCTACCAAATCTAGTTTAATACCGTGCCCGATTCCTTAATTTAACAATGTTTCGTTGCAGTGTCACGCTGGCTGCCGTGCACTCATCCCAGAAGAATGCAACTTCGGGATGCTGCAGCCGATCTTCCTGCCTCCCTCAGCGGTTTCCATTCCGAGGACCGAGGTCCCTATGGAGGCCATCATCGGAGTGCACGTTCGCCCTCCGCCCTTACAAAGGGACTTCGGATGCCGTAAGTGTCTCATTCGCAGCATCCACACCACTCCACCAGTCCTCATGTGCCTCGCCATTCGCGCTTTCTAGCTTCTAGCTCTTCTATCAGCTGATTATCGAGCGGGCGCTATTAGATTTTTGTATGATGCTGTAGAAACTATCAACATGCTTGATCTATTTCGACAGACATTATTTTTTGTGATCGATTCGTGATTTTGTACTATATGCGATTTGCTATCTTTTTCTTAGATCGTGGACAGTAGTTTCATTTCCATGAATAAGTAGTTTTCTGGTTAAACTCGCACAGTAAAATAATATTTTAGAGAATGCAGATTTAACACTTTTGACAGTCCCCATGTGACACTTTTGACAGTGCGTTTCTGCAGCTTATGTCCGCCAAAACCCACGTATGATACCTTGGACTGGTAAAGTGTTGAGTCCAGAACGCCAACCATCAAATAAGTAAATCAAATCTTCAGTTATTTTTTAATTGATAGGCAAAAAAAGTCTACCACCAATTAAAGACCATCTATTGCGGTAATTATCGCAAACGTGCAGATTTTGTCACGATGCATAATCACAAAAAAAACATCATTGGAGCACTAAACAAGGGAAATCTAATGGCGTCCGCGTATATGCGAGTGCGGGGGTAGCGGGTAGTAGTGAGGTTGGAATCGCGCGGCACATGTGAGCGAGGCGTGGTGCATGAGTGTGGTGTCGCAGCGCGGCGGTGGGACCCGGCGCGGCTGGTGACGCTGGCACGCCGCTTGCTGCCGGCCGCCTGCTCCCCCCACGGCGGCGCCTCGCCCCCCTACTCCAGAGGTACCACTGCCACGACCCACCACTCCTCCCAGCCGTTCGTTTGCCTTCACGTCGGAACAATTTTCTCTCTAAGACGAAATTACTTTTTTCTCTCTGTTATGTTAGTCTTGAATTTTGTAAGATATTTGTTTCTGTAGTTGAGTTACGAGATAAAACCATCTGCATTGTGGTTTGGCTAAAAACGTATATGACTATTTAACCAAAAAAAGGGCTAAATTAAAAGTTAAATTTACAAAATAAAACTATAAGAGAAAATTATTCTGCAACGGAATACAATTGGTGGATCTTAAGCGCTGACCTTGAGTGACACCCAGTATTTTTTATATTCATTTAAAAAAATTACAAGAATACGATTTACTAAGCGCAAGCGTTCAAGATCCGTTAAGCCCTAACTGTAAAGATATCTCCGTGCTTTCTTCACTTTTCCGCCTACGCTTTGACTTTACAAATCAGTATTTTCAGCAATTGTGATTTAAGGTAGCATGCATTGCATACCTCAAATCAACAGAACTACCCCTGACCTTTTGCTGGTCTAATCTAAACTTTCCCTCATTAATAATAATCATTATTATTTTTTACTGATTCAGCAAACGAAGTCAGTTTGACCAAAATTGTAAAGGCTCTTAGGCAGTAATAAATCTTACAAAACGGGAATGGTACAATCAGGTTTTAATTAAGTAACATAATCAATATACAAGTTAAAGATTTTAAAATGTGTACCTGGAATTCTCAAATTATTAGCCCTAGAAGGTTAGCCTATATAGATTGATCGTTATTACTTTCTGTTCTATCAGAGTCATATCTTAACTAATCTAGGCGTAGTTCTGCAAAGGACAGCGCATTAGACACTGTCACATTTTATTTCCATCCACTCTGCGCTGTAATCATCTCAGTATTTTTAAAGCCCCCGTCGCTTTCCTACTGTTTCGGTCACGGCGTATGCGCATCGCAAACTGTTTATACTGTTCTATACACTGCAGTGTCTGCTGACTGTAACCGTGCATGTTCCCGTGCTTAACGCTGTATTAATAATATACCTATATACTACAACATCTATGCACACACTACTCAGCACAAATTTCGATCTTAAAACTCCCAAATTCAAAATCAAATCGATTCCTTTCATTCAAATGATTTCAATCATTCTCCTCTTTTCTTCCGAATTTAAATTACCTACACCCCTTTTTGAAACTACAAGATTACTATTCACTAAACACATACAGAAGTATTTGTGTGTAGTATCACTCTGTGCGCTGTTTTATATTATCGCTGTAGAAACAGCCTTATTAGATGCAAAATCTGTAAAGTTCGTCATTATTTTAATAAGATCTCATTAAACTATGAACTTAGTACCAAATCAAAATCCCTTCTAGAAAAAAATCATGATTGTTATTTTTACAAAGCTTTTAAGTGACTCCAAATCCTAGCTGGAGTAGCAGCCTGCTGTAATCTTGTAGTTTCGTGTCGATGCCTTCACTCTGTCTCGCTCAAGTTAGCATATTCAATTGGCTCTCGTCGGTAGCCGCCCTCTAAGAATACTCATGATGCAGTATTCCACCTGCAGGTAACAGACATACAAACACATCTAACAGCCATCTACATACAAAATATGGTGTTCACGTTTGTTGGTGTCCTGTGGAGTTTATGTATCACATTTAGGGTCTTGCCGCAAGATTTTCCAATGTTTAATGGGTTTTTATTACTTGTTTAGTACATTTTATTGTACACAATCTTCAAAACAAGGGACTAAATACCCGCTAGACAATGCTTAGTATCAGGTAAGGCTGCTAAAAGTAGTGATTACATGACTGTAACAGCAAAAACTACCGCGCCGAGTCGTAGCACATGCTACGTTACTACGCAGTTGCTACGGCGTAGGTGCGCGGTAGTCATTATTTTTTAACGATGTGAATTTAACCGCCACTACACTATAAAGGCTAAAATGTGCTGCAAAGTGTCTATTCAAGTTGTAGTACTGGGAGTCTCTTGTACAACAAACGGATGTGATAATTAGGAAAAATAAATCATAATCAATCATTCTTTTCATGATTTTTTCAGCTATAAAATATAAAAAATAAAAGTGCTTAAAATATAACACAACATGTTTATTGTACATGGGACGTTAACGTTTAGATGTGTAGAAAATTTGTTTGAAGCATTTTTAAATTTTTAAGATCCATACACATCATAACTAGCAGGTAACTTATAGGTTCACTAATAAAATAGATATAGATTAAATAGTACTGAATAAAAATGCTATCAAACAAATTATAGAGAATGTGTATTAAACAAAAGTATGTATTAACTACTATGTTATTTGAATTAAGTATATTTTGTCAATATATGTGGGATTAACATGTTCTAATATAAATAACAAAGCCGTGTGTGTTTGTGTGAACACTGGTTATCTTTCAAGATGATGATTCGGAATCATTAATACAGCCTATAATCATTTCAACAGTGTAACGTGAAAGCTGTATCTGGAAAACTGTTTTAAGTGGCCGCGTGTAGTAAATTGGCCATTGCAATAAGCAGCTTAGGCAGTACTTTGGTTACATTATTTTTTCTGAGCCCACGGGTCAACAAACGATACCCGGCCATCTCATATTCCGATTTTTCACACAATAAGTTTTGGTAAAAAAACTCCATTACATGCATGACGCTGAATCATATCATTATCTTCGTGGATAACATTGTTTAGCACTAACACATAAGGCAATAAGGCGTATGAGACTAAAATAATTAGATTACCGCATTGCCCATAGCCATAACTAAACAATCTAACCAAATCCATTAACTGGATACATTAATTTTAATAAGTCAGGCGTTAAGCGCAAAATCGAATCAATTTGTCTTCGACTCTACTAGTTAAGAGTTAAAGATGATTACCTGCTTCAATCGTAAATCCAAAATCTTGTTTAACATTGGAAATATTTGATTGTTAATGAAAAAACAGACCTTAAATTCTTTTGGTACAGAACTCTTGCCAAAAAAAAGGAAAATATAAAAAGCACAGTTTTAAAAGATGCACGAATTTGGTTTTACGAGAAAGAAACATAAGACAATTGGGTGGGGGAGTGGGGGCGGTGGTGGGGTGTGGGTATGTGACGTGGTGGGTGTTGCAGCGCGGAGTGTGAGCGAAGAGTTCAGCTCAGGCTGCGACAACCGCTCGGCCTCTGGTGCGGCCTCCACCGGCGCGCCCTCCGAACAGGACCACCGGCCCGACCATAAGCAGCACCGGGACCGCACGCCTGACGACAGGGATGAAGGTACCTCACAATAACTACACTGAACTTCTCACACCACACAATTTGGGTCGATAATCTGGTAAATGTTGCGATGATGAGGGCTTTAATGTCTAGCTGTAAATAAAATTTCCTTTCTCGCAGAGTAGGTTTCAGAAAAAAAACTATTTAACGCAGACACTTGTCCAAAGAATGTTTAGTAGGAAGCGATCTCCAGCAGTGATAGTCTATTCACTTATGTTATAAATCTTCATCAAACAACAAACAAGCTCTAAACAAATGAACTACAAACAAAAGACTGGAAATTTTAGATTCTTCTCGAGTTAAAGCTGCACTTATATGAAGTTACATGGAACTATAGATCTCCTCGCAACCTATAGCAGAAAGCTCTTGCATGTTGTTAGTGTACAACATTCCTCGCAGAAGCTAATAAAATTCTTTAACTTAATTAACTTCTAAACTACCATGAGAGTTGAACCTTTCAGCATTTGAGAGTATAAATGCTACAAAATCCAACATTTTCCTATAACAGAAGTAGTAAAAGTGTACGATGGAGACGGCGCATGGTCGAGACGCTTATACCGGCCCGTGGTGGTGGGACGCAACTGGAACGAGCGGGAGCTGGTGTCGGCAGCGCTGAGGGCATTCCACGTGGCCCGCGACCCCGACCAGTTCGAGTTGACAGACGCCCTGGCGGGAGACGAGCCTCCACTCAAAGACCCCACGCCTCTCGCCAGCGTCACTAGGCTTCCGAACAAACGGCCTGCGCTGTTTTTAAGATTTAAGTGAGTATCCCTTTTCTTACCACTACATAATTTTGAAGTAAGTAAAGTCGGCAAGAAATCCATTTTACGAAAGGTACCATAGCTTCCATTGTAGGACTCTGACATCAGGGTTAGTCAAGGTCGCCACAATCTTGATTATACCTAAACGATAAGAAGAAGGTTGTAGTACTGCTGATCATCTTACGAGTATGTGAAAAACCCGATCGTCAGAGTTATCAATCTGCCAAAAGGCGTCTTCTGAAACTAATCAATAACGCCGCAAACTAAAGCATCTACGTAACTTCCGAAACATCATCATTACTATCAAAACTTAATGTGGCAGCTGCATTAAAGTTATTTAAATCTGTCGAGTTTTTTCACTTTACACAAACTTATTTCACTTAAAAGTGACGTTTAGTAGAACCCATTCGTAATAAAAAAAAGCACATCATTTAACAAAGTATACTCTCCTCAGGGAATTGGAAACAGGCAGCGGGGAGGTGAAGGTATACCCGGGACGGATAGCGGGCGGGGGGGAGACGTTCGTGACGGTGCCCATCTCGGGCGAGCACACGGTGGCCGACCTGATGTCTTTTGCGCTCGAGCGCTTCGGCCTCGACCCCACCTCCGCCACGCAGGACTACCGTTGTTCAGAGATCTTACTCGACCGCGGAGGTAAGTTCCTTTTTTCAGAAAGGAAAACTTCCACAACCGACCGAAAACTTTCGAAAACGACATTTAAGGCCGGCTTGGAACTTTTGCTAGAATTAATGCTAGATGAACGTCCGTAAAGTACAGCAGTTATACCGTCATTCAATCACAACAAAAAACAAAAAAAAATCAAGGAAATCATTGGAAATCAATAAAAAAAAAGGAAATCATTGGATTTCATACCCTGCAAGCCCAAGACCTATTTTATGAAAACTTATAGGACATCGGTGTCATAGGCGCCGATGTCCTATAAGTTTTTGACATCGGCGTGGCAAAAAAAATCTAATCACACAAAAAAACAAATATTTTTTTTTAAGTTGTTACGATATCTTTTTGCTAATTTTTATAGCTGCTCTGATCTGCTGCCGGAAAATGCCTTTCGCGACGAAGGGAACTGCTAATTTGTTAGGACACCTAACGTACTCTGGCGTTACCAAATTAGCAGTTAGGACAGCTATTGACCATCCTGTTCCCTCATTGACTTGATTCAATCAATCGGTTTCTTTGCAAGAAAACATTGAGCCGTTTCCTATACTTATCACATTTGGCAGAAGGGTTGACTATGATTTTGGTATATTCAATACTCAAAAGTTCTTTTAGAAGCAACATAAGTTATGTAATGTTTTTCTCATATCATAGATATAGCTACTGAACACTTGAAGCGATCGAATCTAAACCTCAGCCTCAACTTCCTTCCAGTATCAGAAAGGGTGCTAGAAGACTATGAGCGGCCTTGGCGCATCGTGGTGCGTTTGGCGCGGGAGTCGGTCAGACGGATGGAGCTCGCGCGGTTTTACTTGCAGCCCCAAAAAGACCCTCACGGGCCCACGCTTGCTCTCTTCGTGGCCTCGTTACCGCCTGGACTCTCAGAGAGGAATTATGAGAACATTCTCGTCGAGTTTCTGGGGTCAGGTGGGTGTTTACTCAAGGTTTTATGTGAAGGTCTACTTATACTTTCAATCATATAAGTGCTTACCAGATAAAAAACGACTGTGATTTGATTGCGAATCGGAAATCTCGCTCACTGCGAGCTGCTTCATTTTGATGACCACAACAAAGATGACGTAAGATGACGACGCCAACAAAGATGACGTAAGCTCATCAACCCTTGGACCTAGAAAGCTGAAATTTTGCACAAAGGTTCCCTTAACGGTGTAGACAAGGAATAAGGAAGGATTTTATGAAATTCCCTCGGGAACAAAATCCCAAGCAGCCTCTAGTCTTCAAATAACGTCACGGGCACAATAGTAATTCTAGCTTTATTGTTACAGATAATAAATTCAACTCAATCGGGCCGATTTACTACGAGTACGGCTCGATGGTGATCACGTATGAGGACGCAAGCAAAGCAGTGCGCGCGTTATATGCGCTTAGAGAAGCCAAATATGAAGATAAGCATTTATTAGGTAATATTTACTTGTGTTCTGTAGCACAAAGAGAAAAGAAACCCTTACAGGGATCGTCTCAGTTTTTTTCTATACAAATGGCGTCAGCGGTGTCCACTCGAAAAGTTTAGGAAAATTCTAGAAAAAACAAAACATACGGACGTGGTTTACAACTTACGCATCGAAAAACGTGACGATTTCATTAGGTTTTTGAGGTAGAACTTAACCAGAATTTTGAAAGTAAGACTCAGCATTTTGCCGCAAAGCTGCAACTCTACCTATCGCATAAACCCGCAGCGAAGTGGTCGGGCAGCGAGACGGCAAGAAAATCCTCGAAAACCAAAATTGCGCGCTCTCTTTAGAGACGCAAGTCTCAGTTACTGAGACGAAAGTCTAAAAGTTAGTTGTACGTGTAACATTGTTGTTTTATCTGAGAACAGGTTATGACTGTACGTTATTTGTTAAATACGTGTAAAAACAGGCCTTTCTAATAGTTATATTAAAGCGTTTGAATAGTGGTCATAAATTACAGCAAAATTTTAATTTTTATAAGATTTAATTACATACATTGTTTAAAGAAAATGGGAGACCTTTTACATATTTATAATTCCGAACTCTTATTTTAATTTCTTAGGCTAATCTCTATTAGTGTCTCCCCGCCAACGGTTACGTTAAAACAAATTGTCGAGGAGGGATATCAGCGCCTTTATTTGCTTTTCCAATCATCCTTACTTTTTGTCGTTTTCCTAATTTATTTTTTACTGAAATGGTTTCTTTGTGTGTGCAGTTATGCTGTTACCTAGTATCGAGCCGTCGATGGTGCCGCAGGGCGTGAAGCCGCTGCTGGTTTTCGTAAACGTCAAGTCTGGCGGCTGCCAGGGGCTGGAGCTGATCTCCTCCTTCCGCAAGCTGCTCAACCCCTACCAGGTCTTCGACTTGGAGAACGGCGGCCCGCTGCCTGGGTAAGCATATTTACCAACAGTCAAAGTCAAAAAATAGCTATATTTCATAGAACATACAGAATGCTACTTAAAAAAACGTCAAAATAGTGAATTTCATAAGCATTTTTAACTTTGTGCCTATTTGCAAAGGTGCAGTCTTCCTCAGGACAAGAATAGGCGAGAAACTCCGAAGGTCGTTTTTTTAAGTCAATCATACAAATTTTAATTTACTATCTGAATAACTCTGGAACTGAGCAATTTATTACCATGGTTACCAGAATATCGAAACGGATCTTATAAACTAGGAAGTACAACATATGTTACCCCGCGTAAGATTTTACAGATGAAAGAGAATGTTAAATAGTATATCAAACAAATTGTTTACTAAAATTTCGTTTAATTCCTCACTATCTTACCGCCCGCGAGATCGTTCGCGTGGAAAAGTTGCCTTTGTTCTTTATCAACTCTTTAGACACATTTATTAGAACAGTAGTTACCCACCCGGGACTCACTCCGTCCATTGACGAAAACCATATGAAAATTCGTTCAGTAATTTTTGAATTCATTGCGTACAGACAGACAAACGCGGCGGGGGTCTCTTTTTCATAATATTGGTACGATATGATACCTAGGTAGTATCATATGAGTGTAAAATGATTCGTTATTGTAACAATGTGTAATTGTGTATTGTGTGCATTGTCCGCAGTCTTTACGTGTTTCGTCACATTCCCTATTACAAAATCCTGGTGTGCGGGGGCGACGGCACCATCGGGTGGGTGCTGCAGTGTCTGGACAACGTGGGCCAGGACTCGCAGTGCTCAAACCCGCCCTGCGCCATCGTACCCCTCGGCACAGGTAACATTTACTCACACAAACTAACTATAATCGAACTTAGTTGTCACGCATTGAAAAGAAGCACTGGAAAAATGGATTTGAACACGATCGATGGTAATTGTCATCAAATTTGACATACATCGCTTCTGCTCAAAGTGATTAGATGTAGGTGTGAACCAAATGTATAGCAATGTACGTCATCTTCAGACGTAATCGTTAATCAGACACTAATAGGGATTTTTGCAAGTTCAAGTTAAATGGAATTTGTTACTCAAAAACATAATCTTACATAATGTACCAATTGTACTATAATATGTTACCAGCTAAACAACAAATAGTGCCCAAAACTATGTCGTCATATTTTCAATTTCTTAGTGAAACAAAGTCAAACAACACCTTCCTTTTTAACTTTGACTTTTGAAAACGAACTAGGAACACTAAAAAGTTAATAAAAAGCTACATACAAGTACAATTCGGTTGGTCCGAATCTAATCTCGTGGACTCTTGTATTACATTTTTATATTTTGCCAGTACAATTAAGTACTTACAATTTAATACTAAAACGGGTCTAAATTCGCGTTTATTATGATTTGACCTTTGTTCCCGACGTTACAATTAAGTATGACGTCTTGTACAAAGGCAACGACCTAGCGCGGGTGTTACGCTGGGGCTCCGGCTACACGGGCTGCGAGGACCCGCTGTCACTGCTGCGTGACGTCATTGAAGCAGAGGAGATCCGTCTCGACCGCTGGACAGTGGTCTTCCACCCGGAGGACGCCAAACAGGAGGAGGCCAAGGACGTCTCCCGGACTTCGCTACTACCAGGTATTAAACTCAAGAGGCAGAAATCATTCATTCATCGCAACTGATCGAAAACTGACCAAGTTAATGCTTATATCATTATAAAACCTGCATAGCGCTAGTAGATACTCAATAATGATTATTATATAAATTTGAAGTCGATGCCATCGATTTACATTATTTGATTTTCATTCACCTATCAGATTCATCGCTTCATTAATTATTTTTATTAGAATAGAACAGGGTCACAAATAGTGACAGTCAGTCACAACCTGATCTGAGAAAAATCTTCGTTCTGATTGAAAGGCAGTCAATGTCAAAAGTTGAAGAAAATTTGTATTTCTAAAATACGTAAGTATTAAAGCGTGCTAACAATAAATTATATTGTTGCGTGGCTATAGTTTTTCCGCCACGCAACTTGATTGATATATGTAAGTCACTGAAAAGACTCCGGACCCAAGTCGTACGTTGTTACAAGGCAAACTTGTGTAGGGTAGGTGTACCACCTCTCTGGCTATATGGGCCCTGCAAGACAATGCAGAGCGCGTGGCTGAGCGCTGGTCAGCAAAAAATTAGTCAAAATTTAGATGATAAGAAGCTTGAAGCGTTGTCCAGCAGTAGATTTCTACAAGATAAAGGCCAAAACTTCTTCAGTGGACTACACTAAACAGATGATAATGATAAAAAATCATTTTTAATTATTTAAAAAGCCTTCGTATTTCCAGTGGCGGTGACCGCAGGGTCGCAGAGTGAGGACAACTCTCAGATCCTGGTGATGAACAACTACTTCGGCATCGGGATCGATGCAGACCTCTGTCTGGACTTCCACAACGCTAGGGAAGAGAACCCTAACAAATTTAATAGCAGGTGCGGCTATTTTTATATTTGGGGTGATCATTCATTGAAATACCGTGACAGGTGGTCTGTTTAGTATCAGGTGACTGCCTAATGATGCATCCTGCTAATCAACGAACTAGGCTCTTTACTTATTTCTTACCACCCTTGGGTTTCTCACACTCACAATTTTGTAATTCTGTTTTCACTTAACAATTGCAGAAATGTATGTAGACATAGCTGAAGCAATATTCACTGCAACAATACATCACAGAAATATGAGAAAAAAAGAGAAAATAATAGAAACACACAAGTAAAAATTGGCATGGGGTATTATAAATGACTGATTTTACGTTTAAAAAAAAACATTAATTAAATCTGAAAACGGTCGATTGCAGGTTGCGCAACAAAGGCGTGTACGTAAAGATGGGTCTCCGCAAGATGGTGGGGCGCAAGATGTGCAAGGACCTGCACAAGGCGGTGCGCCTCGAGGTGGACGGCAAGCACGTCGAGCTGCCGGCCGTCGAGGGCATCATCATCCTCAACATACTCAGGTATAGGCAACGTCCCAATTCCAAATCTGGTATCCTAAGTGTACATAACAATAAATTGGTCCAACCAAGAGCAACGTAAGTTTTATGGAGAGAGGGCATCTGAATATATTGTCCCAAAAATATAGTTGGCGAGTAAGTAGAATATAATCATAACAAATTTATTCACTATCTGTTAAAAAATTAAAATAAAAAGCTTATCTGCCTATGTGGATACCCCATTGAAAGAATACGGATGACATTCCACGTCATAGCATCTGAACAGCCTTCATCAACAGGAGTCTTTAGAGGGGCAAACATCTCTATAACATATGTATGCCTCAAATAACCGGCTCCAGTGGATCAAGAAAGGAGACAAGCAATCAAACTGATGGTAGTATAAGCATCGTTGGCGCGAGAACTTCTTCGTACTATTATTCCCCTTTTGTGGTGAGAACTGTTTCAAGACCGTGCCGTATTACAGAAAAAGACTCAAGTTGTACGGTTCAACACCATACATTTATAACTTACATGCGCAGTGCGGTCGCGCGTACCAATTGACCCACATTTACACTTAGCCGAACGCAGCATTTTTCCTATTCTTACAAAATAAAGACAGAGTGCATTTTTAACTTGGAGTAAGAGGTCGCCATCCTACATTTTTGTAAACTTATAACAATAAACTAATTACGGTTGTGATCGACTTTCTCCTGTGCTCTCACCAACATCAACATCCAACTAACTTAACTTCAACTTGATAACTTCAATCTATATTATGTACTAAACCGTACACAAGTCTTGATCTATAGTAAGGTATGGTTGTCTCTTTCCCTCACTATCGAAATGACAAAGGCGACTGCTACTTAAGTATAGATCATAGTCTGAGTTGCGTTCTGTAATACGGACCTCAGACTGTTATGACTACATTCCATCAAGATTATTTAAGATCCATGAATCTTATGCAAGATATCCAAAACCTAAACTTACTGTGTTGGTTTGACAGTTGGGGCTCAGGCGCGAACCCCTGGGGCCCGGAGAAGGACGACCAGTTCAACAAGCCCAACCACTGGGACGGCATGCTGGAGGTCGTGGGGGTCAGCGGCGTCGTGCACCTCGGCCAGATCCAGTCGGGGCTGCGCGGCGCTATGAGGATAGCGCAGGTCAGCTCTTATTACCGTATGGTGATCGGTTGAGAATAACACCACCCCTTTCCTTTCCCATTCCTACATGTCGTAAGAGGCGACTAAGGAAATCCCTATTAATCCACCCCAGGCAACGACACCTCAATTTGTTCTGAATCTGAAGTGGAGTCCTATGGTCTCATGCGGTGTGGTAGGTTCTGTGAAGGGCTGCCTGGTTCGTGACCACCCTCCTACCGAAGTCCGACGCCAAACAGCTTGCTGTGTTCCGTCGGTCCGTAGGAGTACCAGTGCCTTAATAGGCATTTTCTGGGTTAACTCGCTCCATCGTCGACCTGGTCTATGACCTTGGTCAAGGTTGAGGTCAAAAGTTAACCCATATTATAATTTAAAAAAAATCAGCAGCTCGAGCATGATCGCGACAAACTCGCGCGTCACACGACGCTGAAACTTCACTTTGATTGCACGAGGGCCCCGCGCAAAGGCTTGCTCGCCCTCTGGCGTTGTGAATGTTGACATAGGACCGCGGCGCATTACGCGCGCTATCACCATCGTACTCGAGCTGCAGTTGTACGTTGAACTGTGTTAGGAGTACCCAAATCCGACCGAAGGGCATGTATGAAGCGAATTATGAATGTAGAGGAAGCGAAAGAGGTGTGTTTGGATCGTAGCAAATGACAGTCTGTGGCCTTTGCCTTGGGAGAAAGGCTTGAGCTTCTGTATGTATGTTATGAACGTTGAAAGATTACTTAATCGTCGTCTTCATTTCGAAAAACATGACTGTCCTAGGCATGAGTCCATTCCATAACTTCCAAAGCTGATTTTTTGAACTTACATGCATAAGATTTGGATGTAACTTGGCACTACAGCTTCTACAGCTGTTCTGGGTTGCCATTTCTGACACCAGGAAAAGACAAGTTAGCCCGATGCCTGATGATACCTACGCAATAAGATCTCTCAGTAACTAATCACAAAAGTAGCGCGGACGAGTTAAAAAAATTCAAATATGAAACAAATAAATAAATGTGTATGTTCCAGGGAGGCCACATCAAGATCAACTTGAAGAGCGAGATCCCCGTGCAGGTGGACGGCGAGCCGTGGGTGGCGGCGCCCAGCGAAGTGGTGGTCCTAAAGTCCGCGCTTAAGGTATATACCCACCCACAACCTCTAACCAGCTACCCTACGTATGTAGCATACTGACTTTCCTCCCAGGAGTTCGTTTTCGTGGTAATTTGGGAAAATTAGGTAGCCAGGTGTCAGCTACCTCCATACAAAATTTTATAAAAATTGGTCCAGCCGTTTGAGCGTGAAACAGTTACTAACATCCATACACCCTCACAAACTTTCACATTGATAATATTAGTAGAATGCCATAAGACTTATCTCTCAAGAAAGTATAGACTTGGATATTTGTATAAAAGTTTTCATTTCTCTATCGTACGAATTTGGACATCCGTCCTTTTAGTAACGTAAGATCATTTGGCAATGTCGATCAAATGCTAAAAAAATGCATACGTCCACTTTAAGTTACCCTTGAGAACTGACTTTCATGAGAGTGAAGTCGCATTGCGTATGCTAGAGCAGCAGGTGGTCTCTTCACATGAATTTCTTTCAGACGACTGTGACAAATAAGATTATTGCTTACTTCACTGGCTCAGCGATTCGAAGTGGATCTTTGGCTTCCTAACAAAATCATTTTGTTTTGTGCGAAGTTTGACCAGTCAGTCACATCTACTTAATTAAAGAACTGCCAAACAAGCGTACCTTGGACAACCTTTCGGGCGGCGCTGTGGTCGTCCTAGGTACCGCTGGCAATCTGAAATGTCTCTGACTGAAAGAAAATCTCTGAAAGGAATCCCTTTTTTCTTGGATATTAGTTTTAAAGCGGTCCGAACTCGCCCGGTTAACTGCCTATTGCGTGACTCCAAGGTTTTCATCGCCTATCCAAAAGTTTTCCTGTTTTCCTTTGTAAACACTCATAACTCATAGACTCATTGCTCGCTTTAGACAACCGTGCGAGTTTTACCGCAGTAGGCCACACAAAGAGCTAATTAGTTAAGTTTAGCTGATGTAGCTGTATCCAATGTAACGGCCACTTCTCATATTTTAGCTACGACATTTATTTTAAAACCCCGACAAAAAAGAGGGGTGTTTAAGTTTGACGTGTGTCTATCTGTAGCATCGTATAGCTCCTAAACGAATGGACTGATTTCCATGCCTTTCATTTTGTTTGAAAGTTGACGTAATCGAGATTATATTTGATCAAAATAGATTCAGCCGTTTAAAAGTTATAAGTGATTTTCAGGAATTATACAACATTTTTAATTAGAGTTATATACTTTTAATATAAACAGTAAAAACCTTGCTCAGGCCCCTGGTTCGGTCATTGAACTTCGAACTAACGGGCGGACTAATGCGATTAGACTAGAGGGTTCTATTGCATCGTGTCGATACGAAACATCCTGAAGGTGATAATAATTGATAAATTAAACTCATTCGCGAAGATTTCTTCACTTAGTTACAAAGTTTGACGTGGGAACTTGAAAAAGTGGAAGTAGCTACGTAATGGACCTAGCTAGCTCCAAATGTGGCTTACGCTGAAAGCAAAGCATGCATGTTATTGCTTGATACCATGTAAGAAGAGTGAAATGGTATTCCGAACAGTGATTCTTTTAATATTTGCTCCTGTGTAATATACCACACAGCAAAAAAGTACTTCGTCGCCAACTGCAGATTAATAGTAGACTCTAAATTAGTCAAAATAAAGGCTGTGAATGCCCATTAAATTGAATAACTTTCCCATAGTCAAAATATGAAAAAACAATACGCCTCTCCAAACGACTTGAGAGATCTTTAGTAAAGTATAAGAACTTGAATTTATTTTGAGAATTTCATATTGGTCTCTTGGGGAAAGTTGTTCAGTTCCACGGGGAAAATCACTCCCTAAAGTTTCACTTGCTTATTAAAAGACACACTATTTTCGTAATATCATTTCACAATAAGCTTTAGTAAAAAGTCGTCGATCAAAATTCAAAATTCCGTATCGTGTCACGTCGCCCGGCACCACTCCACGCACTGACTACCTCATAAGAGCCGTATTTCCACTGCTACTAGTCGGTTGTCGCCCCTGCCTACCCCGCAGTAGTTCCAGCGAGTAGATCACAGTCGAAACACGGCTTCCCTGACCCACGGCCCGCGAATCTGATCAACGTACTTTAGATAGAAAATAAACGATATCCCACTACATGTCTCTACCAAAGTTACAAGTTTCGAGTATTCGAAAATAATACAAGAAAAGGAAGAATCATATGCTGAAGTTTTACTAACTCTTTACAATTAAATAATTTGTTTTAAAGACAGACCAAATAAAAGAGATATAGGTAGCGTCATAACAAGTTTTGTGACTGATCAAGACTAACACGCAGAACCTGTCAAAATGATACCACGACGCGCCTGCTAGTCTTGAGGCCAGGTTTTAAAGTGCGAATACGTTGAAACTTGTAAGTTTGGAGTAACGAGACAGCGCGGTGGGGTAGTGTATGAGTGCGAGCGGGAAGCGGGCCGCGGAGCTTGCGGCGTGGCGCCGGGCGAGCGGGTATGTACCGCTGTGTGTACGCGTACGTGTACGTACATTGTACGCTGTGCACTGTGTACAGGCGACGATGCTGAAGAAAACGAAGCGCGGCGCCGCGGGCTCGGCCAACCCGTGACTCTCGCCTCACGCGCGCTCGCGTCGTCCGCAGGCCACCATGCTGAAGAAGCGCGGCAAGGTGCGGCGCCGCAACACCGAGCCGAGCGTGGCCGGAGCGCTGGCCCCCGCGCCCGCGCCCCCCGCCGCGCCCGCGCCCCCCGCCGAGCCGCGCCCCGACACCTGAATCTGGCTCAGCGAGCGCCTCATCTAACGCCCGCGCCCGCCTCGGGCTCAAGGCCGGCGCGCGCGTCCGGTGCTCGCTGCAACACACCGACATTCAACTACCTTACATAGTAGCAGATAGAATTTCAGAAATATTATGTACATAATTAATAAACAGAAGCATAATATATGAAATAAAAAAATATAATAAAAAATAAAAACTTTATTATTATATAGCATTTAGTGTTGTTTTCTTATTTTATGTTAGAACCGTTTAATTTAATTTCACAACAGTGTAAAAATAAAACTATGATATATACTTACCGTGTTTTCTTTATATCTCCACTTTGCTGTAATACTAGCTTCACTATCTTCCGAACGAAAGCCGTTCTGAGAATACTAAAAGAACTACAAAAACACCGAACTTCACAGGTGGGTTTGACGATCAGTGTGATCTACGAGTATCTACACAATAGCAGTCTTCTCTACACAACCAATGTGATACGCTGATTCATAAGTCAGAATAATTAGTTAATCTTATACGTAGACTTTCATACACCTAATAGTTTGCCTACGTGTACGGAATTTTATAACGCACGGCACCATGCCAAAAAACCAAGGAAAGCTAGAATCAATCAGGTTTTGCATCCCGTATTGGCTGGGAGAAGAAACAATCTGTCACATCCGGTGAAAATTTTATAGTGTCATAGAATTATAGTGACAGCATCTACTAGCCTAAAGAGCCACACTTTGAGATCGTCTATTAAGTATTTCAAGTCATGTAAGTACTTATGTTTTCTCTCTCTGGGATCGTTCAACAATTACTTGATCATTTTTGGCCATTTTTTTAACCCCCCCCCCCCCCTATGTAATCACAGCGTAATCTTTTGGTCTTAACCCCCCCCCCCCCGCCTTGATTACATAATCTTCGTCCGTGCTTAAAATGTAATGTTTGCGGCGCCTGCTTGTTTAAATTGGCTTTACAATAATGTTCTCAGGTGGATGACTAAAGTAATTTTATTACTTTTCTAATTAAAAGTATTTCTAGCTTCCACAACACCTTTTTTTTAAATTTTTTAGAAAATTTCTTTAGCTAACAAGTTATGAAATGATGACGTAATCATGGATTCTCCCCCCCCCCCTCCCCCCAAATAATCAGATGTATATACAAGCACCCGACCCCCCCCCCCTTCCGGTGATCACGTAATTGTTGAATGATCCCTCTCTCTTAAAATTTCACCAGAAGTTATCGGAATCGAAAAAGTAATAAACACGTTTTCAGAGATTTATAATTTATTATTAAATCCTTCCAAGACTTATGACTAGCTTTTCGAAGCATTTTCTAAAATAGGCCGTCGATTAAGAATGATTTCAGAGTGACCTAACACAGTAACATTCTGCAGACAGTGTATTATATAAAATCTAACTTTATATATTTAAGTCAGTATTATTTATTTGTAACACGTAACGGAAAAAACCTTAAATGCTAATGGTACATACACGGTGTAGGTTTCAAACTACAGTTCGGACAAAAATCACATTTTATCAGCAATGTCACAATAAATGTAGGAGTTTCGAAATCATTCCTAATCGAAGGCCTCATAATATAATGTTAACGAAAACAAAATCACTTTGTCAATGGTCAATTATATCGATGTGATTCTGAGTAAAAAAATATTGAAATGTAAACCTGAAGCAGTTTTAAAAGTAACACGACGGTGCTGCGAACTTTCTTCTATAGAAAACACACATTTAAGAGGCCGCGCGCAGTTCCTCCCACTTCTTCTTCTTATCGTGTAAGTATAGTCAAGTGTGTGGCGAACTTGGCTAACCCTGGTGTCAGAGTTTTCAAACCACACAATGGCCTCTGACTTGGTTAATCGACAACAGCCGGACCGACAGCTTAACGTGCCCTCCAAAGCACGGAAACGCTCGTGATAAATTGCCACTTTGGTCACCCATCAAGTTTCCTGCCTCTGTGTACGTTACTTAACCACACTGATCAGTTGAGATCAGTGAGCGCCACTGGGCTACTAGCGATCCTCCCACTGACAAAGTGATACTATTTCCGTCTACATGACATTGTAATGTTAATTGATCAACTACTCACTAATAAATATTAATATTAACATGTATAACTACAAGTAGAACTTTTCACAAAATAAGTTATTTCACAATCCAGAGCAGTCTTATAGACTGTTTATAAAGATTCAACATTTAACGAAAACAACAGTAATCATAGAACAGAAGCACAGGGGGACTACCATCTAAGCGAAGCTGACGTTGGGTGAACGAATGGAATATTGTCGATTGCTTCTTTATAAGGAGACCTTGATTAATGATATGAACCAAATACAGCAATGTACATCATTCCATTCGTTCAATCAGCATCAACTTCGCTTAGGTGGTAGCCCCCCTGATAGTACGAGTAATTTAGCTGCGCGAGAAAATTTATAACTCGCTAACAGTACAGCTCGTTCTACCGGTACTGATATCAATTTTTTTTTAATCATAGTGTTAATCATTGCACCAAAAAACAAACCCTATGTGTTAAAAATTATTAAGTGTTAAAAAAATAACGCATTGCCTCTTCTTTGTCACATAATGTTTGTTGTTCAGGGTTTGCATTTTAAAGATTATCAGGGATTTATAGCGTAGACTACCGTTGCGGTAGCTTGGATGGTAGCACAAAATTTTTGTTTTTAAATATATTTACAATCTTCTAAATCAGAATAACATAATTTGTAAATGCTTTTTTAAATAAAATCTCATACAATTGTTTCATTTGTAGTGAGATTTAGTTATATACTTTTTGTAGTATGGCGAGGGCTTTCTTGGTCATGAAAAAAAGAATCAAACCGTTAAAAGAAAAAGACAATAAATTATTCAGCGTTGCTGAAAAGGTCAATCTTATCATATTGACTACACATATAATTCAGACAACATTCATTTAAACTGTAATATGAATAGTACTCTCTATTCTCACGCTCTCTTCATTGGAGGAAAAGAGGAGACCAGTTGGCCTATTTCCGCTGTCGTGCAATTAAATATAACAATTCCTATACAGAGTGTAAGGGACAGCTTAGCAAAAACTGGAACCCTAAGTTAACACTATTTATACTGAATGCCTCTTTAGTAAAAATTTTATTTTAAATTTTCTAAATTTTTAAGTTTTCAAACATTGATCTGCTTTAATAGCGGCTCCCCTGGGCGCGCTTTTGCGTAGCACCGAAATAGTTAAATAACGATAACTCATTAACTTTAACGTTTCCGAGAAACAATAACTACTTGTATTGTAGCCGATCATAATTATGGGCAGATTCTACCATTTAAGTATTTCCTAAGCTGTCTCTTACACCGTGCTGATAAATCCATTAACTGCCGTACTCAGATACGTCAATTAAAGTTAAGTACTGTTAAACTCTGATGTTGTCTGTTTCACTCTTGTTGATATAAACAAGGATAGCATGACATTTAATTACTTCTTAACTTTAATTGACGTCTCTGAGTACGGCAGTAAGTTCCTTTATATTTGTCACATTCTTCGTCAATTTGCTAAATGCTTACATATTATATGTAGGTATTTCATCACTTCATACATTATGCGTTCATTGATTTTTCAGACACTTGACAAATTTTAACTTTCATTCACTGGTTTTAAGTCACATATTTTATGAATTCATAGGTTTTGGTCATACGTAATATATGATTTACGCAGGTGACTTTTAAATCACTGGTCAAGTTTTACGTACGTCAAGTTTATAGAAATTTAACAAACCCGTTTTTTTAATTTTATATCGTTTCACACAAAAATTGTACTTACTATATGTATTCAATTGTATTTATTTACTGTGTTCACTGGACCTTCACTGACTTTTAGTCACAATATAAATATCCATCATGAAATTCGTGTATTTCCTTGTAATACAGCTTTGTGAGGACCTTGTTGAGGGCAACGATTTTTATCTTAGTTGTTTTAATGAGACCAGAAAGAATGTACAGAGGCTCACCACGGCAAACGAAATTAAAATAATCTTACTTCAATGTTACTTGTAGAGCGTTGTCCCTTTTTCTCAGATAGCTTTGTCTCTTTTACGTAAGGTTACATTAATATTGTTTTAAGACGTGGTGGTAACCACCCAGTGGCCAGTACATTAGCTTACCCCATGTCTATCCAAAAGTGTGCAAAAGTGTGCACGCGAGTGGTAACCAAATACAGGACAATTCAAATATAAGTTGACTAAAGAGATATTTGTCTATTAATAAATAGACCTCCACATCATCATATTACTTAAAAAATAAGTGTACTTTTAGAAAGTATGTCTTTCCCTCATAAGTTCTAGAAAAAAATTAATAGTTTTTATACAACCAACTGACACTATAAAAAAAAATGTTTAAACTGAAAAACTTCAGTGCTTTTATTTTCTTGTTCTAGTTCGGCAAATTTCGTATTTTGAATAAGTAAGTTGATTATCAAATGACAATAACGAGACACACTGTTTACCGAGAGACATTAAGAAAATAAAAAAACAACGACGCAATCTACGCATCATTCAAGGTTTCCCCTAAGTTAAACTAGTCAGAGTTCTCAACTCAGACAAAATAGAGATAGAAAAATATCTCTTTCTAATCTTTACAGAAAATACACTTAGCTAAGAGTACTTAGGTTCACAGCGCAAATCATAAGGCATTTTATCAAATAGATGTAAATTATTTGAAGACGCGTTCGTAATTGAGTAATAGCCACCTCGTTTACTGGTTTTATAATTATTAAGCCATTCCGAGAAAAAAACCGAGTAATGATTAAAACAATAATTCGATATAAGCGCAGTTGCAAGAAAGAAGAAAAATTTTTATTTTACACCAATTTAAAAAACTTGCGAATTTGCACTAACATCAAAATAACTCGGTTATTTGGTCGTACTGGACTATAAAACGATCCAAAATATTTCCTAATTTGCCATCCTCAAAATTTAAAGCTAAACAGATTTAGGGGCTTCAGCGTGCTATTTACAACGAAAGTTCGAGAGATGGCGACACCGACGCAAGCTACCTACAACGCGACATTATTGAAGTTATCGCAAGGCGTTGCGTCGCACATATATAACTTCCGAAAGATCACCCAGACTGGTGGGTAATTAGTAGTTACCCTTTTCGAACCTACAGCTTCATTCTAGTCACTGCTACTCCTCCACTATAGTTTTAATTCCGTACATTTATGACGAAAAATCAGTTAGTTTCCTTTTTTTTTAAAATTATTTTGATGGTCCTAAATCACTTGCCATCTAAATTAACTAATAAAAATGGTAAAGTGTCCGAGTCTCCAATTCTACTATTTACAATAACATAACTGTATAGTTTGGAAGAAACATTAGTAGTAAAATAATCTACATACATTAGTAAACTCGCTTGATTATTTGTTATCGCACCATCCGTTCAATCAGTCGTACCTGAAACAATTAAAGTTACTTTAAAAATAACGTTTAAAGTTATTAAATGATACTAAAGTGGGACTGGGTTGGACACGTATTTCCAGAAACTACGGGTTAGCAACTACACAAGAGACAGTCGTTTTTTTTCGGTCTCAAAAGTTGAGAATCCTTAACAAAAGACAAAAATGTGTAAGAAGAAATGAGAGCCCTTTGCCCAGCAGTGGGATACAAAACTGCAGGCCAATCTCTTTAAGCAACTACACTTGGCTGTCATTTACCACTTGAAACTAATATTTTTTACAGGCTCGGAATTTCATTGTTTATTTTAGCCATTTATTCCATACATAAACATAATATTCCGAGGCTATAAAAAAAGTGTGAACAAGTTGCTCAATTTGAAACATATCAGGCAGGCTAGATAGAAAATTATCAATAAATTAAATAATAAAGCGAAAACTGATAAAACTAAAAAAAAATACTCCTTAAAATAATTAGACAATCCAGAAAGTAATAATATACTTGGGTCTGCGTGCGCGCGTGCGTGCGTGATTGCGTGTGTATCTGTGTGTGCGTGAGAATTCGAAAGTATACTCTTGTGTAAGTGTAGTTATTTGTACTCTACGTGTAAAAATATTTTTCAAAAATGTGTAGCATTAGTGCAAAACAGCTACTAACCATAGTAGTTGTGTTGCGTGGCGCTGGGCATGCGCAGCGGCTGCGAGGCGGCGGCGGTGTAGTGGCGCACGCGGCTGAAGTGGAAGGGCGGGAACTTGCCGGCGCAGAGCTCGAACTGCGTCCACACGTCGCGGCGCGTCGACACGCAGTACTGCACCCACCACAGCTGCGCGTTGCGGCCCGAGCGGGACGAGCGCAGCTCTAGCTCCTGCGCAACGGAACACGAGCACCACGTTTATAAGATACGCCTAGCACCACTGTGGAGGTTCTACCTCCATGATAACCACATGGTTAGGTACATACTTAGAATGCCTTTAGCGAAAGGTTTTATAATTATCAAACTGATTCGTGTGATTTGGCGCGAAAATACGTATCTGACACACTCTCTCCCGTGGCTTCGGCCGCGCGAGTAAGGTTCCTCGATAAGTGCTTTAACAGTGACTCTTTGCCTTTCCCTGGTCACCCATCGACTAAATAGTTGCCACCTCTGAGCTTCGCTGCAGTACGCAAGACTTATTTTTGAAGTAGAGGCTGCCCGGGTGTTTGTTCCCGTGGGGTTTTTTTCTTGATTTTAACGACTTTGGTTTTCTTTATTTTAATTTCAATAAC
This sequence comes from Aproaerema taeniolella, assembly GCA_949987775.1. Taxonomy (NCBI): domain Eukaryota; kingdom Metazoa; phylum Arthropoda; class Insecta; order Lepidoptera; family Gelechiidae; genus Aproaerema; species Aproaerema taeniolella. Next base: position 3,547,829 of record OX465249.1, read on the forward strand.
TACTACTACTTTAACTACTTTGACATTGGCTAAATCACGATTGTGGATGCCATTTTTCCAAGAATTGAATTGATACCTATACGATACTAGCCTTTTCCCACGGCTTCGCTCGGGCAAAGAACTATTTTTGTCACCCATTTCATTCTCTAAATCTTTTATTTTAGAAAAATCGCGAAACAACTGTCCGTTTATTCGCTTCAAGGTATATACTCTTTAAGTTTTGAGTCACAATGTCCAAAAAAATCGTTTTCTCCAAACAAACTTTGGACCCCCGTTTCACCCCATAAAGGATGTGTAGTGTACTGTGTATCTGTCGTCTCGTGCGATGCGGGAGCGGGCGCGGGGGGCGGCACTTGGCAGTGGCAGGCCGACCGAGTGCGAGTGAGGACGTTCCGCCGTGCGGTGCATGCGCTAAGCGAGCCGATATAATATCGATCTCATTAGACCTCACCTCCTAGACCTCATACGAAACCTACGTGCCAAAGGAATCTCTAGACCCAGCGGTTTGCGCTGTGCGTTAATGTCAGTCAGTCACCAGTCAGTTTCTTATTTTATATATTTATATAGAATATATATATATACAGTGTAAACTCCATGTAAAGTCACTCGATTTAACGACAAACTGCCTAAAGCGTCGAAATCACTCGGCTTTGGTTGGTTTAGCTTGTTTTACATACAATGATACACTCTATATAGCATTACATCCACTCTCAATAACGACAACAATTAAATAGCTGCGTACGTACACAGTACGTTATTGTTGTACGGGCTAGGATAGTAAAGTGACAAAAGAACGTTTTTTTTGTCGCTTCACTATCCTAGCCCGTAATAAACTCGACTGTTGGCATCATACATACCGAACTTTCTAAGAAATCCGTTCTTTTGTTCACAAATTGGGATTGCTAGCACGTGTAGACTGTTGTTAATAAGAGTCATAGATTATCTATTCTTATCTATTATCATATTCTTAGTTGCTCACAAACTTTCAAACTAAAAACATGGCAAGTAAGAGAAAATCACTGTGTAACACACGAAATACCAGTCTGAAATAAACTTTTCATTTTTCTTATACAGATTTTTCTTCTCTCCATTTAACGACAACTCTCAATAACGTCATAAAACGCACAGTCCCTTCAGTGTCGTTATATAGAGTTTATACTGTATATATATATATATATATATATATATGTGTATCTATATCTATATACAGAGTTCGATACTCAGTGCCGCCATGTACAAACATGTTCAAACTTAGGGGCTATTCAAGTATTATGTAAGCACTATAGGGGGGCGGGGGCGTCTTTGCTATGCTTATTTTTGATGACATGGGAGTTGGAGGGGGGCTAGATGGTGATTACGTCAGCATTAGTTATTTATTACACAAATGGCAACCCACACATTGTCTATGCTTGAAAACGAAGCCCATTTTCGGGGATTTGCACAAAATGCATATACCAATGTTTACGTAAGCATGGAAGGGAGTGTAAGAGCTTTGCTTACTTTTGATGACAAGGGGGAGGGGGAGTAAATAATTGTGTTGCGGCCGGGCCCGAGTATTCGAGAGAAAATAGGAGGAACAATAAACAAGTCCAGTTCGAGAAAGCTCACATACAAAAAAAATTGATCGGCGACGTAAACAACCAAAAAAAAGGGTTGCGTAGCAACAACACAAAGCTGCGTCATCACAAAGTACACGCAAGATTGACCCTTGCACGTAAGACGTAAAGTACATAATCCCGTGCACACACCGTGAGAACACCGGCCTTAGCAACGAGTTGTTTACTTCGTGGACGTCTAACTGCGCTTGATTCTACGAGAGCGACTATCACGACAGTTCCAGAACCCCTTCCGGCCGAATATAAATACGGGCGAGCCGCGCCTAGCGAGGCAGTTGATCTCAAGCGATACAAGCGATACATCGGAGCGAACTAGAGGAAACCTACGGCCACAGCGCGAACTGGGACTACGTTTAGCTTACGATTCGGACTCTGATCTACGGAAGCAACCTACGACCACGGCGTGATTAAGGACAACGATTCTGACTCTGCGACTGGGCTGACGGCTTCTGTGTGGACCTAGGATTTATTTAGCTGGCTGAATAAACACCTAAATCATAGTCGCTGGTGTTTCACTCCGAATCAGGAACCCTAGCACGCAACAATTGTAATAAATCTGCTTACGTAATGGGCTATGTGCAAGATTTTTAAAATAATTTGATTTTTTTATTTTAAGCAGGCTTAAGGTCCCATATTCAAATAAAAAATATATCAAATAATTTTGATCATAGATATAAAAATAATTAATTTTTAAAATTTTGGTTATGATTTGTTGCTTATTACAGCATTCTACAGATTAACTCCTTTGCTAAAGTAAAAAAAAAAAAACGATTGACAGTTGGTTGACATATAACCTATACCGTTGCGTTTTTGAGTTTAAGTTCAACATTTAAGTTTCAATCAAAGACTAACTAGAGATACGTTTCAATGTACTTACGTTTAAATGATCCTCACAGCATTTTACACCAACTTTCTTTCAATTCCTTTGGAATGGTAACAAACGTCAAATCTGGTGAGTTAATGTCAGTGTTTGAACAAAGAGGTATAAAACATTTTTTGGTTCTCTCCACCGCTGTAACTCGTCAGATGCCATGTTGAGTAGCAAAGCCTGCTGCGCTGACGTTATTAGTGTTATTCCACAAATCCGAAGAGTATTAATCACTATCGTTGAAGCAGTTCTCGGAATCCGGTATGAATAAGGTGTAGTCGTGAAAAAATCAGTCAAAATCTAGCACTACAAGTCCGTGCAAAGTTAAATCGTAATCCGGTATGCGGTACCAGTAAAAGACTTCAGAAAAAATTAACCAAAAGCAAAAATAAAACTCAAAAATAAACAACCAAATACAAAATGAAATAGGTTATGTTTTTTTTTTATTGACATGACAGCTTGGCAAAGACACGATTGTATAATGCCGTATTTATGATTAGTTTACCCTACTGAGAAACTTTTAATTATTATATTTTTATTTCAAAAGATAGATTTTTTATATTTTTTTTTTAGGAAACGGGACCTTATTCCTTCATGTTAAATAAAAAATTAAACGAAATTAAAAATATTTTTAAAATGTCGTACATAGCCCATTGGGGTGCAAATGGCAATCACTCAACAGTAATGACTTGACTGACAAATCTTGGACCATAGTCAAGCGTACCCCGAATGAGAATTGGGACTAAGCGCAAAAAAAAGAAGAAGTGGCAGGTGCTCACCATGTGAAAAATTTGTTCGTTCTGGTCGGGCGGGTCGCGGCGCCGCGCTCGGAACCGGTTGCCGCCCGTCTGTACCACTTTTTTCTCACAACTCTTCTTTATTATTATCACCACCTGAACATACAATATAAACATACATAAAAAAAGATACATACACTCGAACATAGAACCTCCTCCTTTTATAGAAGTCTGTTAAAAATAGGTTATTTTCTAGCAGCTCACGATTTTAGTTAAGAAAAGTATCAATAGATGGCACTATCGAATAAACCTGAAGAATTTAAAAAAATCTAATGAGGGATTTTCTTTTTATTTTTTTAAATTTTTCCCCAGTCGCCGGATAGATGGCGCTAAACTATGTACGTTACTGCAAGGAACGGAACGTTAAATTATTTGTGATTAATTCACTTGAACGTAATTTTGAGATCATAAAACGAAACGTTATAGTCATATCACATCAATATCACGTCTACTATACGTAGTTAGGCGATTTTACGAAAACAACGAAAAAACAAAACTGAATTAATATAACAATATGAATTATATTTAAAACTGTTTATAATTTCATTCAGATATGTATACTTGAATCACTTAATTTATATTACTTAAAATCACTTTAAACTTATTTATTTTTTAATTTATTTATTGCTCTTTATTCATTCGTGTTTTTATAATTATTATAACATTGCAGTTATACATTATTTAAATTTTATTGTATTCTTTATATAGACGTTGTTGGTGTGTGTGTGTAGGTACATTGTTGCCGTCATGTCGGAATAGGGTGCACAGAAAACCAGCGCCACGACTTGTGGTAGTCTCAAGTCATGGCTTTAGCTGAGTGCTACCCTTTTGCACGGCACGTCACAACGCAGAAGACTCACTCTTAATTTAATTAACTATTTATAAATATTTGTTATTTTTTGTGTAGATATAAAGTTTTTTTTATTTGTATTTTTTTTGTTTTTTGATATTTGTTTTTTTTTTTGCCATTTCACTTTCCTTTAATGTCTCTGTGTTGTGATGTCCTTTGTAATAAATAATTTTCTATTCTATTCTATTCTAATTATAATAAAGCGCGAGAAAACTAGGATGATTGGAAAGCCAAAACAAACTCAGAATATTTGATGCAATGTTTTTCTCCAAGCCTTTTGGCTTTGGCACCTAGTAACGGAGTCAGTTCAGCGCCATCTAGAGAGCTCTGGGGAACTACTTTTTTTTAATACCCAAAAAGAAAACCTCCCATTCTTATGCTATTACAATAGGGATATATTGTCTGGAGGTATACCTTGTCCCCGATGGGATATGTTGTCTGGGACATATCTTTTCCCCGATAATATGTTGTCAGGGGCATACCTTCTCTCTGATGGAGTATGTTGTCAAGGACATATCTTATATCCGATGAGGCATGTTGTCTGGGTCATACTGATGTTAATGAGGTTATAGCAGAATACCAGTATTTTGTTGCACTCTGACACATACACAACACTCCAGAATAGCTTTATAACTTTTTGTTTATTACGTGTATTCGTACTTGTGGTTGTTTTGTATGTTGAGTGTATGTTTTAAAGCAATTAATAAATTCTTTGTGTCTGTCTGGTACATACCTTGTCCCCGATGAGCCGGTAGTGCCCGGGCAGTATGCCGGCCCCGGGCCGCCCGGCTCTCGACTTGAGTTGCCCCACGCAGGCGGCCGGCTGATGGGGTATGTTGTCTGGTACATACCTTGTCCCCGATGAGCCGGTAGTGCCCGGGCAGTATGCCGGCCCCGGGCCGCCCGGCTCTCGACTTGAGTTGCCCCACGCAGGCGGCCGGCTGATGGGGTATGTTGTCTGGTACATACCTTGTCCCCGATGAGCCGGTAGTGCCCGGGCAGTATGCCGGCCCCGGGCCGCTCGGCTCTCGACTTGAGTTGCCCCACGCAGGCGGCCGGCTGATGGGGTATGTTGTCTGGTACATACCTTGTCCCCGATGAGCCGGTAGTGCCCGGGCAGTATGCCGGCCCCGGGCCGCCCGGCTCTCGACTTGAGTTGCCCCACGCAGGCGGCCGGCTCCTCGGCCGTCGTCCACATCAGCACCAGGCCCTCGGGGAAAAACCTGACACCACCATTTATTATTATCTTTCTTAATCTTGTATATAAAATCCTCGTGTCACAATGTTAATTACCATACTCCTCCGAAACGGCTTGACCGATTTTTTATGAAATTTTATATGCATATTCAGTAGGTCTGAGAATCGGCTACTATATATTTTCCATATTTAAAAAAAAACGCCGGGAATTCGCCGAGGTCCGCTTGTCCGTCACCACAATTAAGATTACAAAATTCCTCCTAGAATTCAAGTACTAACAATAGACACAAATAGATCCTGTGGTCCAAAAATAAACATTTTTAGTTTTATTTTTATTTATAACAGAGAATATATAGATCCTGTTGTCCGAAAATAAACATTTTTAGTTTTATTTTTATTTATAACAGAGAATATATAGATCCTGTTGTCCGAAAATAAACATTTTTATTTTTATTTTTATTTATAACAGAGAATATATGGTGTATTCCATGGATAGTCTAGAGCAGCGATTTCTAAAGTGGGTCCCGCGGAACCTACGGGTTCCGTGGAAAAGTCATCAGGGTTCCGCAAAATTACACAGGATTATTACAGGAGTTTAATAATCACAGGATTATTAAATGAAAGGTTCCATAAAATTCAAGGGCTTTTTTGAGTGTTTCTGTTGCTCTAAAAGTTTAGGAACCGCAATATTTACCTAAGATATCGGTAGTAATCGATGAGGTACCAAGGCCGATAGAACTGGTCTTGGAAGGAGTGCTCCCCGTGCCGCAGGTAGGTGGTCTTGCTGATGTAGCAGCCGTGCAGCTGCAGCCGCGGCCGCAGGATGTACATCTCCCGCCATGATGACACTCCTGAAGAGGATGGGACCCCGCAGTCGATGCCCCAAGTCCTGACACATTAAGGCCTTGTCATAATTCATATTCTTCTTCCTAGCATTTTGTCCTTTAGAATATGACCATACTTCAGAATTTGGTAGGTAACATTACAGTGGAGCGAATGCAATCTTGCGTCCTTTGCCATGTTAACAGGGAAACCTGACCGGATTGGATCAGTTACACATTCAGTCAATTGAATATTAGTCGTATTTCTTTTTCATTGCTTTTTACATATTCAGATTATATTTTTAAATGATTTTCAATGAAAATTAACTGATGTTTTATTTTTTATTAGCTTTTCTATAATAAATCAAGCCTATCGGTTTGACAAAAAAACATAAGTAATTTTGAATTTATTTCTATTTAATAAATAAAAATAGTAAAAACTAACTAATCCAGGCTACCTCCATACCAAATTTATCAAAATTAGTCCAGCCAGTGAAAGAGTAACAAAAATCCATACAAACTTTCACGTTTATAATATTAGTAAGGATAAAAAACATGCAACCAAAATGAAATTTCCATTATCATTCAATGAATATAAAAAAAACTAATTATGATTTACGAAATTATCCATAATTCTAAACAAATCGAGTTGTTTTTACAGGCCACAAAGTACTACTGCTAAATTAACAATGCAATCGGACACCATATATAACTAGATATAAGGTAGTGTCTCACTTGACGCAGAGCGCTCGCCACAGGTCGGGGTCCCGCGCCGCCACGTAAAGGCCGCGACACACCGCGCCCGCGCGCGCCAGCGAGCCCGCGTCCAGCTCGCTCGACACCACCCACCGCAGCACCACCAGCACCACTTCGTACGGCAGCCACGACATGTGCGCGCTCTATATACAATACAACACACGTTATACCGACAAGGGCGTAGCCATGGTGGAGCAGGGTGGGGCGCTCGCGTGGAACAAACAATATTTGGCATAAATACCTATACTAACTGGTTCAGTCAGGGTCATGGGAAGTTTCATTCCTTACAAACAGTGCCTTAACTATTTTCAATTAATAACCAAGGTTTCTTCTTTTCTAAATGTGTAAGATTATTATTTTCCACTATAAAATTAACGTCAGCTTATACTATATGTAATGTACCTACACTGTTACACACCCAATGTCGCTCTCAAATTTTAGTCTATGACAAATGACGCAAAATGGCTTCCACAAAATATTTTGCTCGAATTAAGTTTTAGAAAGTTATTCCTTTGCATTTTGACGTGTTACTCGAATTATTAGTGCAATATCGTAAAACACACGAAGGCATATTTATTGAGTTATAACGGGTTGTTGCTTTAAAACATACAAGACCTAAACGCTCAAGAGCGAGCAAGCGACTGAGTGAACTGCGGCCGGCCGACCGCAGTTGAACGGAACACTGAGTTAGTGAGCGGCGTCTTCTCTATACGTAGTAGTGATAGCTCAATGGGTGTAGGTAGGTGAGCAATAAGAAAGTGTTTGGATAATTCGAATTATACAGACAGATATAAGGTGCTACAGGGTGTAGACCTTTTTATATGAAAAAATTAACCAGGGTAGTTTGCTAGTTATAATTATTATTTTAGACTGCTGCCCCACCCTGAGTCCATGGCTGGCTACGCCCATAACTAACGATGCACACAACCGAACGTTATACAATCGCTAATTACATATAATCGTCGTTATATAACCGACGCTCTACAACAGATAGTCTGGCCAACGAAAGCTGTCCCCGAAAAATGGCGGTAATTTAAAAATTCGTCCTCTGAAAAAACTGAGTATACAATGAATAAATGGAGTTAGGAAAAGAAGAAAAAAATCAAATCAAATAGTATTAACTCCGTTTATTCAGTGTATACTGTGTTTTCATAGGACGAATTTTTTAATCGCCGCCGTTTCTCAGACACAGCTTTGGTTGGCCAGACTCTACTTACATACAGCTGACGTTATACAACCGATACATATATAAGACCGACATTATACAACCTAATATTTACATTCAACTGACGTTATACAACCGATACAAACATACAACCGACCTTATACAACCGGTACATACATAAAACCGACTTTATACAACCGACACTTACCCACAACCGACGTTATACAACCGATACATATATAAAACCGACTTCATACAACCGACACACACAACCGACGTTATACAACCGATACATACAAACAACCGACGTTATACAACCGATATTATAAAAATGGTACATAAAAACTTTCTAGTAATTAGTCAATCACACAAGTTATATGGAGCGTCAAAATTTTATGTTTAAACCAGGTTTCCGCCCGCGACTCCGTTTTCATTGAAAAATAGCTTGTCACTCTCTGGCCCTCCAAACATCCCTGTGCGAAAATTACGTCCATCTGTCGCTCTATTTTTAGGTAGAGGAAGGACAAACAAACAAACACACTTTTACAATTATAATATTAGTCAGGATCTATGTTCTTTGGGAAAAGTTGCTCAGTGTGTTAAAGTAAGTCACATAAAATTAAAGTCACCTAAAATAGCATATTGCTTACCTTAGTGGGAGTGGCAGGCTCGCAGAGATACCCACGTCGCATGACAATGCGGTGCAGCCGAGCCGAGAGCTCCTCGCCTTCCACTGCGTCCTCGTCTTCACTGGGGTGCTCTTCATCATCGGCTGCTGGTGGCTCTTCTGTCTCCGACTCCTCTGCGTGTATATCAACGATATGACAGTTATGTGAGAATAAAACGAAGACATTGAGATGACCAAGACTACGAAGATTACTAAATTGTTGAACGGAAGCAAATAATATTAAGCTACTTGAAACCTGTGTTTTATTCAGTTAAATTAAAACCAAAGTGTTTATTTTAGGCCCCTTCACGCGCGTATACGCGCTTCATACGCTATTGGAACGCAACCTTGTAACCTCAGCACACGGGGCGATCGTGAAACGCGCGTTTTCAGCGCGTATACTCACAGATACAGCGATACAAACGAAGTTTCGAACGCGCTTCACACGCGCGTTCAAATCTATGAAAACGGAAAAACGCGTTAGAAATACGCCGGTCTTAATCAAAGAAATCCCTATCCCTACTAATTTTATAAATGCAAAAGTAACTCTGTCTGTCTGTTACGCTTTCACGCCTAAACTACAAGTTTCAAGTTCTTTATTCATAACAAAATACTTTGTGTCGAATACATGCATAAAAAGTCAATTTAATAAAACAGTAGCAATTTGGGACAACAATAAACTAAATAATTATGAAAACAAATATCAATAAAAAAAAAATATGTCACTAATTATTGTAAAAAAAATAAAAAAAATAAAAATGGAATAATGTTAATCAAAATATTCACTAAAACTATAAAAACACCTCTCCAGCAAGAAAGCCCTTAATTTAACTTTAAAGTTTTGAGATTTGTCCAGAATTTTAATCTCCTCAGGCAAATGATTAAAAAATTTAGGAGCCTGATGTCTGGCACTATGCTCAACTACATTTATTTTCGGAGTGATCGTCCTACCCACATCCATACGTCGAGTACTCAATCTTGCCTGCCGTTCCTCATGTTTCTCATACCTGCACAGTTGTTTAACATAATCGCACAACAGCACCAGGATGTACAGGGAAGGAACCGTCAAAATCCGTAGTTCTTTAAAATGAGGCCTACAAGATTCTATTTGAGGAATTCGCAAAATTGTGCGTATTGCTCTTTTTTGCAACACAAAAGCTCTATTTATATTATAAGCATAGCTGCTGCCCCAGAGCTGTATACTGTATCTTAGTTTTGATTCTACTAGTGCATGGTATACCATTTTGAGCTGTTTCAACGTAACATCATCCCTGAGACTCCTGAGCGCATAACAAGCTGAACTAAGTGAGCTATCCAAAGAACTTAATTCTTCCTTCCAATTTAAGTGAGTGTCAATCCTAACGCCGAGAAATTTAACACTACCAACCTGGGTAATAACCTCATCTTTTAGAGTTATGGCTAACTTTTCTCTATTCCGGGATGTAGTTTTGAATAATAATATATTTGACTTACTGGTGTTCAAAACCAAGTTATTTGTAGAAAACCAATTCACAAATTCATTTAGTACCCGATTTACTTTAGCACTGAGGTCCTCAATGTTTTCCGAGGAAACAATTGCATTGGTATCATCTGCAAACATTATTAGGCTAACCTGCGGAACCATTAAATTCATGTAGTTAACCATGTCATTAACAAAAAGAATAAACAAAATTGGCCCCAATATCGAACCCTGAGGTACACCTCTTCGTATAGGAGTAAGGCCAGACTTTATAATAATTTCCTCCCTTCCTTCTATTACCTTAATTTGTACATATTGATACCTGTTACATAAATAAGATTTAAAAAGTTTCCAGACCTTTCCGCGTACACCATAAAATTCCAATTTACCTAGCAAAATATCATGATCAACCATGTCAAAGGCAGAACTTAAATCCAAGAATATACCTGCAACCCTTTGCTTCTCATTAAGTTTCGTTATCACATCATCAACCAAAGTATTTATAGCCTTGGCAGTCCCTATTCCTTTTTGATAGCCAAACTGTCTTTCGCTAAAAAAGCCCATACGATTAAGATGTTTAACAAGTCTTATCTTCAATAGTTTCTCAAATACCTTGGATATGCTTGGTAGGAGTGAGATGGGTCTATAGTTATTTAAGTCTATTTTTGATCCTTTCTTGTGTATTGGGTTGATTCTGGCTATTTTGAATTGATCTGGGAAAGTATTTTTCTCGTAGCATTTGTTAAAGAAACATGCAAAAGGTGTCGCAAGCAAATCCATGTTCATTTTAATAACTGTTATCGGTATTTGATCATATCCATATGATTGCTTCGACTTCATAGCATTTACTATTTCAGTGACCTCTGCTGGTGTAACTGGCTCCCAGTCCATTTCCGTTCCTACCCTACTGGTACTTTGTGTCATTATTGACATAGCCTTTCCTACATCTCCTGTCAAATTAACATTACTGAGATCGAACTTCTTTGAAAAGGCTTCCACTATAGTTTTTGGATCTTCTGTTACACTATTACCTATTTTTATTTTAAAATTCTCTCTTCTGTTAACAGGTTTATTATTTCGGTGCTTGTTAACAACTTTCCAAATAGCTTTTGAAGAACTTTCAGCTTTTGTTATGGTTTTTTGTATCGCTAATTTCTTTGCCTTTCTAAGTACTCCTCTGAAAAGTCTTAAATATATGCCTCTGTAATTTGCTAGATTATAATCCTCGTTGTCACCCTTGTTTATTAAAAACCTTTTCATCCTACTCGATGTTTTTATGCCTTTCGTAATCCAATTAATCTTATTATCTTTCGTCAAATTTAATTTTTTCCTAGTCTTTTTGTAACATGCCTTAAAAAGTAATATTTTATCCCATTGTTGGACACGATATAACCTGTAGTCCACACTGGCGAAGCTGAGAGCGGAATGCTTTCACGCCTGAACTACTGATCCGATTTTGATGAAATTTGGTACAGATATAGATTAGACGTTGGGAAAGGAGATAGGCTACATTTTATCCCACTGCTGGGTACGATATAAATAACCTGTAGTCCAACTGGGAGGAGCCGCGGGCGGAACGCTTTTACGCCTAAACTGCTGAACTGATATTGATGAAATTTGGTACAGAGAAAGATTAGGCCTTGGGAAAAGACATAGGCTACATTCTATGCCACAGCTGGGAACGATATAACCTGTAATACACGCGGGCGGAGCCGCAGGCGTAAAACTAGTAGTTTTTAACACACTCCCGTAAAACTGTTTAAACTTTTAAAGGGGTTCTGGAGGATCAATTGTCACACATTATAAACTTCATTGAATAATAGATTCCCCCAGTTCTTGTCTACTTGTATATCTCCAAAATATAAATAAATAAATATCCAATCACATATTCAAGATTTATCAATGTATAGGATAAGATTTGCAACAAACCTTCAGGAGTGTCAGGTCTCCTCTCAGAGCTCTCGTACAGCCGAGTCTCCACATCTGGTAAGATTTGCATGGCTCGTTTATAGTTCTGTATAGCTTCATATAGCTTTCTATCTCTTTCCAACTCTACTCCCTTGAGGAACAGCTGCATAGCTAGTTCTTCTTCTGTCTGTGGTTGTTCTTCTTCTTTCTTTGGAGCGGTACGTTGTGGCGAAGGAGTGGATTCGAGCTCTCTTTGCCATTGCAGGCGGAAGGCTGAGAGTTCATCTTCTGTGTCGTCAACCTGAGTATTAAATGAAATTTTTTCCAGAAGTCAGTTCAGTAGAAGCTCTACATTAAGCATATAAGGAGAAAAATGTAAGGAACTTTTATTCATTTAAGGGCACAGGTACAGCAACAAATTCTTTTAAGTTTAAATTTTACAAATTGTGATTATTTTAGAAAAAGTTGGTCTTCCTAAAACTAAATTAAATAAATAGATAGACTGTCGCAAAGTATTTAGTACATAGTAAAATTTGTAATTTGCAATGCGTTTTTGAGTTCAATTAATAAAAACATATGATAAAATACAAACTTAGATAGTAAAAGGCAACAATTCCTAAGATTTCTGGAAAATTCCTAAATTCAGTCTCAATTGCTCGCATTTGAAGGAAAAAAAAATGTGGGAGTAAATTCACCTGCAACTTCATTCACATCAAAAAGTACTCTACTTATTTAGTACAGGTAACATTTTTATTTATATTTATTTATAGTGAAGATTACTTAATTAATGTCAACCTGTGCGTTATCTTCCAATGTCAAATCCCCAATAGCTTCGAGAAGGTCGTTGGCGTGAGACGATGAGGGGTCCTCCTGGTCCTCCCCCTCGCAGTCACTGCCCACTCCGGCACCCGCACCCGCACTTGCTGCAGCTTCCTTTATTAAAAAATTAAAAGGGTTGGATTGGAAAAAAATGTATTCTTGTGTTACTGTATTCCTGTGGGACTTCCTTACTCAGGGATAAAGTACATTCTAATAGTGAAAGAATTTTTGACATCAGTCCAGTAGTTTTTGAGTTTATTCCTTACAAACAACATAAATACAAATCATTCCTCTTTATTAATATTAGTGTAGATAACAAAAGCTGCCACTTTATACATTTAACATTTAATGTTTTTTAACAGTACTCACACATATAAAAGCTCACACCTTAGTCCCATTGGGGTAGGCAGAGACCACAGATCAGTTTTCTCTGCCTACCCCTAAGATTTATTAATAATTTATTTGATTTATTGATTTTACTATGCCCAAGATGTGTAGGTAATTGTTCAAACCTGTGGTATAGCCATCACATAGCTTCCAACACAAACTGGCAGAACTTCTGGCATTCTGATCAAGATTTTTTCCTACTCTCCTGAGGAGAGATTCGACTATCAGCATTACCCTGCACTTACAAACCCAATCTTCTCCTCATGATGAATGAGATCCCGCCCATTGCTCACAGGGTCATGTTAGGCCATTATTAACTGATACATGTAGACACTTACATATTGGAGTTTTAAATAAGCAATTAGGTACCTACTTAAACCAAAAACTTGCTACATTTAAAAAAAAAGAATAAAACTCAATGTTATTGGCACTGTTTTAAACATAGATGTTCTAAGATCCAATATAAATGTATTTTTTTTGTGGTGCACATTTAATCAATAAAAGAAACAGATTTCAAGAATCCAAGGAACCAATTTTTTCAAGGGCAGATAATTTTGTAAAGCAACGAATCGTGTTAATAATTTGAATAATATACAATACATTCATTGAAGCCTTTTAGCAGTTTCACAGTGACGGTGATAAGCTGTATGATAATGATAACAACATTATGGACGAGTGGAAATATCATCAACAGATGTAACCACATGCGTAACTCACCATTTCTACAAGAAGTAGTTGTTTGATGTGCTCCAAAGCCAAGTGAATAGTCGGCCCTAGAAACCGGACCTAAACTATATTCAGAAATCAGGCAATTTTTAACTATATTACGCAAAAACAAAAAATATCTCTCAAAATACCGCAGCGACCGTAAATTTTTTGACATTATACTTTTTCTGCCACTCACTTCTTTTTTTTCTGCCACTTCTGCCTGATTTTGTAGAAAGCTTTAGTGTTAACCTCTAATGTTTCTCGGGTCGGGTCGTGTATAAGCTGCCTTATTTTATTCCACTGGCAACAATATGATCATCTATCTTAGTCTGTCTTGTATAAAAGTGGATGTTTCCTCTCTTTCTACGTTTTCAGATAATTAATTCTAAAAAATAATATTGGCAGTGGCAGCACTTTATTTAAAAGTCACTTTGACGGGGTCTTTGGCGGGAACTCGGCGTGAGCGGTTGCTTTGTCAATTGAATTTTCGTTTTCGGCGTGAAAAAGTTGTTTAATGTGTAATAGTGATAGTGCATTATGCAGTAAATTGACTAAAATTCGTGTAGTGATGAAAAATTCAAGTGATAACAGTGTTTCTGCTCCGTTTGGTACCGACAAAGATCCTCGCGGTTGTGCTTCTCGCCGCCAGTTTTCGTAAAACAGACGCTATCCGGTTTTACGCAGAACATGAGGAGCTTAGGGCTTAGGTTAAGTTGAAGAAAGAAGATTTTTCACTGAAGACATGGCTGTATGGACATAGTTTCCTTTGCCTTTCCCGAAAGGGATAAATTTAACAAAAAAAAAAAAAAAGTCACTTTGACGTCAGTTTTGGGATGGTGGTGATGGTGATGTGTGTTATTAATTTTAATTTTTCCCTTTTTCTTCATTTTTCACTAATTACAGTATGAAATTTATGTCCTAAAGAAATATTCCTGTACATCAGACTGAACCGAAAGTATCGAGAAGATATTTTTTGAGACTAATTCAAGATGGTAAGATAGGGTGTGACTTATTATTTCATTAATTAAGTAAATTCTGTAAATACCATCTAATTAACATAACAAATCAATGAAAGCAGTGCATTCTCCTAACATGACCCTCTGACCTTTATTTGTCTAAACTAATCAACATAACTATGTTCCATTGAATCAGAAGAATTATCCATATTATGCCAAAATAAGGTTAACTTTTGAAATCTTTATTTACTCAAGCATAATTTCTGTTATTGAGTAAACTAGCTTTCCGCCCGCAGCTTCACCCGCGTGGACTACAGGTTATATCGTGCCCAGCTGTGAGATAAAATGTAATCTATGTGCTTTCCCTAGGTCTAATTTTAGTACCAAAATTCATCAAAATGTCAACTGCTTTGAAAATATTCATTTAAATTAAAGGGGTTGCATTAGAAATTCGGATCCTGAATTTGGGGTAAAAAAGTTGTTGGGGGGCAGGAGGGATGGGGGGGAACCCCCCCCCTGCCACTCCCCCCCCGCGGAGATTCTTATTTTTTTTTTATGAATTTTTAAAAATTGAGGTGGGCATTAGAAATCCGGATGCATTTGAAATTCGGATCCCGAATTAGGGGTTGGGGGGAGGGGGGAGAGGGGGAACACCCCCCTGCCACTCCCACCCCGCGGAGACACTTATTTTTTTTTTTTATGAATTTTTAAAAATTGAGGTTATGTTGTTGTTGTGCTTACCGTTTAACGCAACCAAAGTCTTTTCTGGCACTTCGCCGGCCGCTGCCGCGGCACGCTCGCTTCGCTCGCTCGGCTCGTGCGTTAGGGGTCGCAGTTCTAACCTAACCTAACCTAACCAACCCTTAACGGGTTGGTTAGGCTAGGCTACTAACAAACCTAACCTACAGTTTCTGCCCCAATATAATCTCCGCGGGGGGAGGAGTGGCAGGGGGGGTTCCCCCACCCCCTTCCCCCTCCCCCCCAACCCCTAATTCGGGATCCGAATTTCAAATGCATCCGAATTTCTAATGCCCACCTCAATTTTTAAAAATTCATAAAAAAAAAACTAAGAATCTCCGCGGGTCGGGAGTGGCAGGGGGGGGTTCCCCCTCCTTCCCCCCTGCCCCCTAACCACTTTTTAACCCCAAATTCAGGATCCGAATTTCTAATGCCCACCCGTGCATTCTCCTAACATGACCCTCTGACCTTTATTTGTCTAAACTAATCAACATAACTATGTTCCATTGAATCAGAAGAATTATCCATATTATGCCAAAATAAGGTTAACTTTTGAAATCTTTATTTACTCAAGCATAATTTCTGTTATTGAGTAAACTAGCTTTCCGCCCGCAGCTTCACCCGCGTGGACTACAGGTTATATCGTGCCCAGCTGTGAGATAAAATGTAATCTATGTGCTTTCCCTAGGTCTAATTTTAGTACCAAAATTCATCAAAATGTCAACTGCTTTGAAAATATTCATTTAAATTAAATGCTGTAAATGGAAATATTGATCCATATTAAATGCACAATTTATTTAAAGTACTTAATTGGATAAAGATTAATGCTGTTGCTTAAAATCGCTTCGTAAATAAGTCATTATTTCTCGTAAAAAGTAATGGATAAAAAGTGTTTATTGTGGGTTATCCCTAAGATATAGACATATACCATCGCGGACTTTTTGTAGACCTTTTCAAGGTGTACAATACTGTAGTACATTATTTTGATCAATCTCGTAGGGTTCAGCCAACGTGTGCAATGTAAGCGCAAAAAAAAGTATTTACTACATCACAAGAAAAACCTCGAAAATTATCAGTGTTCGACTATATTATGCATGTATTATACATATAAACCTTCCTCTTGAATCACTCTATCTATTTAAAAAAAACTGCAACAAAATCTGTTGCGTAGTTTTAAAGATCTAAGCATACATAGGGACAGACAGACAGCGGGAAGCGACTTTGTTTTATACTATGTAGTGATAGTGAAATAATACATATTTTGATTCTTCCGACCCTACTACTTTTGAGTGTTTGACCCTACTTTTGAGTTTTTTAACATTACTTTATTAAATTCAATAAACACTTTGTTGTTAACTTGATAAAAGTTTCTTTACTCTTTCAGATGCAATTTATGTTATTATTTAGCCGGCAAGGAAAGTTAAGGCTTCAGAAGTGGTATGTGGCACATCCAGACAAAGTGAAGAAGAAAATCACCAGAGAACTGATCACCACTGTCCTCGCTCGCAAGCCCAAGATGTGCTCCTTCTTAGAGTGGAAGGATGTTAAAGTAGTTTATAAAAGGTTTGCTTTACTATTGACTACTACTTTCCAATATTTGCTTTCTTTTTTCAGACTTTATTTCAAAAAGGCTAATGTCTGTCTTTAATTGTATCATTCCCCCTTTACAACAAAAGAAACATTATAATAAACTTAGACACTTCATCTTTCATGGGGTAAAAACTACTTGTTGAACAATCTTCTTAATTTCATCCTTAATTTTATGAGATTGAGTTATTGATATCAAAGTATTGTCACTAACTTGTTAGATTATTAAAGTAGTAAGAATACCACGTGCTGCAGTGAAATCTAATTTGAATTATGTGTACTTAATTCAAATTAGTCATGAATCTGAAAATGTAAAGTGTGGTCTCTAAATTTTTTAGCAGACTGCTAAAAATTAGCTGCAACACAATTGATACTCATTCTACATCCCTACTTACTTCATTATAAGACTTATTATTGGTACCTGTTTTGCTGCATTGAAAAAGGAGTTTACTTTTATTCTCTAAAAATTTACTGAGATGTATTCTCTTGCTTTTAGGAATTTTTAATTTTTTCAGACATAGTTTAAAATAAAGATTTAAGTAAGCCATAAATATCTCTCACCTTCCTTTTCATTGTCAACTTCTTTCAGGTATGCATCTCTATATTTTTGCTGTGCAATGGAGCAAGAAGACAATGAACTGTTGACCCTTGAGCTCATACATCGCTATGTGGAACTGCTGGACAAATATTTTGGAAGTGTAAGTTGATTCCTGATAGAAATGATTGTACATTAAAATAATACTACTGTCATATCATATACCTTTATCCCATACTAGATTTTGATCTGAGACTTTGTTCCCGTAGTATTTTCAGAATACAAATAGCCTGTTTTATTCTGATGAACTCAATTGAGGTTTATGAAAATTCATTATTAATTAATTTTCATTGATTTAAAGTCACTCTATATTAGTGAACCACCATTATCAAAAATAAGTTATGTTATTAAGTTTTTTGACACAAAATGTAGTACAAAATCTATCCTTTTGCACAGGTATGTGAGCTGGATATAATCTTCAACTTCGAGAAGGCGTATTTCATTCTGGACGAGCTGGTGTTGGGCGGCGAACTGCAAGAGACCAGCAAGAAGAATGTCCTCAAAGCCATCGCAGCACAGGACTTGCTCCAAGAGGTCAGTAGCCAGGACAATGAGCTTGTGTAATGTGGACTAATGAGCTGAACATATCTGGGATCAACTTGTTGGGTATTTTTTATTTTTTTTTTATTTGGGGAGCTTAGCTGTAATACAATAATTTTAGGTACATAGAAAATACACCTAACAGCCAATTACAAGCTTCCACATATGGAACTACTATGGGATCAAATTGTTTGAAAGGTTTTCTCCTATACTTTGCTGCATTTAAACTAAATGAGTAGTCAGACGCCGAATTTCAGCCGTTTACTAATGCATTATTAAATAAGAACTTTATTCATCAGCATTAAGTTCACGGCGACTGATTCTATTAACAAAATGCCTTTAACCCCAACATTCGCCGTGGTTGGTTTTACAGCCTTGCTTTTTTTCATTATCCTATTCTCTATATTTGCTCACATACGGCAGCTGAGTGCCAATATTATTTGTTTTGTGTGTCTCTTAAAGTGTGTGTCGTACTACATCACTATTTTTTATTCAGTTTATTGCAGTGCCAGAACTGGTACCCACGTTCGATTTGAATTCAATTTAATTTTCCTCCATTCTCTTGATAATACTTTACATTAGATTCTATTTTCCTAGGTTATTGGATAGCTTGTTACATAATTCATACCATTCATGTCTAAAAAAGATACTGGGAGTGGTGTCGCTTATTTAGTGAATTCCTTTTTTACATTTAACCTCAAATATTTTTATGTCAGAAACTTAAGGTGATGTTGAAAGTATAAAAAACAATTTTAGAAGATTCTGAACAATCACATCAAACAAGCTCTAAAAAAAAAACTAAGTTGTCCTAATAAATAGCATTCCTAACTGCCTTTTCATCATACTCTAGTCTTTAAATGTTACTACTATTTTAGGTAGTTTTTATATAGAAGATAAAATATTTTAATAATCTTAACTAAAGCGGACCAGAATGCTAGGACAGTGGCCTCAGTAGTGCCTTTTATCGTATATAATATAGAAAATAATAGCGTTTTTCTAACATGTTTATATGTATAATTAATATTTAATGTCACTAGAAAATGTAGGTGCACTGCCTTTTTATTGGAGACTCTAATTCATATCATCGTAAATTATTAAAATGTTCGTAGCTTGAAGCTATTAGGTACTATTTACACAATGAAACCTAGTTCTATTTTAGTATTTATGTAGAGATAAGTAGTAATATGTTTTCTACTAAAACTTTGCTAAGTTTATAGTAAACAAGCTCCAATAGTCTAAACTGAAGACATTGTTAGTAAGATAACAAACATAATGAATTTTATTATGACTGCACTCTACCTTGCCTCTTCTAAAAAAACTATTTAATTATGATGAATGAAAACATGAACTTGCTAAGTAATATTAGTATAGTTACAACATCTATTACATGTTTCTTAACTGAGTTCATAATCTTTTCCTAACATTGCTAGATTCTTATAGTAACAAAGAACTACTTTCAGGCTATTCTAAACTAGTAATCGAAATCTGGATTAATATTTAAAATTTTGCCAACGGTTTTCTTAAATATTTTGAAGTAGGTTTAAGTCTGGGATGGAGCTGCGATAACTAGCCATGAATCTCAGCTTTTTGACAAAAAGCTCAGCGATTTTGTCAAAGTTCGAAGCCATACGCTTAAGGGCGTATGTTTAAGCTATTTTAATATCGAAAACTGTACGCAAAATGTTGAATATTTTCCTCTTGCTATCTGCTAACCAAGTGTGTGTTTTGGTGTGATATGCATGCTCTGATGACGTCATCAGGACCTGAACGATGGATTGTTGCACTGAAGTGTTGCCGGCCCGCAGACACGCTATCCCTAAGTCTATCTACTTCTATGTCTAGTAGACGCTTCAGCTTCTAGTTTATAGGCAAACATTACTTACCTAGTCGTAAAATACGGCTTTAGTTTTTCAGTTGACAGATTTCAAGAATGCTAGAAAAAATTGTATACCTAGCTGCTGCTTTATTTCACGCCTTTTCGTGCTTTATTTATAAGTCTGTTTTTCTGTTTTGATTTCGTTGGCTTAAATTAATCATAAGCTACAAGAATCCTTGCTTATATTTAATCTCTTTTTATTCTCAAAACTTACGATTTCTCACAACTTCAATCATGTATATGTACATTGTACACCATACTGCATGAATTCAACATAATTAATCATAATATTATTGAAATCATTTGACTATATTGTTATTTTTGACAAAAATTACATTGTACTTCATTTTGTTTAGAACAACAGTAGTATTGTACTTATCAGTTCATTAAAATTTTTGGTTTAGATATTGTACTATGTGGTATTAAAATAGGTGGCGGTGTCATAGTTGTATATTGTTATCAAACTTATAATCGCTTACGAATGTGACAACGGCTTATATCTGTGTAGTTAACGGTATTAATTTATTATTTACAAGTATATTTATTATTGTAATACCTCTAAACGTATTTAACGATTTACCACTTTCTTTGTTATTAACATTTCTCCAAATTCTTTAACAGATAAATCCAAATCTTGGTACTTTTAATTTTTTTTGTGTATTAGTATTCAGTTTTCAACATATATACAAATAAAATAAAAATGACTTAGGTAGTTGCACATTTGCCCACAAGATGGCGAGATTACTATTTAACAACCAACCATGATTTCACTTATTTATTATACTTGGCGAGTGGTAAATCGCTGCTAATACTTATCTTTATTGTTCTTGGCTGATCATGATCATGCATTGTACTGGGATGTGGAAATATAATTATTTAAATCAAAATACTGTTTTCTTGCATGATCCTACCTTCTTTTGCCGCTATAGCATGAGTTTTGTAAATAATATCGAAACAACCACTTGTTTCGATATTTTTATATCTTGTTTTTTTAAGATCTTTTACTTTTTATCTTGCCTTTTCTCCGTCTCCTTTAAAGAATACACTGTTGCTAACAATATTTTCTTTATTCTTAGGCCTTTCTCGATAAGACTCATGCTATGGTTTTCTATTTGGGCTACAAAAAGCGATGCGCTAAGTCTAAGAGCTTGGTGTGGTGTTGGCTGTATGGTGGTGGTTAATTGGTCTATTTCTATTCGTAACGTAACCGTGTACCTAACTAACGGCATGCTTAGTCAATAATTTAATGCAAGCTACATTAACTGTGCCAACTAAAAACGTGACGAATTTGCGGAAAGAAATTTCTTATCAGTTATTTGGGTATTTGTGAAACTACATGCTTTACACTGTTGCCAGTTCAGTTTTGCCTTTTTTTAGAAAGCAGAGTATTACTCATGTCGTGTCCTGTAAGGGAAAGTAAACAAGCCAAATACCTAATTTTTTAGCATTTTAGATAATTTGATTTATTAAAGTTGAGAATATGTTTTGAAATCTCATTTTCCTTTTTCTATAAAATAGTATTTGTATATTTGTGGATCAGTACTATTAACAACCAATCATACAGCATATAGTTGAAAAAGTATTCGCACATGGTCGGAAAATAAACTGAAGAACCAGGCTATATACTGAATCTATTGTCTATTCCATTGAATGACGTGTCTGAGTGGGATAGAACCAGATCCCTGTGACTTAATCCTTACAGTAGGAGACTTATTTCCCTTAAACAAGACAAAAGAGAACAGTAATTACATAACGCGTCATATACATTTAGACTCTTCAGTTTTCTTTACCTACGCAGTATAAGTAGGAGTTTCACAAAATCCCAGTGTGTTTATTTATTGGGCGTGGTGGGTTGGGTTCAGGATGAGACAGTGGACGCGGCGCTGCGGGAAGTGGGCTTGCTGTGAGCCTGCCATCGCCCTCCGACAACCTCCACACTTCGACGGAGCTTCAATTATCTTCACTGTCTACTTAAGCACGATTGTTGTAAAATAACTCGGACCAGCCGGGCAAAGTTCGTCTTTATTGCAACCATGTAGTCACTATTAGGCAAGAGTGAGACAGATAAGAGGTTCAACTTATTGAACGACTATTTAGTACGTGTAAATGAACTGATTTCGTAAACTACGAGCAAATATTTTAGGTAGGTTGTCGAAATTTAATTCGAATTCTTGTTTACAATATTGCGTCATAACATAACTGTTAAAGTCGCAGATTGACTTTTAAGTCCGGGAGTAATAAGCTCGCCTTTACTTAAGTAAATTGTTAAAAAGAACCTTATTTTAAACAAGCATAAAGACGTCACTTAGCTGCACTGTCTTCCAACTAAACGTGTATGCAAAACTTTGCGGAATTTTTCAATGCAGTTGAAAGATTCGGCTCGAACACACATGCTTAGGTACATACTTACCTACTCACATTGCAAGTTAATTTATAGCTTGTAAAAAGGAAACCCTGACTCGTTTGTTTGTCTACGCCGATAGGTACGTTAACTTTAGTAGACATTGTACGTAACTGCTTTTTAAAAATCCTGTATTACTTAAAATTACTGAAAAAATCTACCGTTTAAATCAAGTCATACAGAAGTTGACTAATTAGGAACCTAAAACTTATACGTTTTACTGGGCATACCAAGATTTTGCTCGTAGTAAAAAGTGAACACGGTTCTTTACAACTTATTGTTAGGTGGTTATAAAAAGTTAGTAAGGCTAGTCTTTCTTTGAATTTATAAAAAAATCGATCTCGTTTGGAGAATTTAATACTACAGTCAAAACTGAATGTCGATTAAAATACAAACAAACTTTATTATAAGTATAACGATATCACAAAACTTGTACTGTAATTCAAGTAAAAAGAAATTGCCGGTACGTTAGGTATTTTAATAGGTGGGTAAATCAGACAGAAACATGACATTCACTGTGGTGTCCTAAAGTCATGGCCAAAGTTTCCTCCGTCCCAGGCTTCTTCATCGATTATGCGTATGTCACACTGCACTGGAGATCGCTGGGATGTCCGGTGCTGCGGTTCGTAACTTTGACTGTAAAATCTTGATTTGTATAGGAAAATGACAGGGTACAACGGCGTCTCGCCAGCGTCCGCAACTTCAGCAATGTCTGATTCGTTGCAGTGTAATATCCGCCTCCCTCCATTCGGTCATTCTCATCCGAAATTGTCAGCAGTTGCTGTATTTTTATCATTGTTTACTGCTCTCAGTAGGTTAAAGAACCTAAAACGGCATTGACATTAGAATAGAAACCGCACGGTTTGCCGAGATGCGACTTCCGCCTCGTCCAATCATTCAAATCGGAAAATAGATACAAACGGAAAAGACAATTGCGGCTTTGCAGCGTGTAAGTCGATGGGCGAGGATTTTCACTGAATGATACCCCTAGGACATCATCGTCGGGGTAGACCGCGAAACAGGTGGCACGATGACTTAAACGCTTACTGCAGAGTCTACAGTGTAGACTAATGGATTTTTGCACGGGACCGAGGAAAGTGGAAGGATAAGAGTAAGGCTTTGCCCAGCTGTGGGACAGTATAGGCTATTAAAATAAATAAAAATAAAGCGTGTATGTATGTAGAGATGGAAGGAATGTTGTTAGACCTTGCGATCGATGACTTCTGTCTGCCAACTTCGTACGAGAATGTACCAGCTCACGAAAATGGTTACAGATACCTATAGGTATACCCAATTTTACAAAAAAGATACTAACTAAATAAGAACGGCCAAAATAGTTATATACGAGTATAGCTCAAATTAAGCATGTAAGCATGCACGAGTTTACTTTTTTAACTTCGAAATTATGTCGTAACTATGCCAACATTTAAGGAGACTTTGTATTGTTTCTAGACTCCGACGAAATATACATTTATTGTTATAGGTTAAAATAAAATTAAACATTTTTAACACGGTATGTGGTACCTAAGTTTTAATTTGAATTTAGGATAGGTAGGATAAATCTAGGTTGTTAAGTTTCTTTTTATTTAGGTGTTCGAGCCTAACGGCTTGACCCACCTTGAGATTACACCTTGCATTCTGTCGTCAATCGCGTGAAGTTAGCGCAATTTCAGCTGCAAATGCTCCGCGGATCGCATCAACTTCATTACGATTCAGTTCGTGTTCGGCGCAGGCTGCTTGTCTCCTCAGTACGCTTTTGTATTCTGTCAAGTGAACACGTAATCTACAGTAAGTCGATCACTTTTTATTTCGAAGTATCAAATTGATACTACTCAACTAAAATTGACGCGTCCACGCACCGTCAATTGTCGTATGGTTGAAACGACACACATTGGCGCGTCCATGTACCGCCAGACGTCGTATGGCCCATACGACATAAATCAAATGAGGGTAGTTCAGACAAAATACCTAGTCGTCATACGACACAACTTGATACGACCGTCATACGTCGCATCATTATTACTCGACAACGAAACTTCAGCAAAATACTTTGCTTACGACACCATGTCGTATCAACCATATGACGCATCAATTTTAACTTTTACTTTGATACACATATTTACTTGTGATACAAATAGTTTATGATTTCCTTACAGGAAAACATGTCCTACACCACTATGGGCGAACTGGCCGAAAGGCCGATGTCAGTTAACAAAGAGTTCTACCGGCGAGTTTTGGATATAATACGTAAACATTATCCATCCGACTGGGAATCATGGGTCGTAAAAAAACATTCACGTCGAAGAACTCTTCGGGGATACTATCAATCCTGAGACAGAGAAAAAGCTTAGGTTTGGACTCCCGACGGTAGACCTCGCATTAGCTCACAACCCGGATAGCAACCGAATCTCAGAACGTACGTACCGACTGCTGAAACGACAGCTGCTGGACTGGCCACTTGGAAGAGCACTAATATTCTCTCCGCTCGATATTATGGAGAAGATCCACGACAATGCCTATTCTTTTAATACCTTCATGGACGTTGTAAAAAACATAAGACCTCTCATCATTTCAAGACGGGCAGCAACTGCCATCCTTGGAGGCCAGGAAGACGAAGAAAGTTCTAGATCTCAAAGCATATCTACTTCGACACCACGCCGAACTCCAGGGCATGAACCTCCCACTGAGCGATCTAAACGGCCAAGAGAAGAATCTCCTCAACCGGGCACTAGTAAACAACCGCCGCAAAAGAAAACCTGCGATGATTGGGTAGAAAAATTAATGAGCCAACAACAAACGATGTTCAAAACAATGCTAGAGATCTCGAATCGTCAGGGTGAATCTATTAAATCTCTTCAGGAACAATTGGCTGAAACAAAACGCCCTCAAGATCCAGAGCCAGATTCCCTAAATAACTCATTTGCCGACAGTACATCTCAAGAAGACGAAGAAAATCACACGGCGGATATTGAAGAATCACCTAGTACATGGCAACCAATACCATCAAAAGATTCAACCGAAGAGGAACTTAGAGAAAAAATAGCAGAGGCTCAGAGACTTCTTTCAGAACTTCAACAGCAGCCTACCGATATACAACTGGACTTTCAACCCAACATAACTGAATCAGAAGCAAAAGTGTCCAAAGCTTGCCCAGAATTAGCAAAGTTAGGTGCAGAATGTCAAAGGCTCGGCTCAGAAGCATGGAAGAACATTAAATACAAGGATGTTCAGAAAAACTTTCAAGCCACCCCTGTTTTCTGCTCATTAAAAGTAAATCCCCAGCTAGCCCTGGCCACGCCCTTCTGGCACAGCGTGTCAATGTTAGAAAAATTCGAAGGCACGCTGGCAGCTATAAGCCACGGACTCTTGCAACAACGCAAAGCGTTCCAAGAAGCTTGTCAAAAGCTTAATCCAGAAATGAAAAATCTGCTGAATAAGATCGTCCTAGGACCCGACACACAGTTCAGAAAAGTATCAGAAAATTTGCTTCAATACACATGTGGGAAGAGAGCGGAAATAATTCAACAAAGAAGAGAACTGTATAAAGCCCCAAACAAAGTAATCAATGAAATCTTACACGACATTCCACCATCTGAAAAATACCTATTCTCGGAAAATAAACTAGCAGAGGTTGTGAAAGACACTGGAGGCCCACACAAGGTCTTTCCACCCAAGATCAAACGCCAGAGTAATAAGGTAAAAAGTTCATCAAACAGATTTTCAACGAAACACAGAGATGGAAGAGAAGGATTTAACACAAATAAGAAAGAGTACAGACGCGAAGACAAACCTAATTTTCAAAAACATAAAGGATCAAAATTTCAACAAAACAAGAATAAGCAAGGAGACAAGAAAAAATGACTACTTCAAAGCAGGACAATTACGCAAAAAAGTTCAGGTGTGGCAACAAATGGGTGCTCCGAAAACTATCATATCAGTTTTATCAGGATACCGTATACCCTTCGTAAACAAGCCTCCGATAAGTTCTTTAAACTACAAGACACAAAACCTAGCTTGCAAAAAATCCAAAACGATGGACGAGCAACTAGAAAAACTACAGTCATCGGGAGCAATTGTAGAGCAGAAATTCGACAGAGGCTTCATTTCACCCATGTTTCTAAGGAAAAAACCGGACGGAACCCACAGACTGATATTCAACTTAAAACGCCTAAACTTTTTTGTCGATACACCAAAATTTCACCTGATAAACCTTCACAAGATACCAGAGATCTTAAGGAAACAGGACTTTATGTTCAAAATAGATATTTCTCAGGCATATTATCACATCCCAATCACAGAAACACATCAACGGTTTCTCACTCTGTTATACAATCACAAATTCTACCACATGACATGCCTACCCTTCGGCCTTGCGAGCGCGCCATCAATCTTTGCCAAAATAACGGGCTGGGTAGCGAAATTTCTAAGACAGAGAAATATCAGAACTCTTGTTTACCTAGACGACTTTTTAATCATACATCAAGATCTAGCCGCACTTCAACAGCAAGGGGAATACGTAGTGCAGATTCTAGAAGAATTAGGTTGGTGCATCAACCACCAGAAAACCAGCATGATCCCAGAAAAGTGCGTAGAGTACCTCGGAGTTGTGTGGGACACGGAAAGAAACGAAAAACGCCTATCAAATGCAAAAGTAGATCTTTACCTAAAGTACCTAAAGAGCTTTCGAAAAAGGGGTTTTTGGACATGGATGGACGCAAAAATACTTCTAGGGAAATTGAATTTTGCCTCCGAAGTCATACCCCTAGGACGACTACACTGCCGAGTAATACAACGACTAGCGAACCAATTATCCGCATCAGATCGTTATCGGAAAACTTGCATACCCGGACCGGTAATAGAAGAAATATCCTGGTGGATAAAAAACATTCAAAAAACCTCACCAATTCACTACGATGCACCATCCATATACATAACAACAGATGCCGCAGACCACGGCTGGGGAGCAATCCTAAACGGGCAGAAGCTATCAGGATCCTGGAACAACAAACAAATCAACTGGCATTGCAATCGCAAAGAATTATGGGCATTATTCGAAGTCTTAAAGAGGAACACTGCAGCCTTAGAAGGGAAGTCTGTGATCTTCCAGTCAGACAACAAAACGACCATTGCCTACATCAACAAACAGGGGGGGACGAGATCAGTTGCCCTCCTGGGCACCGCGTCGAAGATCCTGCTACTCGCGAACCAATGGAAAATTTACCTGAAAGGAAGATACTTACCCGGAAAATTCAACGGAATAGCAGACAGCCTCTCTCGGGGCAACACCCTCCCGGAATGGCAACTGTCAAATCAAGCTCTGAACCCAATATTTCGCAATTGGGGCACACCCCACGTAGACCTTTTCGCCTCGAAAAGATCAGCAGTGATTCATCCTTACGTAAGCGAAGATGTACGGGATCGTCAATGCCTGTTTACGGATGCCTTCAGTCAGACCTGGAAATTCCAGCTGGGGTGGCTCTTTCCACCACCGGCACTCATCCCCAGGGTACTCCAACACCTAGAAAACTGCACGGGTTGTTACCTACTGGTAGCTCCCAACTGGGAGAAAGCCTACTGGCGACCAGCCCTGGAAAAAATAGCCATACAGCCCCCTCTCCAGATTCACAATCTCAGAGAGAACCTAACAGACCTAAGAACAGGCAGACCGCCTCCAGAAGTAGACAGCATGACATTGGAGGTCTGGAAGGTTCGTGCTGGAACGACATACTTCAGGGATGGTCAGAAGAACACATAAACCTAGTAGAGGCATCTTGGAGGGTCTCGACACTTAAAACATACAGACCTGCATGGAGAAAATGGGTAGACTGGAGTGGAAAAAACTTGACGTCAGTAAAAAGACCAAGTCCGAATGCACTAGCAAAATTCCTATGCTACCTCCAC
This sequence comes from Aproaerema taeniolella, assembly GCA_949987775.1. Taxonomy (NCBI): domain Eukaryota; kingdom Metazoa; phylum Arthropoda; class Insecta; order Lepidoptera; family Gelechiidae; genus Aproaerema; species Aproaerema taeniolella. The sequence continues at coordinate 3,576,441 of OX465249.1, forward strand.
ACTGACAAAAAACTAGCATTGAGTACAATTTTGGTTCATAAATCGGTGGTGTGTACTTTCTGCGATCCTGAGATCAGTGAAAATCTGGCGAATCACCCGCTTGTAAAACACGTTCTAAAAGGCATTGCAGCGAAGAGACCACCAAATCGCCCACGCTTACCTATCTGGAGTGTCAATGATCTACTGTCGTGGATAGACACAAGTAATATCGACTGTGAAAGTCTATTTCAAGTCTCAAGACATGTGGCAATTCTATTGCTGTTGACAACTGGCAGGAGAGTCCACGACTTGACCCTGTTAGACATAAGAAACGAATATTACGAGGACAATGGCGACACCATACGATTCTGGCCAATCCATGGCAGTAAAACTGACTCTTCAAAATATATTCAAAGCGGCTGGGAACTCAAATCGTACCCGAATCAGAAGCTTGACGTAATATTTTGGACTAGACGCCTCCTTGAAGTCTCAATGCCTAGAAGAGGAAATTTCACCAGATTATTTTTAACGACAAGGGGCACAACTAAACCAGCATCAAGGACTGTCATCGCAGGATGGATCCGTACATTATTTAAAGCAGCTAACGTAATGGCGCCCCCAGGGAGTTGTCGCGCAGCGGTTGCCTCAGATAACTTCATCAACCAACAAATGGACCTAGATGAGGTTCTGAAAAGAGGAAATTGGAAGAAAAGCACAACGTTCCAAAAGTTTTATTGCAAGGAAATTAACCCTCGCCCTAATCCTGACACTATTTCTTTATCAAAGAATTTCAATCCCTGTTGATTATCATGTTGATTATCCTACATCATAATTAGTGATATTTATTTGTAAGAAGTTTAAATATGTTTTTGTTTTGAAATTGTTTAAATATAATTGGTTCTCTGCTACAAAATAACGTTTTATTTTCCACACAACTTTAATACCTACTCATATATTCACAGTACGCTAAATCTCGGTGTTCAGCGCCGGCAGATAGTAAACACGTCTCAAGGTGGGTCAAGCCGTTAGGCTCGAACACCTAAATAGTGGCGTTTTCCCCCCGAAGGGCAGAAAACGCTTATTTAGGTTTCAGCCGTTAGGCTTGACCCACCCCAAATACTGTGCCTTGCCGGCTCATATTTCGTTGTACTGAGGAGACAAGCAGCCTGCGCCGAACACGAACTGAATCGTAATGAAGTTGATGCGATCCGCGGAGCATTTGCAGCTGAAATTGCGCTAACTTCACGCGATTGACGACAGAATGCAAGGTGTAATCTCAAGGTGGGTCAAGCCTAACGGCTGAAACCTAAATAAGCGTTTTCTGCCCTTCGGGGGGAAAACGCCACTATTTTCAAAGTCTATTTTTTTTGTTTATTCCTCAGTTTATTATAAGCTTTAATTTAATAAGTACTTACCTCAGAAAATATAAAATAATAGAACAAACAATCATGATTCTAACGAGTTACTACGTACTTACATGACTTTTTTACACCCGTTAAATTTATTTAATGCCTAATAATAAGTACTTATGCTGGTCACAAAATTATATTACCGAATTTATGTTGCTTAGGACTGCAGTTTATCATAATTTTTCAATGCTGAATTCTTGTGCCATTTATCAAGTGTAAACTTTATAAGTATTCACTAATTGTTTGACGTTAATTTAAAAAATATGCTTTAAAGAAAATTCGCAATAATTGTGGATACTTTACTATTACATTCCAATTTGTAACTTAATTTAGATACTTACCTAGGTATAAATTATAAAATAAAGGGGTTTATTTACGTGAAACAAACTTTTATTTATATTCAGCACTTGATCTCGTACAACTCTCATTTTCTTTTTTAATTTAACATAAATAAGTTATCAAAATACCTTTTATACAATGTTGATAAAAATCTCCCGCCATTTTCATTATTAACTGAATATAACCTGGCAAAGGGCTCGTGACAACAGCCTATTTATGTATTTTATCTTTTCGCAACGCCGGAAAGCGATGGCTCGGTCTAACACGGCCACGAGCGACACTGGCTCAGTGATACCCTTGTTGCAGGAGGAGACTCCACAGGGCTTCTTCGAGGACCACGGCCTTGGTTAAATACTGCAACGACCGACTTCAACATCCATTGGAATCAAGTATTATTTTATAGGTAACCAAGCGTATTTCTTTTAAAGTTAGGCTTGAATTATTATTATACTATTTTTTTAACTGCGTACGTAAAGTAGTTTAATTTGGTTGAATGTGGTGCAAGTCGCATAAAAGTGTCTTAGATTGCTTCTCCAAGTCTATCACTTCTTTAAGTAGTATAACGGTCTTACTAATAAAAAAAATATACAATGCGTAAGTACGAGTATAATTTTCCTTTGTCTATAATCATTATAACTTGTACTACGCAGGTGTAAGTTTATTAGACCGTAAGTGAAATTACTTCCATCTTGTTTTTAAGCTCTTTTTATCAAATTGGAGTGACTTACGTAATTAAACTATTGTTTATCACACATATTTTCATCCAGTAAGACACTTATCAAAAATACAAGGTAATGACATCAGATTATTTGAAGTGCCAAAAGTATTTTAATGTCTGCAATTAAATAGTTTATCTTAGTTTTATGCTCCAACAGTATCCAAGTAAGTACTTACTTACTTTAATTTTGTAAAACTACATATTTTCTGAAGTGTATTGTCGATAAATAAGGATTTATCTGTATATTAATGAGGCATATCTTTATATCTTCCTTGTTCGTCTGTATATTGGTTTCTAGGGCCTATCTTTTTACTGTTTCTCAGCCGCGCGTAAACTTAAGTTTATCTAAGAAATAAAATTAACTCAGCGATGTAGTAAAGATCTTTTATTTTAAATATATTTCCCAAAAGATAAATTTTTTTAAAATAGGTACTTACATCTAAATATAAGACACGAAAGCAGTCTTAGGGAAATTGTATAGTATCAATTGAGCGTATAGTTTATAAGATAAAATTATAATAAAATAGTGCATTAATCTAAAGCCAGAACAAAGTTGATAGATCGAAATATATCTTCTTGTGGCTTATAAAACTTAAAATATAGTAAGACCAAATAATCACGCTCTTATATCACAATTCACAATACTACAAATACAAAACGCATTATTAAAATCTTATGGCGTTCCACTAAAAACGGTTGCAGGCGGACGTCTTAAAAAATGCGCAGTACTGGCAGTTACGAAAGTCATTATTCAGCCTTTTACAATTTTAAAAATTACGTTATCAATATTATTATTATTGATTGTGATTGTTTTCCGGTTTCGCCTTTGACTTTCCTTCAGGGGTAGTCTTCACTTTCTTAGTGGTGGTGGAAATAGAAGTTTCAACTTTCTGAGGCGGTGAAGGAGCGACAGGAGCAGGTTCCGTTGGACTCTGTTTCTCTTGCTGTTTCTCTTCCTTCTGCTTCTCTTTTTCTTCTTTTTCCCTCTCTTTTTCCTGTTGTTCACTGGTTACTTTAGCGAGGTGCAGCGCTGCTAGAAGGGCTGTGACGTAGCGGCGGGGATCTAATTCTACGCCTAGAAAAGAAAGTATATAGTAAGTACTTATCTATGTATTTTTTAAATTGAAAAAAGGAATCAATCTGCATTTAAAAAAAACCCTACCCAAAAAGTTACGATTCTTCAGCGAAATACGTAAAACGATGCCTATACTATGAGCATGGTTGCAGTGCAGTGATTTCTATTACAGTACAATCAATTTCAAAAGGTTTCAAAAAATTTCTGCGCCACTACACAGAATTGCTTTTGAATATGTAGTTTAATTTTATCATTATCCACGCAAGTGTTATATCAATGGCATGTCGTGTTATTATGTTATAAAAACTTAAACATCGCATAGCAAAGTTTAATAAAAATACCTATTAAAATCCCTATATGACGTTGCCTTAACTCTCGTTGCGCGATCTATAATTAATTACCTGATTTGCCAAATCTTACATAATATGCTTTTCTGCGTAAACACTGAATGAAAAACGGGACAAAGAGCTTAGATTGGAGCAAGAATTTATGTTAATTCTTAAACATTGAATTATGTATTCGTAGGTAAGTAAAGTTCAAGATAACCCGAATAGTATCGTGATAATATAGAACATTTTACTAACCATTTTGCCGCAGTTCGTTGATCTTGTACGCCAGGTTGGCCCAAACCCGTCTCGCGGCGACTACGCTGAGTCTGCCCACAGTTTGTACTGTGTGCAGTACAGGGTCACTGTTTGCCGGGACCACATCCGCTACTGAAAAATTAAAGGTTTTTTGATACTATCCATAGTATCCATCCATGGACGTTCCAGTTAAAAGTCTATTGGCTTGAAGATATTTGACGCAAAACCTGTCAGCGCCAGCATGTGTTAGTTAAATTATGCCTTCTTCATACTAAGAAGAACGGACAATGGCGCAGTCTGATGTTCGCCAAGTTCGCCATAGACGAATAAATTAAAATTGATTTTTCATACGAAGCACCTAATATATTTATCTTCGTTTGTCTCTAATGTTTACAGTAAATTATATTTATACTACTGACAAAAATACAGTACCTACCTAACAAAAAACTGAAAGTTACCAATACCAACGTAATTTAAGCTGGGATATCTTGAGATATTTTTAGATTTTTAATCAAAAGTAACTTACTTTTAGCCTCGTCTTGGGGTCCAATACTGGGTAGATAGATATCCAAGAGCTCCATAACGAAGTGAGCGCTACTGTCGACAGTGTGGACCGCTTTCTGGCCATATGTGGTGGTCAGGAGCTTATTGGCCTGGGTCCAGGACAGCTCTTTTAGCGATTTCACGCGCTGTTCTGCTGCTACTGTCACCGCTTTCGCCTGATGATAAAATAAGGGATATGTTAGGATCCAAAGAGCGTATGTAGGAAGCGAATGTAGAGGAAGCGGAAGAGGCGTGTTTGGATCGCGAGCGTAGCAAGTGGCAATCTGTGGTCTCTGCCTAGCCTACCCCAACGGGACAAAGGCGTGAGCTTATGTATGTATGGTATAAACGATACGATTAGGTACCTAAGTTATCTATTAAACAAAAAGACTGGTATTCTTAAAATATATTGAGCCGGCTATGTGCAAAACAAAACTCGTCTATGTTTACCAGTTTACCTAATTATAAAACAAAACTAAAATAATATTAACACAACAGCCGTATTTTTTGTTATAAAGCAATTAAAACCTAGGTATACAATTTGCTATGAGCGCTGAGTTGTGAAGACACGTTTATTTTCTGTAACCGTTTTCTTAACAAGTACCTACGTAATCCCTACAATGTTAATCAACCGAAACAACCTCATTTAATATTCATTACCCTCGGCGGTTGTTAACTTTTCGCTTTCTCTACGCAACTAACTAGGTAAACACCTATGTTTCAAGGTTCTTATTCTAGGATCTTTTATTTTTATTTTCTGATAGGTAGGTATTAAAGTTCAAAGTAACTACGTGCGTATACGGTGAGTCGGTGACTAATGATTTCTATTTACACTATCTAAGGAAAATTTTACGTCGATATTTTTAAATTAAGTGACGTCATCAAGTCATTACAAAAATACAAAGTACGTAAAATACGAGAACAAAGGTTAGAATATTAAATGTATCACTTATTAAGTAGGTAGTATTACTTAGTATAATTACGCGCGATATGAATTCAAGTTTTTTTTTTTAAATTGGAGGGTAAAGAGGAAACCGTTACCTACTTAAGTACTTGAACTGCGAGTACATGGCCAGCCAGTACTAGGAGTGATAATGATAACCCGGCCTATTACTGGGATCATGATCTTGCGTAAATTACTCGAGTAGCTTGATCATCGTGAACATAATGCGATAGTCTCATTATATTTGTAAGTAGGGACACATTTAAAATACACTGGGCGTCAAAAATAAGTAGTACACTTTTCAAATTGCAATTACTCCTAAACTATAGTAGTTACACTTATGAAATAAAAAGCAGTTTATAGTAAACTTAACGAAGTTTATTAAAGTTATATTTTATTTGGCATGAATAAATTTTCAAACTTAAAATTAAGATAAATACTAAAAAGTATCAATTTTTAACGATATGTCAACCACTTAATTTTCACGTTTTGGAACTTTTTCACAATTTAATAACTTGTGTTGCCGCCTCGGGCTCTAATTACAGCTTGGATCCGGTTTGGCATGCTGAACACTAAGTTTCGGAGGCGGTGTTGGGGAATATTTTCCCATTCTTCTATCAGCGCATGTTTTAGAGCCCTGAGTGTGGCAGGAGGTGGACTGCGCCTTCTGACTAGCCTCCCAAGCTCATCCCAGGCGTGTTCAATCGGGTTGAGATCTGGGCTTCTCGATGGCCAAGCCATCAAGTTGATGCCAACCTCCTGAATGTACTCTTGTACGTGGTGAGCAGTGTGTGGCCGGGCGTTATCATGCATTAGGATGGCTCCATCACCCATATTTATTAAATATGGCCCTGCATACTCGTTGAGGATCTCCGAGGCATATCTTTCACCAGTCAAAGTCCCATTTTCTATTACCACAAGCTCTGTGCGACTCTCTGAAGAGATACCAGCCCATACGTGTACAGAGCCCCCGCCATATTGGACTCTTTCCGAGATACAAGCTTGAATGTATCGCTCACCGGGTCGTCTGTAGACTCTCCGCCGTCCATCTGAAGTGTATAAAGAGAATCGAGACTCATCTGTGAATAAAACTCTAGCCCATTCTTCTTCGCCCCATTGTACGTGTTGACGGGCGTAGCGTAGTCTTGCTACGCGATGCTCTGTCTCAAGTTTGGGGCCATTTGCTGGTCTTAGAGGCTTCAGGTTAGCTTCAGCAAGTCTTCTTCTCACTGTACTCTCACTGATGTAGTCTGTTCGGGTCCGAAGAAGCTGTTGCTGAACCTCAACTGCATTAAGGTGTCGATTTCTTAACACAGTGGAAACAATAAAGCGATCTTCTCGGGTACTTGTGCACCTGGGTCTGCCATTACCTCGTCTCCTTAGATGGTTTCCAGTCTCTTCGTACCTTTGCTTTACTCGCTGAACCGTTCTTAAAGTTACACCCACCCTCCTTGCAGTACGACGCATACTGATGCCCACTTCGAGAAAAGCTAAGATTCTTGCACATTCTTCTGGTGAAAGAGGCATGATTAGTCAAATTTACTCTCTGAAGATACCTATGCTTTTCAATTACAATTGCTTTATCAGCAGCGAATGTGTCAAACACAAAAATCCTAAGTAAGACAACACCTTTCAACAGTTTAAAAAAAGTGTTTTTATTTATTCGTTTTTTTTAAAGTCAAGCATTATAAGTTCTTATAATGCATGAAGTTTTTATTGAATAAGATTAAATTTTCTTTTTAACCTTTTTTGTTTCAAAGGTCTAAGTTTTATAGTTTGGGAGAAATCGCAATTTTAAAACTGTACTACTTATTTTTGACGCCCAGTGTAGATGTTTGCCAAACATCTTAGCACTAAGTAGGTACCCACCCTACTGGTAATAGGTGTACCTTAAGATAGGCTAGCAGGTTAGGCTTAGGAAAAAACGACGGTATTAGGTAGGTAGCACAGTACGATATGATTCAAGGTTATCTTTTTCCGGTTCACAGCTAGTGAACATGTCCGTTTGTTATCAATTGAATTGTGTTATGAATGCTACACGAGTTTTCTTATCTCTTAATGCGCTGAACGCCCTTAGTAATGTTATTTAAAGGGACTAGTATCAATGATGAAAATAAATTGAGGATTTCCTACTTTACGTAAATGTGATTTAAGAGTTGTGGCAAAAAAGGGGTATCTACTTCAAGAGTAATGTTAAGGATTTGTTTCATTTCCATTACACTTTTCACATCCGTGGTCAAATCAATCTAATCTCTCGAATCATCGATCGTTTCGAACCGACTCGTGCTTGTCATAAATCGTGTCATTAATAATCATATTATTATTGTCATCGTCATATTAAAATGTAACGAAGTCCTAAAGGTCGACTTCTTACTAACATAATCTTTTGCGATCTACCTTCATAAATAGTGGTGGTTTTTGCCTAGTTTACGAGATCTCATCGCTAGATCGACAAGTTTGATAGGCGGCCGTCTCTAACGAGTAAGTGTAGGTTTGTAATATTAATAAAACAAACTTTATTTGCACACAAAAGTTTCGATTTCAACTAACCTTATCAATCTGTGGAGTAAGTCTGGTCAGCATGGCATTCTTGGTGGTTTCCACGATGACCTTAGGTTGTTCTGCAATGAGGGGCACTCTGCGCTCCAACTCGTCCAGGGCAGCAGCTACCTTGGCGTCGCCAGCAGCTAGAGGTGCGGCGATGAAGGGAGCCGCTACTGTTGCAGCTGTAGTTACGTGTGTCTCGGCCGTTGACAGCGCCCAATCGAGAAGCGCGTGGGCGCCTGATGGGAAAAGTCACCATTAGTGTATTGTTTTAGTTTACTTCTCTAGAAGTTAAGAACTCTTCTTTAAGCTATTAGAACTGTTCCCAGTTGGCGCCGAATATTTTTCTTTAAGTACCTAAAAACTCTTTGTGATCCTGTTCCCACTCACCTTTAAGCTTTGAATAGAGCGCCCCGACCTGACCCACTGCAGCCCCGACCGTTGGCAGTGCCATCGCCTTCTGCACAGACTGAAACTGCGCCAACCCATTCTGCGAGCTTACTTCTGTTGCCATATCTGGAGAAGAAAGGTTAACGAAAAATAAAACATGAATAGTTAGGTAGGGTAGGTACTTCATCATACAAATCAATTCTTGACTATCTAGGTACATACCTACCTCCTTTTTTACGAATCGTCATCTCGATCATCGTTAAAAAATTGAGAAGGTAAGCGAGAAACGCTTCAAATTAGTTGCCAATTAATACAATTACACATAACTAAATGCGAAAAGTATAAACTACATTCAAGCCAAGAATACACATCAATTAATTACTTATATCCAAACACCTGCATGCAATATGCATATGCATACAACATATTGTATTTGCTCGTATGACCTAAATACTTAAGATTAAAAAAAATATTCAATGTGCTCGTCCGCTGTTTAATAATTCCAAAATGCGGGAGAATTTTGTTTAAGGATGATTTATTAAACTTATTTCAGATCACTGGTACCTACCGAGTTGCATCGAACAAATAGAAAGGAAATAGGTACGAGGGTCACTTGTTTATGATTTCGCAATCATATACTTGCCTAGTTAATTAAATAAAGTGTCTTACCTTTTGACGATAAAATGTTGAGCTCAAAATTAATTACTTAAAAATTTGAATGTTTTAATAACTCAAATGTGGAAATGCTTTAAAAAAATGCAAGTTCGCAGCACAGACAAGTTCTCGATAGCAAGGCAACAAAAAGACTGACGCATCAGCCGGCGATTAACATATTTCGAAAATATCCGTGGACTTTGATCCAACAATGACTATGTGCGAAGCACCACGTCGTCCAATGGAACAAAACTTGCAATACTTCGGCAACAACAACAAGTTTCGGATGCAAGTTTGTCTGTAGTTGAAAAGAGATAGCTGAACGCGTGTTCATGATGCAGTCAATTGAAGCCATTGCAGTGTAGATGCATGGACTAGGAAGGTACGCTAACTAAATAGGTATCTTGATAAACGTTAAAAATGGGTACTTATGTGTAAGAGTACATATTTATATTATTAGCGCATGTATTTTTATTAGTAGGTAGATATATACTTAAGTAATTTTCAGGACACTGAAATAATTGAGCGGGTGATTGCAGTAGGTAAGTACACTAAGCAGCTAAAAATTATCTAGGTAGGTATCATCAGCGATAAAAAAAACTTGCGACTACAAGGTGTAAGGGACTTAATGGGACAGCTTAACAAATGCTTATATGGTGGAATTGGAACAAAGTGTGAAATACAAAATATACGACAATAGCTAAACTGGGGTGATCCCGAAAAAAAGCGATAAATAAAGGTCACCGCCAGCTGCGATCTTCAGGACTTGGGTTTCTTAGCTATAATGGCGTGCCGCGTGATAAATAACGTAAATAAAATATGTGCATTTGGATGTGTGGCCCTTAATCCTAGGATGAAAACTCCGAGAGATTCGCTCAGTGATGGATAAAAGACTTCATATTTGCATATTGAAATCATTTGTGACGCAATACTTAGTTCAAGAATTATTGGCAAAAAAGTATGGGCCACACATCCAAATGCCTGCGATTCTCAGTAGGTAATGAAAATAAGATGAACCGGTTGACGGAGCCCCAATTTTATCATTAACATCTACAGTGACTCATAAAAAAATCGGTTCTGGCTATACATCAATCCAAAAAACCTAATACTTTGGAAAATATTTACATTTATTTATGGGCCACAGGATTAGGGCCCACTTCATATCTGGTAAACCAGCAGCCCGAGATAAAAAATAACGACGCTGGCTGTATCACATATAATATGTGACAGCATATAGCGGCAAAAATCTTCTTATGAAACTCTCATCAGAGAGAAAAACGTGAATCAAATTCTGAAGCATTTGGATGGGTGGATCACGTTCAAAACCTTCTGCTTCAGCCAATACTGCGTCACATAAGTTGGGAAGGTGTTACAAATAAAGAGAATTTCCGTCACTGACGGTGAGTATTAAAAAAAATCAAAACATTCAGTATTTTAGGAGAATCTCTCGGAGTTTTCATCCTAGGATTAAGGGCCAGTAGGGGGCCACACATCCAAATGTACATAATAAAATAACATATTACAACGGCAACCTTTTTCGTAATTTAAATCCCGACGGCCATAGAGTAACTTATCCGACGGCCGATAGCAAGTACTACCTAACTAGTGGAACGCGGCCAATGTAAATAAACGCAATAAAGATGGCCGAACCAAGGCCGAACAATGAGCCAGCCAAGCGTTGGATCGACGCGAGCTTGTGATTGGCTGTATCTCAGTGAGCCCCAAAAAGAGAAGTTTGACGCTCGTGTGTTTGTACTGTTTGTGTATTCTTGTTTACAAGTGACCACCAAGCCACAATTATGTGGCATAACGAACATATTCTAGAATTTATAGAACAATATCGAAATGAGCCGTGTATATGGGATGCTAGACACCCTCACCATAGAAACAGAGCTGAATTATCTAATGCCTGGGAAAGAATACAACATGCCCTAAGCTTTGAATGCTCAATTTCCGAACTCAAGAAAAAGAAAGAATCTTTAATGGCGTCATACAGATTACTTCGTCGAAAAATTAAAGACGAACCGGACGGTTTTCCCGTAACTTGGTTTGCTTTTCCACTTATGAACAGCTTCCTTGAAGAAATATACGGGGGTTCTGAAGCTAACCAAAATGCCGAGGTAGGTATTGTTATACAAGTTGGTACTTAAGAACATAAATGCTTTGCTTAATTAAGAACCTATAATTGGATTCATACCTACCTTGAAGGTACATTCTCGCATAATAATTCAAAGTTGGCTGAACCGGTCGTATAAGATTTCCATCAGACGAGTATAAAAAAATTCGTCCCAACACTCCCAAAGATTCCAACTAAATTCGGGTCGAGTATTGACGCAACGACGGCGGCGTTACCTTTCTCAAAGGTCCTCGAACATTGGCTTCAATTTGGGCCAATCAATTCTTCATTATACTTACGAAAATAAGTAAAGAGAGGCCATTGATATATTATAAACAATTATATCTTTGTTTTTATCCTAGGTCAATGAGGGAGGCAGATAAGTATGTTATCTAGGTAGGACATATTTTTAAGTCAACGCCCGCCGGTTTCATGTTTTCGTTAGAATAGGTATATTTTAGTTATGATACCTACCTAAGATAGGTACAAGTAATAATTTTACTTAATTTAGGTTATCATACATAGGTACTTAATATAGTATACCTGACCTACTAACCATTTTGTAATAAAAATTTAGTATGTAGCATTATTTAACCTTTTCACCGCCAAAGTCTGATATATCAGACAATTTTTTTTTACTTTAATATTGTTCACCAAGCGTTCGCCATACACCACAACATTAAAAAAATTTTAAAAATTTTTGATTTATACATTTTGTTCATTATTGTTCACAAATTGGTTCATTATACATTTTTGTATTTAGGCTTAAGTTTTAATGAAATAAAATATCTTATTATCTAGTTTTGTAAAAGCATGACTCCGAAAAGTCGATTTCTGGAAAATTTACAAGATTTAAAATCTTCACATTCAAGACCTTTTATTTCAGAGATGTTGGGAAATATTGCTTGGAATTTTTATTTGACATTTCAAATAAAAAAAAAATTTAAATCATCGACTTAATTAAGTAGTCCAAATGCTTATTAAATAATGCTACATTTTTTATTATTACAATTTTTATTACAATTTTTTTTTATCAGTTTGCCTAAGTATCAGATTTCTGAAAAAATATTAGTTGAAGGAAGTAATGTATGGTAGTGCCCCGTTAAATAGAGCAAAAAAATTACTCAAAGACATTTTCTTTTTCAGTTGCAGTTGCTAAATTCGTCCACTAACGAGCATCAATACACGATAGTTCGCGATAAAAAAGTGCCTTTAAAAAGACCGAAAGTCCAAATCAAACCTACAACCAGCAGTCAAAGTCCGTATTTCGATAAAAAATCCACGTCTTTCATAGCCTCAGATGGACTCCACGAAATGGACGAATGCGAACTCTACTCAAAGCTTCTGGCCAAGAAATTGCGGAGACTGGACGAGGATCAACGAGATCTAGCTATGCATGAAATAGACAACGTAGTTTTTAAAGCGAAAATGAGCAGCAAGGGATACCGAAAGCAAGATAAGCACCAATTGCGAAAAGAAAATTCTCCAGAGTTTTTAGCTACGGCAGAAGACCACCATTACGAAGAGGAAGAAGAAACGGTTTATCAAGAAGATCCCATACAGGATTCATAGATGCTTTTTGATGTACACCCAGCAACACATCAGGCTATACTTTTGCATGTTGACCTTGAGACGTCGCCCTTATCTATCTTGCTCGTAATATCGTCGCCTTTCGTACTGCAAATGAGTAACCTAACTTGCTGCTGTCTGTACTTATACAAAAAAAATTGGTCCAAAAATACTTAAGTAGGTACCTTACGGCTGGCATCCAGTAGAAAAGGTTTAAGACCGTAGCTTCTAAGAAGCTTATACATTAAAAAAGCTTACAATACCCTATTGAATAGAGGATGGTAGTCAACAGCACATCAGGTTACCACAAACTGTTAAATTTTCCTAATTGATAGTAAACTAATACTTCAAGATAAAATTAAAAACGATTGAAGTTTGACAGTTTTGGATAGCATGATTTGATTTGATTGCCGTTGTCCCTGTAGGTACCATGATCCGTTAATATACGTTAAGTACATTTTTTTTAACTTTATACCTGTTTTTTTAGCTCTTTCTTCTATCTTGGACATTTTAATGATCCGTTAATATACGTTAAGTACATTTTTTTAAACTTTAAAACTGTTAAAGTTTAAAAAAAAACTGTTAAAGTTTCTTCTATCTTGGAAATTTTAAATGGGCACTCAGGAGTTCCACCACCTTCTCAATGATTCCGCTCGCACTGTTTCATTTCGTAACCTACGAAAAAAAATAGTAACCCTCAGACAATCTATTTGGTCCCGTCATCTTGACGTCAAGATGACGGGACCAAGTGTTTTGTTTAAAACTTTGAGTATGTAGTATTTGTTTATAGTTTAAAAGTTGTGTACATTTTGAGGTACCTAGCTAAAATTTATGCATAGGTAGCAAATCAGCAGAGTCATGGAGAGAACGGAGAGAGGCCTTTGCCCAGCAGTGGGACACATAACGGTTACATAAGATAAGATAAGCAAATTAGACTTTGATTCTTATAAATCTATTACTATGTTGTCCATGATTTCTTGTGTTTGGCGGAGAAAGGTTCTCAACAATGCTGTGCTATTTTATTGCAGAGTGCCTGAAGATTCAGAACAGAGACAAAAATGGCTCAAAAGCGTTGAGATTAGACAAAAGATAACAAAAAATTCCGTTGTATGCAGCCGGCACTTTGTGCCAACTTGCTTTTATGCTGGAAATTCCCGCCAGTTACTCAAAGTGAACGCAACTCCTACTATTCCTCCAACGGTAAAAACTATTTACTATTGCGAAATTGTATTTTTACCCGACTGCCAAAGAAGGGAGGGTAATGTTTTTCGAGTGTATGTAAGTATGTATGTATGTCTTTTCCTTTGTGACCTCCTGTAGCCTAAACGGCTTGATGGATTTTGATGTATGAGGTATCGTTAGATTTGTCTTGATTACGGGAGTGTCATAGGATACATTTTATCCTAAAAGTCCCACGGGATAAAGACATAATAATATTTTTTTAGTGTGCAGTCGGGTATTTTGTTTTTTTAATAATTAATAGTTATTTTATATTCGCACACCAACACACCATAAATACACGTTACAGGTCTACAAAGATCTTTTGGCCCGCGGTTTCCATGGTGACGCCTTTATTTACAATACAAGTTCTTCTAGCTACAACTGTCACCCGTCGGCCACAAGATCTTTGTAGACCTAAAAAATACTACTTAACAGTTATAGTTTTAAATGCAAAGTCCCCACCGAGTGGCACGAGCCTCCCTCGAACAGTGAAGGGGGATTCAGGCCATAGTCCACCACACTGGCCTAAAATGCGGGTTGGTGGACCATGCGTCTTTCGGAAATAACCTTTAGGGGTACAGGTTTCCTCACGATGTTTCCCTTCACCGCTGAGCAAGTGATAACTATTAAATACGAATTAAAAGACGAATGTATAGTGATACAGGCCTCAACCTGGCATCGAACCCACGACCCTCCGCTCACAGGTCCCACTCACTATCCAGGATTAATTTATTCCGCTCTCATTCCAAACCGCCCCCGTCCAAGTACAGTTAGCATCATCATCCTTTTCAAACTTTGAGCTTTTGAAATGAAACTTCTTTGGGCACGTTGAGAGTGAAATTTCAAAGTTGCGTCACGGTATTCAAAGTTTACCTTTAGAGAAATTTAAGACAGTAATTAAACAAAAACTTTACCAAAAGGGCTATTACAAAATTTCTGATGACCTAACTGACATGGAGCCATGGGAATGACTGCTCAGCTCTAGAGTTATTTCAAAATTAGTTAAAATTAGAAAATGGAAAATTTGTAGTGCGATTAAAAAGAACACCCTCAGAGTTTCTTGCCTGTTCTTCTCTGGGGAAGACTGCACCTTTGCGAATATGCGTAGAGTCAGTAGGGTCAATAGAACGAATGCGTATGTATGTATTTAAATCCTTTAATGTTCGTTTGTATGTATTTCATGTAATCTTGACTTGTTTTAAGTGGCATCCTGAATGTCCTATAAAATAAAGATTTTTTTCTATTCTATTCTATTCTTTAATCCATAAAGGGTTTCTTAACTTGAAATTATCGACTTCCCATTCAATATTTTAATTTTGATTAAAACCCTCAGACATTGACAAAATCACGATAATGAACGCCATTTTTTAAAGAATTGAATTGAAAACGCGAAACGCATTGAGTCGTTGCTAGGACAGGCATCAAAACCTGAAAAAAGATTCAAAAAAGCAAAACCCTCTCCCATTTAAAATTCAAACATCAAAATTCAGACGAAAGGTGAGTTTTTGTTTTATTTTTTCGCAACCTAACTACACATTCCTGATGTCCACTACTCTGTGTCCTCCTTGTATATTATCATATAATTTGGTGTTTCATAACAAAAATGTAGTAACGTAAATGTTGCTGGTTTGTTATATAAAAATAAAATTACAGGAAAACTTCTATCCTTAAATGGAAGCCTGTATTTGTCTGTTACGTATACTTTGCACTCCCAAAAAAAAATTATAATACGAGTAATCGCATTGTCACCCTACTAGAACGAGACGTTCTGCCTCGTTGCTCTATCTCTTCTTCGGCCCGCGTTTGAGCTCGAAGATTTCTATTCTGATCTTTGAGTATGTAGTATTTGTATTCTGATGTATTAGATCCATGGTACATACCTCAACGGCACATCAGGTTATCACAAACTGTCAAACCCCAATGGATAGTAAACTCTACGCTTGAAGATAAAATTGAACGTCGATTGAAGAAATTTGATAGTTTTGGATAGCATGATTCGATGTGCTGTTGTCCCTGTACATTAAACAAATACTACATACTCAAAGTTGTTCATACCTTGTTCATACATACCCTATTGTGTTGGAGTATTTAACAGGGTGGATACAGATAGAGATGGTTTTTTTTTGGTCTAAAAGTCTTGTAGCCAGGCCATTAACTCTATTTAAAAAAATACTTTGACATTGACGTTTTCCAGCTGATGAGTGTGTTTTCCTTCTTTCCTTGTTTTCCATTCGAAGTTTCGAACTGAAGCAAATAGTTGTGTGAGAAAGTGAAAAAAAAATCCAAATATTATTCATTCTTTACCAAACATAGTCAGGAAAAATACTATCTTTATCGAGTCTAATAACTTAGCGTAACAATGGCGACTATGGTAAAAGAAAAACGTCGGGAGGTGAGTCTATTTTAATGTAAACATCCTTTGTTTCTGTTATTATATATAGTTAATTTGCGTCGTAAAAATTGAATTACAATTTTACAGAAAAAGAAGTCTAAGACAAAACACGTGTCTCAAAGCACCATTGAACAGGAAGAGGCTGTAATATCAATTGAATCTGAAAATGTAACAAGTTCAGAATCGCAGCTTAAAACTGCTGACAACAAAGTACAAGATACGGGAATTCCCGGAGACCTTTCTACATTTTCCGAACCAGTCGCTCGCACAACAATGCCATTAGTAACAGAGACGAGTTCTAAGTCAAATATTATTTTATCAGACACATCTCAGACTGATTTAATTGTAAAGAATTTAGAAAAAAGTTGTACGGTATCAAAAAATCCCAGCTTAGAAGAAAATCTGCAATCAGCAAAAGGTTCACAAGAAGACGAACTAGGTAACAGTTATGAAGCTTTGAATAGTAGACTGGAAAAAGTACAAATACCAAGGACAGACCCAAACTTTAGGGTAAAAGAAATGGAAAAAAATGTAGAGCATCCTCAAACCTATGTCAGGCTACCAGAAGAAATAACAAGTGAACAATTACAGAATGAAGATAATAAAGTTGTACAGAATTTAATACCGTCAGCTCCTATCTTTGAAGAACAAGGAATATCCCAAGTTTTTCAGCAAATAGAATTTGTCAAAGAGGTTAGCTTATCCATTTCATTGGTACTTATTATAAGCTTATATTAACAGTATACCTACTACATGTGGGGCAGATATGTAGCCCACTTTGATGGCAGTTTATTAATGAAAAGGCTAGATAAAATAAAACATTGTATGTTATCAGAAACCAGAAGTTATCAAATTCTGTCAGGGTACAACTCATTACAATTGTATAACCATATGTTACTTATCTTCATAAGCTCTGTATCTCCAAGTTACACATAAAGAATGAAATGAGGTTAAATAACATTTGTATGTATGTAAATCCTTTATTGTATGATTAAATTTTTAGGTCACTCCTAAAACCCAGTCTTTGCCTCTTGAAGAAGCAATGAGATTATATGGAGCAAGGGAGATAGCTGAAATAAGAGCTATGAGTGAAAGAGAGGAGGCAATTGTAGAAGCGGGTCCCATGAGTGGTCCCGAGCATCCTCTAGTTGATTTACTTTCAACTTTCAGGTAAATTGCTAAGCTAATTCAATTTGATTTATTACTCTTTATCATGTAGAAAAAATCAGAAGAAACCAATTACCACAACCCAGTGACTAACTGTTCTAAGATATCATTATTCTACCTTTTAAGTAAGTATTTGTGAGGAGTCACAGAAAAAAAAACTTGTGATTATAATTTACAAAAAAAAAAAATTACGAGGTAAGTATGAAAAGTATATCAGTTTCCTTACACTTACAGAATTAGCCTTGCTTAGTTTAGGGTTTGATGACACTGCACCAGTTGTCCCCCAAAAATTCATTACCGAAACTAACTTTAGAAAACATGATATTGCAAATGCTGTGCAATGTACCAAATGTTATTTTAAATATTGCAGGTCATCTCTAATAGCAGTGGAAAGGGAACGCGTAACATTAGCACGAGGCTTCAGTGAAGAGGAAAAGTTTAGAAATACTTTATGGAAGATTGAGAAACGTAACATAAGCGTGTCAGAAAAATGTCCTTGTGGGTCTATGGTCGATGTGAGGGCTACCTATGAACATGCTGAGTTGTTAAAGGAAAAGCTACCAGTGGCTAAATTAAAGCTAGAAGCGCTTTTAAGGGATGTACAGGACTCATATTGCCATCATCAACATGCTGCATTGTTGGCTCATTGTCAGGTAAGAATTCAGTTCTGTGGTGATTAAGTCCATTTTCAAACCGGTAAACACTTGTGACTAGCATTGACTGCAATTGTTGTCAACCGCATCGGGTTTATATACCCTACGAAGCACGAAAACGCTCAAGATAACATGATTTATAATATCATGCATGGGTTAACTTTCCTGATATTTTCTCAGACCATTTTTATATTCCAGATAGAAGAATTGATATCAGAAACAATGAAGAGCAGCAAGCCGGAGATTCGCGAGGCTTTAGCATTAGTGATGCAAGCTCTCCGCATGAGCGACACGGCGCCGGCCGCGCTCGCTGCAGCGCTGCAGCGCTGGGCCGCTGCACTCGCCACTGCTCTGCTGGACGCTCGAGATCTTAGACAGCTGCTACATTTTCTGCATCACTTGTTTAGGTAAGATTGGGACATATTTTATGGTCTTCATTTAAAATGAAAGTGCGAAAGCTCACCCCAATGGGACAAATGCGTGAGCTTTTGTATATGTATGTTAAAACATTGAATTGCATTCCTAAATGATAAAGGTTTCATCTTTTTGACGTGACAACGTCTTATAAATTGGTTTGCCGGGTGACACTTCAAGAAACTGCGTTACGCTCCGCTCACGTTATGCGCTCACAATGAGAGCGAGTGAGAGGCACGCGTCCCTTCCACTCGGGCAGCATGGTTAGCCCGCCTAAGAGCGAGAGAGACAGACTATTATTTAATCCTTCTTCCTACTATACGAATGAATATATTCACATTAAAATTATTTTACCACTCAAAGTCGTTGTCACGTAAAACTTTCGCCCGTATACCGACTTTACAGGCAACCAATTTTTTTTTATAAAATTTTGTTTATTTTTTCTAAAATGCATACAATTAAAAATTCTTACTGTTTTTGTATATGAACATAAATGCTTACTAACAGTGTTTTGCCCGAACTAGGATACATTGCAACCTGTGTCTTGGGCTACTTAGAGCTTAGTCATTCACTAAAGTCTAATTACATTAATTTCAGCTTAACTATAATTCAACTATACAGTACAATAAGTCAGTTTAATCTGACAGGTCAACAGGTGTAGGCATCTATTTGTTTATGTTTCTAAAATGCACTTAAGATGGTACAGAGGTGACAGAGGTACCCAACAAGTTACCTATGCCTGCCCTCTGTCTTGTTGCGATAAGAACGGTTTTTCAATAAACTGGGGTAACCTGATATGCTGGAGCTATATTTTTGAAACGATAGAATTTCAATTCGCATACGAATTGACAAGATTCGCATGAGAATCTCATACAAATCTTGTCAATTCGTATGCGAATTGGAATTCTATTGTTTCAAAAATATAGCTCCTGGCCTCTGCACCAATATGTTTTTTTTTTTATTCTGAAGTCTACACTTATGATACTAATGAATTTATCTAAACATTTGCCAATTACAGACTTATAATTTGTTAGGTACCTTTACATTTTTTGTATTGTCATGTTTTTTTTTGTTGATAAGTAAATTAAGTAATCTAAATTACGAATGGAATTGTAACAGACAGAGTCGCTCAGTGCGATGGGCGGCGCGTATAATGCGCGGGTACATCGACACTCGCGACCGGAGCTCGGCGGCGCAGGCCATGGCCTTGCTGGACTTGATCCTGTCTGGGCCGCGCTTGGAGACTGCTATGGAGTGTGTCGAAGGTATGTCGTCATAACAACACCCTGTGGCACTCGTAGCCTAGTAATCACTAGTGGTGCTCTGCTTACGGTTCGACATTGGGCTCTTTGGCGCGGCGCGGCGGTCAAAGCAATATAAAATGAATCTTAATACCTACGGAGCAAAGGATTTTTTTCGTCCGTCGCTCCGTCTTCAGGTGGCGGATGTCTCTTCATGCTTCTATTTTCTGCAAAAAAACCTCTGCTCCATAGTTATTAAGATTCATTTTACGTTGCTTTGATATCTGCGCCGCCCCGCGCCGCGCCACGTCGCTTGTGCATAAACAGCGCCTTTAGAACGGTATTTTAATTTAAGTTTTGTTTCAGAAAGTAATACGTGAATGTGAGGAATATTTGTGCCAGTGTCTATAATTTTTTAACTAAGGCGTCTGTCCGTTCCTATCTAGAGAAGTAGTACTCTGGGGCGGAACTTTACTAAATTCTTTCCAAACATGCTGCCTGATAGAGCCATCCATGGGCGAACTCTTAGGCCAGTATTACAGAGAGACTCAATTCTTGATCTATACCTAAGTATTGATTGTCTCTCTCTCATTATCAAAATTACAAAGACGACTGCTACTTAAGTATAGATCTGAGTCTGAGTCGCGTTCTGTAATATGGACCTTAAATGCCTAAGTCGTCACATTAGGGCATGCACCATTTTAATTGGTACTGTTAACTTTCCTGTTTATTCATTCTTAGATGCAGAATCAGGATGGGAAGAGGTGGATGAGAAGGGCGCGGGGGGTGCGGTCAGCGAAGGTGCTCTTAGGGAAAGGGACCTTCTGGCGCTGTTGAACGCGTTTCCTACGCGGCAGCTCATCGCAACCATCGTGCATCTCACTCACACGGTAATTTTAACGACAATATAAAACTCAACAAAACATGGCTCCAGTTAAGGCGACTACAGCACCCGATGAAGGCAGCACACATAGGAATAGTGCCATCTCCGTCTCTCAACAGGCCTGGGCCGGCAGTGCGAACACGAAGTTTACGAACTATGAAAGCGTGCATGTGTAAAAACATATTCGAAAGTTAAAAAAATTAGATTTATGGAAAAAGGTAACAGCTTAAGGCGGTTGCTGAGGTGTCATTTTCATACAACACGTTTCACCAATACACGCCGGACTGAAAGTATATCAGATTCTCCAAACTACTTTGAAAAATTGTTTAAAAAATCTAGTTTTCGCCAACCGAATAAAATTATTAATAAATCAAACCATTTTTAAATTATAAGTCTTCGAAATTATTAAAATTTTTGCCTAGCTTCTGTTTGTGTGCGTTACATTTACAGAAATTGACAGATGCATAGATAGGAAATGTTTCCCGCCATACATAAACTGGCCGTTCTGAGACGTGGTACTGTTTAACTTTGTTTCATAAAATGAGTTAAATATCGCGTTATTTTAATTAAATTTAAATTTAAGGTAACATATTCATAACAAAAACTACTTAGAACTTATTTTTTTTTATACTTATTTATTTTAATTTTTTACAAGGCTTTATCCGAAATGTATAGTTTTCAAACGCATTTTGATAAATGTCACAGATTATGAAATGTGTCAAGTTGTCATTGATTTGTTTTGGCTGTATGGACATAGTTTCCTTTGCCTTTCCCGAAAGGGATAAATTTAAAAAAAAAAAAATCATTGATTTGTTTGTTATGATTATAATTTTTGTAGATTTTGTATTTCCTCTAATTTGAGAATGGTACAAATGGTTGTTCATAAGAACGTCCGATTGCCATTAAATTGAAATAAGCAAATCACCTAACAGCTTACGCGTGACCGAGGCCGAATCCCAAGCTGTCTCGAACTATATTTTTCCTAAAACATGAACCAAAAAATGCGTCGTAAGTATTTGTAAGCCGTAGGTACCTACCTATAATAAGTGATAAGTATAATAAGTGAAAATTCTAGTAACAGTAATCTACAACAAGTTTTCATTTTGTTTTATTGTAGCCGTAGAAAGGGTCCCGTTCTGTTTTCCCACTAAACTGAAAAGCTTTTCCCAGGGATCAGGTCAAAATGTGAAAACAATAGTTTGCCTCTCCATTCAACTCGAGTTATCAGCTGATTTACCTAATTAGTAGGTATGAAAATTTAAGAAGTCGAATTTATTTTGAGAATTTCAAATAGGTTCTTTGAGGAAAGTTTTCAGTTTTAAAGAAAATTTGCCTCTAAACTCTAAAGGTTCGTTTACTTATCAAAGTCGCCTTATAAAAAGAAACGCCTTATAAAGAGAAACAAGCCTCCCACTTTTGAGTGTTTTTAATATGCTCATTATTTTAAAAACTTCATTTTTGCAATCAATGAGCATTGGACAGGCTCATTCATTGCCTTTTTCTAGAGTAAGTACCTAAGTAAGAAATAATTTCATTACAGATACAGGGTCAACTCAGAACATCGGGAAGGAGGCATTGAGACAAGACCAATGTATATAAAACATGCATGCTGCCAAAAGAATGCCTTCCAATCTCTTATGCAGAGATCCACCGTCTTATAAAGGGCCCAACAAGTACAAAACGAGAAAAAATTAATATCAGCTTATCATAGTTTTGGAAAATAAAATGTTGATTTAAAAAACTTCTAAACGAGTCTCTCATTTTTTTACAACCTGGTATGATAAGTTATTAATTCAAATCTCTAGAAACACCAGCCAAGTTTGCCACACACTTGACTTTACTTACACGATAAGAAGAAGAATTCAAATCCCTAATTCCCGAATAATATTACAAATGCGAAAGCAACTCTGTGTGTCTGTCTGTCTCTCAGTTAAGTATGCTTTCACGCCTAAACTACTAAACCGATTACAGAGATAGATTAGACCTTGGGAAAGGACATAAGCTACGATTTATACCATAGCTGAGCAACCTGTAGACCATGCGCGCGGAGCCGTGGGCGGAAAGCTAGTTATTTATAATTTAATACGATATATCCTGAAGTGTTCAGGCTCATTATGACATTTTTCTTAAAATGTCCTTTCTCAAAATGTTCTTTTCGCGTAATATCCTTTTCGAAAAAGGACATTTTCAAAAAGTGGTCAGGCTAATTATGTCTTTTTCTCAAAACGTTTTTTCGCAAAATGTCCTTTTCAAAAGAAACTTACTTATGCACAAGCTTTGGCTTACTAGGTTATTTTAATTTTTGATTGTTTTTTCAATTTGGAATCCATGATATTTTTATTAATATGTGTTTTATAGACATACACTGTAGAGCTTATACAAAGTATAAGTGTAATATATGATCACAGATATGGGTATATTAAATAATATCTGTACATAACTGTTTTGTAAGCAAGTATCCGCAATTGTATTTCTCAGTAAGTGAACTAGATGCAATTTCTTTTGAGAAATAAATTTCTTAAACCATAGATCATGATCGGCTCCAAATAACCATTTTTCCCGGAAACTTAAAGAAGGTATTGTTATCTACTTTAGCGCTACGCAATGTACAGAATGCGATATAGGTTTTTGGATGTTTATGATTTACGCTATTATTATAATTTTTTAATATAAAATAGACTATAATTCAATAAATAATTTAATTTTAAAACAGGAAACCTTTAAAATAAGCATTTCAAAAGAACGGAACGAGGCAAAAACTTGGGTCATTGACTTTTTATGTGAAACACTGGCAAGTTTTATGCCTTCCTGAAATCACACTGACTGAGACCTGCTTTAGCATTAAATATGTCTTCCAAAACGATTCATGAAAATGTATGGGACGGCTTCGCACAAACTGAAACCCTGATTCAAGCTGTCATTCTGAACAATTTTAAAGCGGAATTTTCCACGCGTTTCTCGTGGTTACACTGATTGTGACACCAGATTTCACTCGTTCCTTGTGGCAACACTGGTTTTTACACAAAGATAACTTTTCCCATAGGTAACACCACACTAGACATCGCATCGATTATCGATAAAACACATCAGAATGTTTTTTAAACGATTTTATTTAGCTTGCCTTGTTATCTAGTAATTGAAATTTGACCCCTTCCTTTTGACTGATTGATCTAAAATTTTGTAGGTACGCACCTTTAGTTTGGATGATTATATAGTTTAATACATTCGGTATCGTTGTAAACCAATATGGCTGCCAACAATTTTTTTTGATTAATTCCATAGATTGATAAGGAGAGTAGTGTAATGACAGGTACCTAGCACATACCGAATTATTTTTTAGCTTTGAATACATTGTCTACATCATTTTAATATTTATGTTCACCAAAATCGTTTAACTTAACAAATTTTTTTACTCATTTTCAAATTTCATTTTCATTTTTTCAAAGTCAAACTATTATGTAACTCCGTTTCCAGTAGTGAACTACTAGCAAAACATTTCAAGAGGATTACGACATTAAGATCCGTGTTGTTAAGTTCTTCCGTTCTGATATTTGTCTGGTGCTGATATTTGCTTTTTTTTTTTGAATAATAAACCTTTGCAAAAAATATAATCTGTTGTAACATTAATTATTAAAGAAAACAAACTTCATTGTGATTTAAAAAAACAAATTTTCAAATTATTTCTGTGAAGAAAATCAATTTAAGGAGCTCGTTGTTCTATTAAACGAAATAACAGAGAAATAGTGTAATCCTTCCTTCCTCGTGTAGATGTTCGAAAGATACAAATGAAATATCAAAACGGTGTCTGTACGTAACAATGTGTACCTATTAAAAATACCCTTTTTCATAAAAAAGTTCTGAAGAATGTCCTAAGTCAACTGACACAATTTTTAAGTTCCTGGGCTAAATTTTATTTAAAAGCAATGTAATTAATTTTAATACTTTAAATTTAAGCGTAAGGCTGTCATGTTTACTAATGTCAAGTATATGAATCTATGACATTAATGGATGACTAACCGCGCAACTGATTCCTAGATTTGCGACCATCTTACTTTTGAATTTAATTTTGGATTTCTTTTTATTGGGTTACCTATTTATTTTGAAACACTTGCCGACGTAACGTAGTATATCGTTTTGATTGGTGTTCCACCAAATATGGTGGACAGGCTGTATGTTGTCTTTTTATTCTAATAAAAAATATTATCTCTCATTTATTCTGAAAAAAATAACTCCATTTCTTTGCAATTTTTTTGACCTGACTAATAAAGTAAAACCACAAATTAAGAATTATTTGTAACTGTTATGATGTTTATTGTAGAGACGATATAACACGATGTATATCCATTGGCTGTAAAATTTCTGCCCTTAATTTCATCAAGTGGATTTTATGGGACTTTAACGAACTTATAGACTTCAAATTTAAGAGGGTTATTAGTCGACAATTGTTAAAATACCCTGACTCATTCAAACCGAAAAATAGATATTCTAATTCGCTACCAGTTCAGATAATACCGTTATGAAATAGCATAGTAAGAAAAGCACAACTTTGAATATTTTACTTATTAATACGAAACCACATTCTAATGTGTTACATCGATACTCGATAGTCGACCTCTTCTGCGTTGATACTAACGGGGAAAGGGTCTTCGACGTAGTTACACTCGTGTAACAGCCAGGATAACAAAAAAAACGAGTGAAATCTGATGTAACAATCAATATAACGTGAAATGAGTGGAAAATTCCACTGAAAAGTTCAGAATGATAGTCTGAATCAGGGTTTCAACTTTTGCAAAGCCATCCCTTAACACGAAACGTTTTGAAAGAAATATTTTATGCTTACGCTGGTCGCAGTTGGTATGCTTTCAGGGAGGCATAAACTTGACAGTATTTTCTTTTAAAAACATTATGTCCGTCATTTTGAATTGTAATTTACCTATAGCAACATTTATGACACACAAGTTTGGTCTAGTGGTAGTGGCGCTGCCTCTTGATCGACGGGTTCTGGGTTCGATTCCCAGTCGGGGCAAATATTTGTGTGAAAAGCAAATGTTTGTTCTCGGGTCATGGGTATTTGTGTTTGTCTTTATGTGTGTTCCGAGGGACCCACGACACAAGGGAAAACCTTAATGTGGGCCTTTGAGTGTGTAACGTTTATTATTATTATTATGTAAAAACGTATATCCGTCAATCTGGGTTTCAAAGTGGATGTCCCATATCAATATTTAAAATAAAAAAAACTTGAAAAATTTTTTTTCATTTTTTTACCTTGCATTTTTGGGGCCCTATGTAAAGCTCGACCTTTGTCCTCGCTTTATAGGCAGCTTGACTTAGCCTGTGGCCTTACCTCCCCGTGAGACGTAATTCCCGTGAGACCCCGCCTAGACGTAATTCAGTTCAAAATAATATGCGAGTCATTTTTAACAAAAAGACATTTTACGAATATAACATTTTGCGAAATGTACAATATGAGCTTGGACTTTTTAAATTTTCAACACCATGACGCAATCCAGATTTCCTACCTAGATATACCTATATAGGTGCCTACTAACAATCCGCTTCGGCTTCGAAAAGGTATTGCTAAGTGAAGCACAAAAACAGTCACCTATCATAGTCAACTTTTAGAATGGGGTAGGTACCTAACCTTAAATACTGCTTTTAAATATGATTGCATTTATTTTTGAGTGTTTTGAAGCACAGAAACGGTCACCCATCACGCTTTAATTCTTCAGAAGGTTGCCTAACCTCATTGACCGTATTCAGATTGACAATGAACTGAATTTTGTGTGTTCAAGAATCGAAAAGCGGCTTTTGAGAACTGAGCGTAAAAACACGCTGAAAATAATAGTGATAAGTGACCAATATGTTAGAGAAGTTACGAACTCAAAATTTTGATTTGTATTTAGATTCCTAATAATCTGACAGATAAAACGCCTCCTACCAGTAAATTGACAGATAAATACGCGAGAATTTATGAATGAAACTCTCAATTCGAACGTCTATGTGTGCGTAATAAACTTTTATTGCACGTTTTCGCAATACATGGGAAAATAAAACATTAAAATAAACTGAATCCTTACTATAACAGTCAAAGATAGATACAGGCTTTCGGCAATTTCAAAACATTATGCAAAACTTGTCTTAATTATGAAATAATCGACAAAATCATGACGAAATTACCAATTCTAAAAACAGCGCCATCTAGTGGGACTTTTTCAATTTTGGTTTCACAGCAACCGCCTTAAATCGAAAAATGCGTTAACTACTTACTTATCGAGAGTGTTCAATCACGAACATTTTGATAGCAAATTCAAGTTCCTGTGTGCATTTTACTATCGTTTTTACAGCTTAAAATATACACAATATTGGGTATTTAGAGGTGACTTTGTGAGCTTTTTCTATCGAACCAAAAGTGCTGAATCATGTTTTCAGCAAACATCTTATCTAGTTTACGAGTATGTCCTGAATATTACCGCATCGATTTAATGCAGTGCGGCATGCTTATCTACGCATCATAAAATGGTAATTTAGGAGCTGTAGTCGCCTTATCGTCATCAAACTTCGCGCTCGCACGCATGCGTTGTCATAGTTGGGACATATATAAAGTAAAGCTAGAGGCTTGTTTCGTCTTTTTCACATTATAACGTATTTTTAGGGTTCTGTACCCAAAGGGTAAAACGGGACCCTTTACTAAGACTCCGCTGTCCGTGATAGTTAGACAGTTGAAATTTTCATAAATGATGTATTTCTGTTGCTGCTATAAACACAAATACTAAAAAACAGAATAAAATAAATATTTAAGAGGGTTCCCATCCCATTCAACAAACGTGATTTGTTTGCTCATTTTTATAGGTAATGGTACGGAACCCTTCTTGCGCGAGTCCGCCTCGAACTTGGCCAGTTTTTTTAATATTAGAAATACAAAAGAATGGGTTTGCCCTTGAACACAGTCTAGTTCAAAGGCAAGGAAGATGTCGAAGATGTAGCAAGTGCACCCAGAAGAAGCCTATTGGCGAACTTTTATGAGATTAGAGTATTATATTGTTTTTAGTTTTTCTGATACCAGGCTAGGTTTGCCATATAGGGGTCATCCACATATTACGTCACAGCGTATGGGGGAGGGGGGGGGGTCATACCAAACGTGACAGTACATGTTAAAGGGATACCAAAAAACATACATAGCGGGGGAGGGGTTCAAAAAGTCGAAATTTTGCGTGACGTAATATGGACGGCTCCATACCTGATTTTACATACACCATAAGAAAATTATAAAACCGTACCAAATCAGATCACTTGTCATGAACTGATTTTTATTGTGCGTGGAATAGAAAACCTGTATGTTTATATCAGGACTTGAAAGAAGCGCGCGAATCAGCCCTGGGTTGGGGTGACAGCCGCGCCGTGCTCGAGGCCTGCCTCGCCACGCGCTGCCTGGTGCGCGTGTGCGCGCGCGGCGTGACGTCACGCGCGCACTACTCGCGCCTGCGCACCAGACTGCGCGCGCTCGCCGCGCACGCTGCGCACTGTCTGCAGGCCTTGCATCTTAATACCAGGTCTGTGCGATCTTTGCTTTGATTGCATTTGAACCACATTGTAGGAAAAAAAAATATTATCGCTACATCATCATGAAGTCGCGGCTGTTTGGAAAATTTTTTTGTTAAACTGACATTTTTATTTTAGTTCATCCAAAGACATTAAGTTTCTAAACAGTTAGCAAAATTTTATTTTTTATTTTTTTATGTTTGTAAAGAATCAAAACATCCATTGCAGCAAGTAAGAAAATATTAGGTACTTTAGACAGCACAGTACAATAAGACAAGATCCAGAATAGAACGACCCGGTTTCCTGGAAGATATTGCTCTATAGCAATAAGGCCGCCGGATTGTACACTACATTATGAACATTTGTTTTTGTTTGATGTTATGTTTTTTGTTTTTTTTTCTGTGCAATAAAGAGTATTGTATTGTATTGACTTTTACGTCAAATCATTATAAAAAAAACACGACACATAAAACCATTTTCTTGTCAACAACTGACAACATAACTCATTAAAAGCATTTTGTTTCTTTAACCAGACACTCGTATTCAAAAGAAATGGAAGGAAGAATCTCAGCGGAATTGGAGGCGGTATTCACAGAAACTGTCGTATTGTTCAACGGCCAGGACTTGAACCGAATACCTGCGACACTGCTTACCGACGACACCGCCGCGGAGTATTGCACCGCTATCATCACTGGGTTGCATGGTAAGTTTATTTATTTATTTAACAGTTTACTGTTCACAGGACAAATTACAAATATTTATACAGACAAATAGAAAAACGAACAAAAAGCCACAGCTTATTTCTTTAAGAAATTTCTTCCAGCAGACCTGGATTAGTTATGATTATGGTCCGTATTACAGAACGCGACTCGGACTCTTCATCTATACTTAAGTAGCAGTCGTCTTTATCATTTTGATAGTGAAAGAAAGAGATAATCAATACTTAAGTATAGATCAAGACTTGAGTCTCCTTTAATACGAGCCTATGACTTTTGCAACTGCCATCGTTATTGATCTTATTATAGCAGTGTAGTGGATATTTATTTATTTATGTAGGTACAATGCTTAGTCTTACAGGCTAACCTAATAACTAAACAGGAAACAAGAAATATAAACTTAAATTAAATATCCTCACAATGTTTGTGAATTTCACCCAAGATTGTTGCCCATTTACATGCAAATAGATCCATGTCTGGTGATGCATTCAATAGGCCACGTAGGAGTTCAAGTCCGCGTAACAGGGGTGACTGACGTCTCGCCACCGTGCGGGCGGTAGGTGCCGGCAGCAAACTGTGCTTTCGACTACGCAGATATTTATCCGGAACAAAGAGGCAACATGTCTCTGATACAAGCTCAATGCTCTCTGACTCGCCACGCATTAACCGACAGACAGTTGCTAAAATTTGTGAGTTTATAGTGGATATAATTATTAACTGTCTAGGCAACATTCTTTCTTAGAGACAATCAATACTTAAGTATTGATCAAGATTTGAGTCTCCGTCTTTACTACGGGCCTTTAACTTTTACAACTGTCGCCGTTGTTAGCAGTATAGTTGATGTTATTATCAGCTGTCTTGTCATGTCAACATTCTTTCTATAGCTAGTTTAGCTTGATTAGCTTGATGGTGATGACATGACTATGTATTTATTTAAAACATGTTTTGACTATTACTGTTCATATTATGGTAGGCTAGCATATGTTGTACTTCCTAGTTTATAAGATCCTTTCGCTCAGTATCACACGTCCATTTTAGCTTCGCTATAGGAAATAAATGTTTCTGATTCCAAGCAAATGTCAAGCCAAAATATGCTTTATAGAACGTGTATTTTGAAGAATTTTGTGGACACTTGGTAGTACAGAGGACAGCGCATCAGTTTACCTCAATCTCTTTGAAAAATCGTTCGTATCACAACAGCAGAGAGTGCACGCATGTGGAAACGTTATGTGCAGCCCTCTGTACCTAAAACAAAATATTGTTCATTCACAGACAAATCAAGCACCCGAATAGAGTCCCTGTCAATAGAGTTGCCTGAGCTGCCGTGTCGGACCCGCGTCGAGCTCGTCTCGCAGGCGGCTTTGGACCGGACTCACGACAACGAACTCGCCAGACTCGTGCTCGACTTCTTGTTCCAAGTTAGTTGAAGTAACAAGTAAAATATACAGGGCTTTAAGTAAATCTCTTTCAACCTCTCGGGTGGTTAATCATTCCATGAAACTGAACAACTTTCCCCCAAAAATAGGTCAAAATACGAAAAAAAAAATGTTGAGTTCCCATACAAAATTCATCAGCATATAGCGCATTTTGTATGGGAACTCAACATTTTTTACCACCCGAGAGGTTGAAAGAAATTTACCTAAAGCCCTGTATTATACCAGGTATTGTTGTTGAGAGTTGTTGCTGGCGTACAGTCTGTTCTTTCAACTATCCACCTCAGTGTCTTGTCTGCTGGTGATACCCCTTGGAGTTTCTTGCCTGTTCTTTTCTGGGTTACAAATATGAATTACATTAGCATTTTTTGCGCAAAGTCAAACATGCTAACGTAATTCACTATTTTAACGTGTTTAAGCAACATTTTGTATGTTCTATGAAATAAAGCTATTTTCGACTTTTTTTACTTTTTTTTATTTATTTAGACAGGTATAACTCGGAAGCCGTCGGTGTGCGGGGGCGGGTGCGGGGGTGCGGCGCGGGCCGCGCTGCCTCGGCTGCTGGCCGTACACCCATACCTACACACCATAGCGTTACACATGCTGGCTGATCTGTACACAGGTGACATGCTACATGACAAGTTAGGGGGTGTCCATTAATTACTTGTGGTAATTTTGGCGATTTTCTCGAAGTTTTACACTATGTTTCGCCGGCAAAAAAATTACGTGATATTTGCCGAGACCTCCCCTCTCCGCCACGTGAGATTGGATGATATTCGACTCAACCCCCTCCCCCCCTTAACGACTCACAATTAATGGACGCCCCCTTACTGTATAATGAGTGTAATAGAAACTTAAGATCTATAGGTATACTAGGTTTATCTATAGTGGTCTGGTGTAGGGGCAATCCTAGTATAACCACCAAACAAAAAAGCATGTGCTACATTATGTTGTGATATATTTTTTGTTTCTTATTCAACAGTATGAACATTATTGTTTTTGTTTGTTGTAGGCGAGCCATTCGAAGCGACGTGTTTGGACGCGGTGTCCATAGAGACGTGGCGGCCGACGCCGGGCGAGCTGGCCTCGACGCTGGCGCACTGGGCCGCGCGCTGTCTAGCGGCTCTGCCTAGCCTGCTGGCGCGGATAGATTGCTCACCGCCTTTGTAAGTCGATTGTTTTTTTATTATTTATACAATAAGTAAGTTGATGCAGTGATAGCCTAGTCGGTAATGAGCGAATTGTAATTGATGGTTGCGGGTTCAAATCCTGGTGCGGGCCTGTACCACTAAATTCGTCTTTTCGGATTTATGTACGGATTTCTAATTATCACTTGCTCAACGGCGAAGGAAAACATCGTGATGAAACCCATTTTCGAAAGATGAGCGGTCCACCAACCCGCATTGGGCCAGCGTGGTGGACTATGGCCATAATCCCCTTCATGTTTCGAAGGGAGGCCCACCCCCCTCGGTGGGGACGTATATGGGCTGGTAAGAAGAAGAAGAATTAACCTTTTTGTTTTTTTTTTGTTTCCAGTGGCGTATGCTTGGAGAGTCAGCTGGCGCTAGGCTCGTGGCTGTGCGAGAGGCAGTGGCCGCCCACGGGAGCCCCCGAGTGGGCCTGGGCGGTTCTCAGGGCGTTACGCGTTCATAGGTACGTACGCGCTTATTTTACGTACACGTGATATTTTACGTACATGGTGTGTTACTGGTCAAACTCGGAAGTACTCTAGCCAAATAGCGCTCGCTGTTCGGAACTGTTCAGTGAGGTTAAGCAACGTACTCTGATGCGAGAAACTTGAAGGGTAACCATATTGACAATTTGTTACGAGCTTTTCTGTCTTTCCAAGGGCAAATTGAACTGTTGTACCCGACTGTTGTCGATTGACAACAGTCATTAAACCAAGCAGGAAGCTATTTTATAACTAACTAGCTTCCAGCTTCCCGCACGGGACTTTGTCCTATGTTACTCAGGGATAATGTAGCATTCTAGTGGTGAAAGTATTATTTAAATCGGTCAAGTAGTTTCGAAGCCTATTTATTCGTCACATACAAAAATACAAACATACAAAAATACAAATCTTTCCTCTTTATAATATTCGTATAGACTAGCTTCGGAATTCGGGAAAATTTTTTAGCCTATGTCACCCTCACCAGCTCTCTATAAGTGAAAGAATTTTTAAAATCGGTATAGTCGTTTTTGAGTTTATTCGTTACAAACATACAACAATGCAAATGTTTCCTCTTTATAATGTTAGTGTAGGTAGATAAATGCAGGATATCTATTTTCTGTCTGAAGCAATAGATGGAGCAGACTATAATTAAACTCCTTTCGTTTTGTTTGTAGAACATCATGGCGGATGCATTTAGACGCCCCTCCGCCCGACAAAGAGCCTCACGATCTGTTCTCGTCCGCCTTCGCCGTTCTCTCGTCTTCTTGGGGACATTCTGTGCCATTGGTAAGTCTTTTTTAAATACTTGACATCGGTCTAGTTAAGCAACTTTTTTTTTGTTGAATGAAGTTTCTAGAAAAATCATGAAGTTACTAAATCTATCGTAATAGCCTATGATTCGTCACCGCGCAACCTAAAACTTCCTTTTATAACGTAAGCAAGGCACAATTTTTTATGTAAGATTAATAAGAGGATCAAGAGTTACCCCTCTAATACAAAAAAAAAAATCGTCAACTTTTTTTTTATTTGCTTTAATTTATAATTCTAAGGAACAAGGAAGGATTTGACGAAATTCTGACGGGAATGAAATCCCAGGCATCCTCTAGTTTTAGAAATAAATTTCATATTAAACCTTCATCGGAAAATTGCTTTTGTATTATTTGCTTTTGTAAAATGTCTGTATATCTTTAATTTTGGTGTAATTTTGACCAGATTTGCTCTGAAGGCGTGTCGGCCCTGTGTCTCGTGGCTACGTCCCGGCCGGCCGACGCGGTGCACTGCCTAGCCCCCGTCATGCTAGTCATGGCGCACTCGCCAGAGTCCATCTCACTCACTCCCAGGTTTGTGTTTCTCTTACACATTGTATCTGTAATACTGGGTCTATCTACACTAATATTATAAGAGGAAAGATTTGATTGTTTGTTTGTTTGCATTGAATAGGCTCCGAAAATACTAGACCGATTTGAAAATTTATTTCACTGTTAGAATCCTACATTATCTCTGATGAACATAGGCTACATAATTTTCCCTAATGCCCACGGGAACGAAGTCTCGGGCGGACAGCTAGCATCTGTTATAAAACTGTTTTGTGGCCTTTGATCCATAAAATATCTTACATTGTACGGGTTTCCTTATAAATTCCTCGGGATATATTTTTAATTACCTACTTCCGCTTTCAAATTAAAAGAACTACTTAAAGCCAATCACAGTTATAGGTATTTTATTCCACCATTTAAGTAATTGCTAAGCCGTCCCTACACCCTGTACATATGTATTTTAAAAATTGGTGCTGAAAAACCATATATTTGCTGATTAGATTAATTATTACATTAAGTAAGTAAGGGCTCTTTTATTGTCGTGCGCCCGCATGCGTGCCACCCAGAACTTATTGTTTCATACATGTTTTTCTTTTCCCACGTGCGCGTGGCCCGCCGAACAATAAAAACATGTATGAAATGATAGGTTGCGGGCGGCGCGCATGCGGGCGCATACACGCATGACAATAAAAGAGCCCAAAATGCTTTTTTCTCGTTACAAAATACACTGACAACCCTCGAACATTCAGGTTCACAGATCTATTCACCATAGTGCTGAAGTCTGGTCCAACGATGGTGCAACGCGCGTTTGGTTTGGGGCCACAATCGGGCGCTGATCTATTGACTAGACTGGCGCTCGCGCAGGTCGAGGATGATAAGTAAGTTCAATTAAGGACTTAGGGTCGACCAGTAATACAGGGTGTCCCAAAAAATAGTGTCAAGCGGAAGTCCTGAGGTAGAACACTCCTTGGAGCATCCGAAACACCCCTATGTATGTTCTGCAATTTTTTATAGTTTTCGAGTTATGAAGTTTTTACTGAAATTTTGAGAATTATCGACCTGAACAACTTAAAAAATTCAAAAAAAAGACTAGGCCTTTTTTGAGATATGTTTTTTGCAATTCAATTTTCATGAATTGTACTTTTATGCTTAAAATATTCGTCTTTGTAACTTTGATGGAAGTTTTAAAAATGATGGTCCGAAGTAAAAAAAATACGGTCAGTGAATTATGTCTAACATTTCAACTTAAAATTTAAAATCTTAATAGGTAGCTTCATACAAAGTCACAGTACAGTAAAAAAACAGTAAAAGTACAGATATTTTTTGTTATTCATTTAATCATTCGATGATCAGGCCAAGTTTTAGGCTGTGGTCCACCATCATTTTGTAGTTGTTCCCTGAACAACCTGGCTGCTTCAGAAGCGTTTCCTCTCGCATAGCCATAATAGTAATGCATAAGAGCATAATCTCTTGATGAAAAAGGCATAGTTCACCAAATTAATGTGCTCGAAAAGTCCGTTGAGAAAGCCAAAATAGTCGAAGTACGGACGGAAGTATTCCAAAACCACAAAACCAAACCGTAATCGCACTTAACAGGCAGAAGAAACAATAAAAGACAACAGGACAGCATTCATTCCACTAAAAGAAAAGTTTTTTAGACGATTCAGATTTTGTATTGAGCAAGAAGATAGACATTTCGAAAACTTATTGTTGAAAAAATTAGTAATAAATAATTAATAACAGTTAATTTTTGTTTCATCTAGCCTGCTCTTTTTAGAGGTTATTCATTTAAGTTAATTTAATTTTTAAGTATCACACAAGACAGCGAGTTAATAATTAAACTTTCAAATGTAATCCAGTATTTTTGTACATCAGCGCTTGCGTCAAATCCGGTAGTTCTGATTTTTTGCAGACTTGTTCATGGTATTGGCCCAATGTATAATCCAAGTTTGTGACTTCGTGCGCCGAACGCAATTTTGTCAAAAATCGAAAAAACCACGAGAATTTCGGATCTTTTTCGTATTTTAGCGATTATAACCCTAAAGGACTAGTTTTTAATGATACTTTTTCTGAACGTTTTTAAAGTAGACTAAATTCGCTACAATATGACACTAGAATTATCTCTGTAGACCCAATACTTTCCGAGATTATCATCAAAAACTAGTCCTTTAGGGTTATAACCGCTAAAATACGAAAAAGATCCGAAATTTTTCGTGGTTTTATCGATTTTTGACAACGTTTAACGCACGAGGTCACGATAATTCATTGGGCCAACATCATAAACAAGTAGGGATACATGCTTCCATTTTCGAATGTGAATGCGTGGCTATTAAGGAAGCAGCTAACGCAGTTGCACGAAGGAGTATCCAAAACTACATCATTAGGATACTCTCTGATAGCGCATCAGTACTACAAGTGCTAGGAAATCACTCATATACTTCTGGACTTATTATCGATTGCCACCAAGCGCTGAACAAAATATCTTCAGCCAACAGAGTCGTCCTGCAATGGATTAAGGGGCATAGCGGTTCCATAGGTAATGATGCGGCAGATGAACTGGCTAGGAAGGGATCAAACACCATCTTGGCAGGCCCTGTGCCAACCATCCCGATTCCATTTAGCCAAATACGGACTTGGATCCGAGCACGCACCCTTATGCAACACAAAGACAGGTGGGACAACGTAACCACTTGTCAGCAGTCGAAGGAAGCCTTTACAGGACCCTCCCCGCGTTTGACGCGTAGACTGCTAAACCTATCCAGAGATAACCTACGAATAATGGTGGGTACCCTTACGGGCCACTGTGCTCTGAACAAGCATTTATTCGTACTAAACGTCACCGACAGTCCTCTCTGTAGGGGCTGCCTAGAGGCTGATGAAACAGTCGCCCATGTAATCCTGGACTGCATGGGAGTGGCAGAATACCCGGCAAAAATCCTTGCAGACATTAGGTCGCTCCGCGAAGCCTGAGAAATCCCCAGGAGGATTCTGAGCTTCTGGATGGAGCTGAAGTGGCTGGAATAGCCACAGACCCACACGCATACTGGGCCACTTAAGAGCCTACATGCGGAAAATGGGAGCCCATATGCGGGACCTAGGCAACGTGTATTCTGCATAACTGATATCATAAACAAGTCTGAAAAAAATCAAAACTACCGGATTTGACGCATACGAAACCCATACTTTCAAACTATAAAATTACTGGATTAATGGTCAGATCTTAGCTTTTTTGTAGTTATTTTTGATTATTTAACACATTAATTTACGTTGGGAATGATTAATTGCCCAAAGAAAAACTCCGTAATCAAATGGAAAATTTTAAGAGTTTTCCCCCTCTTTGTCTTTGAAGTCCGATTTCAGCAAAAGTTGCTCATTAAGTACTACTTTCTTTAAAATGATGATGAAAGCTGAGAGTCTTGCAAACCATGAAGCTACCTATTAAGATTTTATCTTAAAAATTATAGGGTCGATTTCAAAAATTCTTCCACCATTAGAATGCTATATTATACCTGAGTAACATAGGCTACATAATTTTCCCAAATTCCCACGGGAACGAAGTCCCGAGCAGAATGCTAGTAATATTATATTAGTGTAGATAATATCAGTGTAGATTAAAATAACGCTTGCAATATGTGAAGGGTGTATTCTAGATGTAACAATTGTTTGTTGACCTAGTGCGGGACCTAGGCAACGTGTACTCTGCATAAGTGATAAATAATAGTCCATTATGAATATTGTGATACAAGTGTGCTAAGTTGGGTATTACATTAGAGTTCGGCCCGGGCTCAACGGAGCCGAGAATGTAATATCCAATGCGCACGCGTGTCATACAACGTTTTTCAACACATTTGCTAGGAAAGAAATACTTTTCCTTTGATATTAGCGGCAACAAACTATCACTTACATTTTGCGCCTCGGAAAGTATTTCTGGCGGTGTACCCCACGTAGGTTTCCTCTTCTGCACTTGAAGAAGACATTTTTTGTGTTGTATTTCTGACAATAATAACGATCTGATGAATCTAAATGCTTTTTGTGAAAACCAAGTGAAAACATCTTTAAAAAGGCGCGATATTTTTTTTTATTTTTTCGCTCGCAAAATGAGAAGTATGCCATACAGCCAAATAAAAAAAAATACTGCCGTTTTAAGGTGGCACTTCACTTGGCGTTGCGTATTCGCGTATTTGCTATATTTGACCAAATACTACTATGTGTGGAGGATTCATTTGTCAATATTTGTCGTATTTGCACAAATACAACAAACACACAAAAAGGCAAATTTAGACCTTATTTGCTGTTGGCATCCCAAGTGAGGACGACGTGTTTGTGCTATTTGCAATACGTACAAATATTTGGACAAATACGGCGAATACGCTACGCCAACACGCAACGCCAAGTGAAGTGCCACCTTTAGCATAAATAAATGATAATTTTCTGTTAAATTTAAATAATTTTGTGGAATTATATTTTTATGTACAATAGTTTAATATTTACACTGAATTTTAAATAAAAAATAAGATCGTCTCTGCTGAAATTTAGAAGAAAAAAAACCATTACGGACTACTTTTATTACAAACGGGCTGGGTAAAACATATCATTATGAACCTTAGAACAATCACATAAGACCTACTTTATGAGCAAATGCGTTGAAAATTAATTTTTACCTTAATTTTTACCTTCATTACTGGATAGCAATCTCTTTCAAGTTAAAAAGTAGAGTTTTAGGCGCTTTAAACTTTTAAGAATGCTGTGGTCTCCTGTAATTACTGGAACATTCAAAATGTTTTGTAATGTGTAAGTTAAAATTGTTTTTTTATGATGCATCCACTGTTGGAGATCCTAAAATAAATAAAAAATTTATATTAATTATTTAAACTAGCGGTCCGGTTCCCCGGCCGTGGGTGGTGTCGTCGTGGCTGCACGCGCTGTGGCGGCCGACGCTAGCGGCGGGCGCGTGTCTCGAGCCGGCGCTGCTGAGCGTACGCGACTGGACGCTCTATGACACGTATGCTACACAACTGCTCAAGGTGAGTTACACTTCCATAGTAACTAGTGGCTGAGCTTTAGACCTCGCGCGTCAACATTTTTCAAAATGGCTGAAATGTGATATTTTTCTTACGAAAGAGATTTAGGCCATAGTCTACTACGCTGGCCCAATGAGGGTTGGTAGACCACTCGCCTTTTGAAAATGAATTTTCTTAGACATGCTGGTTTCATTACGATTTTTTCCTTTACCACTAAAGAAGTGATAATTAATGAGAAATCCGTACATCAATCCGAA
Source organism: Aproaerema taeniolella (assembly GCA_949987775.1). Taxonomy (NCBI): domain Eukaryota; kingdom Metazoa; phylum Arthropoda; class Insecta; order Lepidoptera; family Gelechiidae; genus Aproaerema; species Aproaerema taeniolella. The sequence goes on from OX465249.1 coordinate 3,615,229, forward strand.
AATACTAATTTAGTGGTACAGACACCAGAATTTGAACCCGCAAGCTTCCGGTTACAAGTCTGACTCATTACCAACTGGACTTTATTTTTATTTATTAATGAAGGGTTCGCTCTTGACCACAATCTAGCCCAAGGGCAAAGATGCGGTCGAGGATGTAGCAAGCTCACCCAGAAGGAGCCTATTCACTCGAACTTTAAAGAGATTCGGGTTATATGAACTCGGAAATACAGACGCAGGCAGGGAATTCCATTCCCTGGCAGTGCGCAATACGAAAGATGATGAAAAGCGCTCAGTGCGAATCGGTGGGATATCAACAAGATAGGGATGGTACCCCGCGGTGCGTCTGGACGTCCGATAGAAGAATGGGGCAGGCGGAATGAGCTCATGCAGCTCCTGAGCACACTCCCCGAAGTACATCTTATAAAAAATACATAGGCAAGCTACTTTGCGTCTATGAGCTAGGGTTTGGAGCTTATCTTTTACTAGCTTCCTGTCACCGATGAGTCTCCTGGCTCTGCGGTCCACTGAGTCCAGTGTGGCTAGTTGGTACTTGGCCGAACCATCCCAGAGGTGGCTGCAATACTCCATGCACGATCGGACCTGTGCCTTATAAAGGGAAAGGAGTTGATCGGGCGTAAAGTAGCGCTTAACTCTGTTGAGGATGCCCAGCTTTTTAGCCGCTGTTTGTGCTTTGGACTCGATAGAGATGCCGAAGTTAAGGTTGGCAGATAACTTCATGCCAAGGAGCTCAAGTTCATTGGTGATAGGTACAGATGCACCCCGGAAAGTAGGAGTCAGATTAAAGGGACTCCGTTTCGCGGAAAACAGACACGCTTTAGTTTTGGTGGCGTTGAAACTAACCAGATTTTTGTCACCCCAACCAGATTTTTGGACTATCACCATTCACAAGTATTTCTCGTAAATCCAGGAATCGAACAGTGCAGAGTACATAACATCAGCTGTGCAGAACTGTGACAGCGCGCCGCTACTGTGCGAGATCACATTGCGAGTGGCGCACGACACTGAGCTACGCACGCTGTGGCCGCGGCTGTTGGACATGATGCATCTGCAGCGGACCAACAAGCAAAGGATACACGTCGACAACGCTATCACGGTCAGTGTCACATGGATACTAGACTAGCCATTACCCACTCATACATCTGCAGCGGACCAACAAGCACAGGATACACGTCGACAACGCTATCACGGTCAGTGTCACATGGATACTAGACTAGCCATTACCCACTCATACATCTGCAGCGGACCAACAAGCACAGGATACACGTCGACAACGCTATCACGGTCAGTGTCACATGGATACTAGACTAGCCATTACCCACTCATACATCTGCAGCGGACCAACAAGCACAGGATACACGTCGACAACGCTATCACGGTCAGTGTCACATGGATACTAGACTAGCCATTACCCACTCATACATCTGCAGCGGACCAACAAGCACAGGATACACGTCGACAACGCTATCACGGTCAGTGTCACATGGATACTAGACTAGCCATTACCCACTCATACATCTGCAGCGGACCAACAAGCACAGGATACACGTCGACAACGCTATCACGGTCAGTGTCACATGGATACTAGACTAGCCATTACCCACTCATACATCTGCAGCGGACCAACAAGCACAGGATACACGTCGACAACGCTATCACGGTCAGTGTCACATGGATACTAGACTAGCCATTACCCACTCATACATCTGCAGCGGACCAACAAGCACAGGATACACGTCGACAACGCTATCACGGTCAGTGTCACATGGATACTAGACTAGCCATTACCCACTCATACATCTGCAGCGGACCAACAAGCACAGGATACACGTCGACAACGCTATCACGGTCTGTCACATGGATACTAGACTAGCCATTACCCACTCATACATCTGCAGCGGACCAACAAGCACAGGATACACGTCGACAACGCTATCACGGTCAGTGTCACATGGATACTAGACTAGCCATTACCCACTCATACATCTGCAGCGGACCAACAAGCACAGGATACACGTCGACAACGCTATCACGGTCAGTGTCACATGGATACTAGACTAGCCATTACCCACTCATACATCTGCAGCGGACCAACAAGCACAGGATACACGTCGACAACGCTATCACGGTCAGTGTCACATGGATACTAGACTAGCCATTACCCACTCATACATCTGCAGCGGACCAACAAGCACAGGATACACGTCGACAACGCTATCACGGTCAGTGTCACATGGATACTAGACTAGCCATTACCCACTCATACATCTGCAGCGGACCAACAAGCACAGGATACACGTCGACAACGCTATCACGGTCAGTGTCACATGGATACTAGACTGGCCATTACCCACTCATACATCTGCAGCGGACCAACAAGCACAGGATACACGTCGACAACGCTATCACGGTCAGTGTCACATGGATACTAGACTGGCCATTACCCACTCATACATCTGCAGCGGACCAACAAGCACAGGATACACGTCGACAACGCTATCACGGTCAGTGTCACATGGATACTAGACTAGCCATTACCCACTCATACATCTGCAGCGGACCAACAAGCACAGGATACACGTCGACAACGCTATCACGGTCAGTGTCACATGGATACTAGACTAGCCATTACCCACTCATACATCTGCAGCGGACCAACAAGCACAGGATACACGTCGACAACGCTATCACGGTCAGTGTCACATGGATACTAGACTAGCCATTACCCACTCATACATCTGCAGCGGACCAACAAGCACAGGATACACGTCGACAACGCTATCACGGTCAGTGTCACATGGATACTAGACTAGCCATTACCCACTCATACATCTGCAGCGGACCAACAAGCACAGGATACACGTCGACAACGCTATCACGGTCAGTGTCACATGGATACTAGACTAGCCATTACCCACTCATACATCTGCAGCGGACCAACAAGCACAGGATACACGTCGACAACGCTATCACGGTCAGTGTCACATGGATACTAGACTAGCCATTACCCACTCATACATCTGCAGCGGACCAACAAGCACAGGATACACGTCGACAACGCTATCACGGTCAGTGTCACATGGATACTAGACTAGCCATTACCCACTCATACATCTGCAGCGGACCAACAAGCACAGGATACACGTCGACAACGCTATCACGGTCAGTGTCACATGGATACTAGACTAGCCATTACCCACTCATACATCTGCAGCGGACCAACAAGCACAGGATACACGTCGACAACGCTATCACGGTCAGTGTCACATGGATACTAGACTAGCCATTACCCACTCATACATCTGCAGCGGACCAACAAGCACAGGATACACGTCGACAACGCTATCACGGTCAGTGTCACATGGATACTAGACTAGCCATTACCCACTCATACATCTGCAGCGGACCAACAAGCACAGGATACACGTCGACAACGCTATCACGGTCTGTCACATGGATACTAGACTAGCCATTACCCACTCATACATCTGCAGCGGACCAACAAGCACAGGATACACGTCGACAACGCTATCACGGTCAGTGTCACATGGATACTAGACTAGCCATTACCCACTCATACATCTGCAGCGGACCAACAAGCACAGGATACACGTCGACAACGCTATCACGGTCAGTGTCACATGGATACTAGACTAGCCATTACCCACTCATACATCTGCAGCGGACCAACAAGCACAGGATACACGTCGACAACGCTATCACGGTCAGTATCACATGAATATTAGCTATTACCACAGAATAATTAATAGTACTAACGTACAGAAGTCTCACTCCCTAAAAAAATCGTATGAATAAATTTTGAAGGGGTTTTTAATAAATTTTAACTGAATTAATCAGTTAAAATGATGGTCTGAATTCAAGGTTTCAGTTTTTGCTGAACTGTTCCTTACATCCAATAATAGCTTTCGGCAACAATTTCGTTCAAAACACTTCTATTTCTTCTCTTATTTCCTTAAAAATGTTCTAAATGTTCTATCGTAGCAACTGGGAGTGACTATGAACGCTGAGTTCCTGGTTATATACCGATGTGCGAACGCAGTGCTGAGCGCTCCGTGCCAGCACCCCTCGCACCTCATGCTGTGGAGACTGCTCTTCCATCTCTATTTACAGCGGCCGCCCACCAACATGTAAGTAATCTTGATAAATTTATTTGTTGTTATCAGGTAATCCAGAGCAAGACTATTTTAAAAGTTCTTTTTTTTTCGCTAAGAGACAACTTTTTTCTTTGCTTAGCTCTTTATCACAATCTTTCCAAATATGATCGAAAATGTAACGTTGTATTAAGAATGTAAACATTTTGATTCGTAATTAACATCAGTTAAATGCAGTTGTCATTTTTGAATAAACTTTTGTAATGAACGAGTGTGGTTCTCTTTTAGATAGATATCTATCTAGAATAGCTATTGACATGAATAATTTGTGTAGGTCAGAAGCAACCCCACCAGTCGGCCCATTATTCTTCAGTGGTATCATCAAGTCTCGGCTCCTTGCCAGACTCCGTAAAAAACTCCAAGACACCATTACCTACCACAAAACTGAGGCCGAAAATTACAAACAAAAAATTCCAAAGAACCAATCTCCGCAAAGACCTTCAAGAAATAAAACAGAAAGAAATGTTTCTAAATCGGAAGACGGTGTGCTACCGATGTTGACACTGCACGATCTAACGGGAGAGACGAGTGACTCAAGCGAAAGCGAAAGCTCGGAGAGTGAAGAAGAGCGAGGACAAACCGAGAAGGAAGACAGTGAAGTGGCGGAGACAAAGCAAGATGACGAGCTTCTGATGCATTATCATTTGGCGGCTGAAAAGTAAGTCGACTTTTAGGCTGATATGGCCTCTGAGTTGGGTTAACGACTGTAGTCAATCGACAACAACCGGGACCGACGGCTTAACGTGCCCTTCAAAGCACGGAAACGCTCGTGATAAATTGCCATTATGGTCACCCATCGGGTTTCCTGCCTCTGTGTGGGTTTCCTGTCTCTTGCTAAGTTTGTGAGTTCGACAAAATAATAAAGGCATTTACATCAACGAGCTTTGTTATGTTTTGATGTTTTGTTGAGTCATAAGGGAAAACATGCGCCACTGTTCTTAATTTGGTTATTTTAGAGAAGTTATTTTCATTGTTATTTTTTAGCATGTGCAGCGAGTTTTTGAAATGGTTGGACGAAGGAGACAAAGTACGGGCGACGCCTCATCATGCAGACATTGCACGATTCATTCCGGAACAGGTAATTGTTACAGTAGAGCCGAATCCTAAATAAACAAATTGTCAATCGTAATTCTTTGAAATATTTAAAATGATTCTTTAGGCTCAGGCCAGGCTCAGGACTATTAAGGACAATACAATTAGTAATTAATTGTTTCATCTCATGATCTCAATGGGTTTTTTTGAGACGTAGGATTTTTTGTCTTACCTCTACGTCTGATAGTATCTAGTTATGTTAATCGGTCGTGTAAAACAGTCGTTATCAGCGGCCTGGTCTTTGGAGGTGTCCCGGCGGCGGCCCGCGCCCCCGCCCCGCGCCCCGCCCCGCGCCCGCACACACCCACACGTCACTCCCTTCGAAGACGCCGTAGCCAGGCTCAGGACTATTAAGGACAACTCACTGAGAAGGTATGTATGTCTCGTACGAGTTAACTTGAGACCTAGGCCGACGACGTCACCTTCAATGTGCGCTGTGTAAAATGATGAAATATCGAAAAAGATATACAAAGATAGCATCTTTGTTACGGATACGATACGTGTCTCAACTATCTTTCGATGTTTTATCATTCCGCACACCGTACACTGAAGATAACGTCGTCGGCCCAGGTCTCAAGTTAACTCGTACGGGTTTATGAGTGACGTAATTAAGCAAATAAAGGACGACCAGTGAATAGTATGGTTTCATTCTCGGTCGGGGCAAACATACAGGGTGTAGGGACAGTTTAGCAAATACTTAAATTGTGTAATCTCATCCATCGCTATGTTTGATGCTATAAGGACCTTGTGTATTGTAGAGTGTTAATCGATCATGGAATTGGTTATAAGTAATTTATTTTTTCCGGAGTCGTCAGGTTAACGAGTTTTCGTAATTTATTTACTCTTACTTACTGTGAATACCCTGGATTTTTGTTATCAACATTTTTTTTGGTAAGGCAGAATATGTTTGTATTTAGGTCACATAAAGAATACATGAAGTCGCCGATTGAGAACGCCGACCTGCGCGACGCGCGGACGCTGATCGCCTTAGTGGACAAACATCTAGCTGATATTGAAGCGCTTGCTCAGTAAGTATGCAACTTTTTACCCAAGTTTCTTCAACGCTTAATCAGAGGCCATTGTGCGGTTTGAAAACTCTGACACCAGAGTTAGCCAAGTTCGCCACACACTTGACTATACTTACACGATACGATAAGAAGAAGAATCTAGACCAGGGGTTCCCAACCTTTTTTTGTCTACTGCCCACTTTAAGAATAAATTATTTTTTAACGCCCCCCTTTTTATACATACTTAAAAACCGCTAAGTACTTATAACTGATTATTGAAACGCAACTTTATAGTATTCGGACAGAGTATCTTTTATTGAAAATAAAACAAACATAATCAATTCTTATATAAAAACTAATGTGAAGGTTGAATCTGATGCTGTTCAATAAGTTTGTTGATATCAGGTTCCAATTTACTCAAAAACAGCCGCAAGTCGCCACGTTCGGTAACACGCAAACGATTTCTCTTTTTAGTAAGCAGCGTTGCCACAGCACTAAATCCACGTTCACACAAATATGACGATGGGAATGCTATCAAGAATCGTTGAACAATTGACCACAATCCAGGGTACAATTGCAGGATCGGTTTTTGTAGCCAAAATTCTTGATATCCATTTTTGAACTTGATTTTTATTTCTTCGTTTGTTGTCAATTCTATAAGTTCTTCTTCCAGCTGAGGTGACATTGCTATGTTGACATTTGAAAATGGATCCAACACCCAGTCTGGTATTTCCAAGTTTAAAATGTCCTGGTATCGTTCGGTGAAGTCAATGTGGAGGTTTTCCAAATGTTGGCAGTAGGCAAACAAGTCGTCGTTACTGCAGGATACTGATAAATTCGGAAAATTGTGAAACTCACGTCTGCCCATATTTTTTTTGTGCAGAAGCAGTTTGGCTGCGAAAGCAGCAACGACATTTTTTGTTTTAATTAAATTTAGTTCATCGCCTTGCAGTTGGAGGTTCACGTCGTTGAACAATTTATACAGGTCTGTCATGTAAGCTATATCATTCTTTGATGTTATGAGCTTGTTGCGCAGTTCTGTATCTTTAGTTTCCAAGAACTCTATCACAGAGTCAAACAGGTTATAAAATCGAATCAGACAATTGCCTCTTGACAGCCAACGAACTTCAGTATGAAGCAACAAACGGTTGAAATCTTCGTCATTAGTAACACAAAGCTGATGAAATAATCTATCATTCAAAGAGCTGCTACGGATTTTATTGAATGCTTTGATGACATATTGCAGTGATTGAAATAGTCGTTCACTTAAGTTTCTAGCAACCAAATGTTGTCTATGAATAACGCAATGTATAGCAAGGACATCTGGAATTTTATTTTTTAGGTACGCTATGAAGCCTTTATGGCGCCCTGTCATAGCCGGAGCGCCATCCGTAGCAACTTGTATAATATTTTTCAAAGGAATCTCTTTCTCTTCACAAAACTTTTCCAATGTATTGAATATGGTTTCGCCTTTTGTATCTGTCTCCAAATTTCTGGCAAACAATAGTTCTTCACGTATTTTCTCATCTTTAATAAACCTCACGTAAGATAGCAACAACGCTTCATTAGTTGGTAAAGTGGACTCATCGAGCTGAATTGAGAATTGACTAGTCCTCAGATGATTGCACAATGATTCTTCAATATTTTCAGCCATTTCATCAATTCGTCTTTGCACAGAATTATTACTCAAAGGAATTTTTTGGATAATATCTGCGGCCGGTTTATGAAGCACAGTAGTTATTACTTCCTTTATTGCTGGCAAAATTAACTCTTCTCCGATGTTGTGTGGTTTGCCTTTTTGAGCAATTAACAAAGGGATATTGTACGAAGCTCGAAGTCCGTCGTCATCTTGCTTAGCAGCCGCCGAAAATAGTTTTGATACACTTGGCTGAGTATTATGCTTCTTCTCTAGGTCTTGAAAATATGCTACATTCTTGTCTTTCTTATCTGGATGCATTTTATTCAAATGACCTTGCAGTCTTGAAGGCTTCATTGATTCGTTCTAAAATGTTTTTAGACATAGAAGACACAAAGGCGACGACGGGTTTGTGGGATTTTCAATAAATCCGAATTTAATATATTCCGCAGAGTATTGCCGTCTCTTCTTTTTTACTTCCGACATTGTTTTGTTTTGAGAAATACGTAAGTGGTATAATGAAGTACTGCTTATCTATTATGCGCGAAACCGCAAATGAAAATAAAATAAATTTACGTCGTTTATATAGGATTGCATAAGCAGCACGCACCAACAGGAATAAGACAAACGTGCATAAACTCGTTTATCTCATTCGACGCCCAATCGTACTCGACAAGCAAGAACAAGTATTATAGAACCAGCCGATTGATACAGGAATGTACAAATCGGATTATTTAACAAAAACTTGTTAAAACATGATTGCCCACGGTCTATTATATCGAACCGAGTTTGAGCTATATCTTAATTAATATTAGTTGATGTTCACAAGATGTAGTCGAGAGTCGAGAGCTCAGTCGGTATCTAAGAGTCTTCCTAGCTAGGTAGATGAAATTATAAATCGACCCCAAAGCCCTACACAACGCCCCCTTTTTTTTTCTGGGTCTCTTACCGCCCCCCTTTAGGCCTGCAGCGCCCACAAGGGGGCGTTATCGCCCACGTTGGGAAAGACTGATCTAGACCTACAGATGATAGTGAAATTGGAAACCCAATTCGTACTAAGCCATCAACATTGAATCACTGAATGGTGGAGTCCATCAAACTGATATGAAGGTTACCTTTCTCGCTAAAACAGACTTTTTGCACGGCCACCACGAATAAAGAGTCTATTCTGCGTACAATACGCACCGTTAGAAGTATGAATAAGTATGACAGTTTCTTTTTTTTAAATATAAACAATGGGTTCGCTCTGTACAGCGAATGGACTGCAGAAGTGACTCGGATAGCCTCACTGGACAGCGCTCTGTGGGACCTAGTGACGTCACTGCGCGTGCGCCGGCCGCTGCCCTCCGTGAAGAAGTCTTGCCCGCAGAAATGCAAACCTGTCACCGTTCACATACCGGTAATTATTACTTGGAATGTCTTTTTAACGTGATTTGACACATATACTCTTTATTTTTTTACATTTAGTTTATTAAAATGTATGTGTTTGTGATATTGACTGGTTCTTTATTTTATTTCAGCACGACGAGTGGTGTATTTCAACTGGAGCCGAACGAGGAATACAAGAGAACAGGTAGGTTTGCTGATATTCACTCCTAATAACTATTTTAAATATGTAAATTGAAGAATGTATGAATTAATTTGTGCGGAAGGAGGGGCAATGCTCCCGTTGAATCGTTGTATGAGAAATTGCTAGATAGAAAGAAACACCTTTTTGCACAAAATTAAAAACCTTTCTACTTTAAAACAAGTACATACAAATGTACGCAAAAGCGGTCTCATCGTAGAGCGCAATGTTTGATGTTATAAGGACCTTGTGTATTGTAGAGTGTTCATCGATCATGGAATTGTGTAGAATTGTATAAAAGGTTAGGCAAAATATATGCTAAACTAAATATACCTACGTAACATTATACAGGGCTTTAGGTAAATCTCTTTCAACCTCTCGGGTGCTAAATCAGTCCATGAAACTAAACAACTTTCCTCAGCGAACATAGGTCAAAATACGAAAAAAAAATTTTGAGTTCCCATACAAACTTCATCAGCATATAGCGCATTTTGTATGGGAGATCAAAATTTTTTTTCGTATTTTGACCTATGTTCCTTAGAGAAAGTTTTTCAGTTTCATAGACTGATTTACCACCCGAGAGGTCGAAAGAGATTTACCTAAAGCCCTGTATAATAAATACAATACATATTATTTTACACCGAGCACGTAACCAGTAGTAGGGCACTGAACGAAAAATATTTAGAAATAAATTATCTCTGGTAGCTGAAGTAAGGCTGAGGATGTGTCCCTATATCCTATCTTGCTTATGAGAGAGAGAGAAAGATGGAACTAACAGCGTGACCGCGCGTCACGCCTTATAATTTTTTTTACCAGCCCATATACGACGTCCCCAGCGAGGGACACGGCCCTCCCTTCGAAACACAATTATCAGTGCAAAATCACTGAGATGTTGTGAGAAACTGATCGTCCTAGGTTGCACCTCAACTGGTTAAGTTCCCTGACTCATTATAACGTGCGTCCAGACGCAGTGCCCGCAGCGTGGTGCGGCGCGTGTGCCGGCCGCGGCCGCACGCCGCACGGACTGCCGCCGCCCTCCACACGCTCGCCAGGTAACGTATTGCTCACATGCTTACACTTTTTATCTTATGGATAATGGGATCCCTCTTGACCACCATCTAGCCTAGGGGCGAAGGTTGTAGCAAGCCCACCCAGACGATGGCACTCGAATTTAAAAGAGACATATTAATTTGAGTGGTATGCAATTTATACTTTTTTTTTTGACTCGGATAGCCGGTGGGCATGTCGTGTAACGTGGCCTCATTTCGTATCTACCTACTTTCCTTGCTACTCGTCGAGTGTGTGGCTTCTTTTTATTATCGTTTAGGTATAGTCAAGTGTGTGGCGAACTTGACTAACCCCGGTATCAGAGTTTTCAAACCGCCTGGTAACCTCTGACTCGGTTTTAACGACTGAAGTGATCGACAACAGCCGGGACCTATAAATATTAATAATTGAAAAATAATGTAAGTATAAGTATGCTATTTGATTAATAAAAGAGGTCTCATTGATACCCTGGAGTTTTGGGATATCAAAAGGAACAGATTATTTAAATAAACGTTTCGTCTATGTATGTATGTATGTTGTTGTGTAGATGCGTGTGCAGCCGCGCGGCGGGGCTGGTGGCGGCGGAGCGCGCGTGGCGGGCGGCGCGCGGCGGGGCGCACTGCCCGCCCGCCGCGCGCGCCATACAGCACATAGTGCAGCTGCTTACTGATGTAAGTGAGGAGAACATAGTGGTCCTTCGAGCCGGATGCTCGAAAAAGCTTCATTGGCTGGTTGGATTGGTGAAGGAAAACAAGAACTTTGAATACTTCATATAGTGTATTTTATATGAGCACTGAAGGAAGACAATTCAACACTATATCTAATGTGACATTTCTCGCCCACGTAGCCAAAGAGGACGTTGGGATCCACATGTGTACGTTTGGCTCAAACACTGGACTAACTTCCCGATCGGGACTTCGTTTCCGGAAATTTTACAGGGTGTAAGAACAGCTTAGCAAATACTTAAATGGTGGAATCTACTATTTACAAGTAACTATTTTTCCCGGAAACGTCAAGTTAAAGAGTTTTCTTTATTTACCTACTTTGGCGCTACGCAATGTGAAAAAAAACCGCGCCTCGCGCGCTGTCCCCCCGCGCCGCGCTTCTGTCGGAATGCGATGTACACTGCTTTTCTTGTTTTACGCAGTTATCATTTGTTATATTGGAAAATGTAATGTATAAGAATAGATAAATTTTCGAAGCAAAAAATATCGGTTGAGAATTACACCAACCCATCTCTTTCCGTGGATGTCGTAAGAGGCGACTAAGGAAACAATGAGACCTGCCTCCTATCAATCTATCGCAGGCAACGACACCTCAATTTGTTCTGAATCTGAGATGGCGCCCCATGGTCTCATGCGGTGTGGTAGGCTATGTGACTGTCTGGTTCCTACCGAAGTCTGCCGCTAAACAGCTTGCTGTGTTCCGTCGATGCGTGGGAGTATCAGTACCCTAAATTAGGGCATCTTCTGGGTTAACTCGCTTTATTGTCGACCTCATCTATGACCTTAGTCAAGATTGAGGTCATGAGTTAACCCTTTCCATATTAAAAAAAAATATTTACTCACATATGTGCTTTAAAGAAAAAAAAACGGTTTTCTAGTAATTAAAAGTTCTGTTGTAGCTAGCCTACCACCTTTTTAATTTTCCACAGAAATGGATATGCTCGGACGGCAAGATCTGTGGCGAACTGCTGGCCCGCTGGAGTCAAGGAGACAATGAGCTGCAACAGGTTTGTTGGTATTTTCACATAACATCATATTGTCAACTAATATATCAACCGACAATTGATAATCAGTAAGATAACAGGTTTGTTCGTATTTTCACATAACATCATATTGTCGATTGATAAATCTGCCGTCAATTAATAAATCAGAAAGATAGTCAGGACCCCGCAATTTTATATAGAGAGATTATTTTGTGTATTCTGTGTCAAACAAAAATAAATAAACTTCGAAAAAGCGAAAAATAAAGACAACATCATTTGATGTTCTATGTAATTTACTTAATTTTCCATTTTTAGTGTAAATTATAACCTCTTCCTTTTTTGAAGTCGGTTCAAAAGATTTGAATGTGAATCTGAATCCTATAATCTGATTTCAACGCTGCCGGTATACTCAAGATGCCTTTGCGTAGAGAACATCATCTGGCTACTCTTTTGTTTTGTGTCATAAAAACCGGACGCCCAAAGTACCTCTACGAAAAGTTGCAGTGGCGAAATTCCGCTCAGGCATTTGGCAAGTTGGCAGCTGTCCATGCCAAAGCATCGCACGGCGGCTTTTCGTGGAAGTTACAAATATACAGCCACAAAATGTTGGAATAACCTACCCCCTCCCTTTCGTGAACTAAAATCAATACACTCTTTTAAGATCCAACTCAAGAAACATTTAATAAGTTGTCAAAAACTACTTGCTGTAGGTGGTCCGGTTATTCTAACATACCTAAGGGAGTAGTCCAGACTATTTATTTATTTATCTTTTGTATTTATCTATCATCCTTGTCACACTGTCACAAACATACACACATATCTACAAGCACACACACATACACACATTTATTTACATTTTGTATTTATCAGTCATCTTTGTCACACTGTCACCAACAAACACACATACACACAAACAAGCATACACACACACACCACACACCACACACATACACATCGCATTAGGTAGTAGTTTACTCTTTTCCGTCGGCTATGTACACACGCGCACCAGGGGCACAGCTGAAAACCAGTGTTGGGGCCTCGGCTTCAACACATGCTGAGCTGTGTCCTATTTGACATCGCACTACACCACAATTATACATTGTCTTATCGTCTCATGTATGTGTTCTTGACCTGTGTTTTATATTGTATGTTATTTTATTTTCTTTGTGTTGTAGTGTTTTGTGTCAAATAAATGTCTTTAATCTTGAATCTTGAATATTGTCCTATATAACTGATATTGAATACCATGTATTTATTAAGATAATAAATTAACATACATAATAGGATAACAGAATTCGAAATAGTATTTGAAAATGCTCGAAAAATAAAAAAAACTTATAGCCTATCAAACATTTTTGTCTATCTCTTTCTTACAAAACGAAAATTTGTATTGAATTAATATGGCGGTACTCAACTGTGACGTCATCGTTTAGTATTATTTTCCCCTATCCCTTTAACTGAGAACGTTCATATCTTTCTTATTTTTAATGATATTAAAAAACATTACACCAGGGTATTTATAATTTAAGGAACTTTAACAATAAAAAAAAAAATTGACATTGTTGACGGTCGGCTATAGAGGCCAACGGAATGATTAATGGAAGGAAGGAAATAATCACTCCATAGTTAGGTGGTTTCACTGGCTTATATGGTAGCAACCCTACGTGCTAAGATCATACTTAGATAGATTGACGGCAATCGACAGATGTGATATATTTGTCTTATCTATGCGCATTCCTGAGCGTGCCGCTACAGTCATGTACCCCATTCCAGTCGCTATGCGGCGCACTGGTCCAGCCGCTCCGCCTGCCGCCCGCCGACCCGCACTGGACCCACTTGTACTGCGCTCTGCTGAAGGCCACGCTGCCCCCGCATGCTGTCTTCAGCTATCTCTCCAAGGTAACTTAGGGTCTAAGGCAGTGGTTCTTGACCGGTGGTCCGCGGAAAACTGATAGTCCCTAGAAGCACCTGAAGTGGTCAGCGAAGCCATCCCAAAAATATTTTGTAAAATGTGACGAGTCGACACAATCATTGAAATCTACTGGATGCCAGAGGCATAGTATAAAAAGAGGAAGTATGTTATCTTCATACAAACGCACCGCGCGCGGCTTGTATGTTTGCGCCATAGTATCTACGCGTCGCCGCACGCGCACTCAACAAAATCTCGATACGTTTCATGGGTCGCCAGTCAGGGCTAACACTGCACAAGGTTCGCGCGTCACGGCTTTTCGGCACCGCTACCAAATAAAAAAATGTGTGATTATCGCAGGAGAAATTATTGTTGTGTGTTTGGGTGTCTTAATGAGTCATCGATTTCAGAGTTGTCTCTGTTCAGATTGCCTACTGAACAGGAAAGGTAAGCAAGTCACTTATTCTAGCATTTAATTTTTTCTTGAAGATGAGATACCTACTTATTTTTTTGTTGTCAGACATACGAACGAAGTAGGCAGGCCTACTGTCCCACTAGAATGTATTAGGTACTTTTGATCTGTCAATTGATATGCCGCTATTGCTTTGTTTACGTTTAGTCATGCCGATTTCTCAGTATTGTAGGCAGGTATAGTAACTAAGTACCTACTTACAGTTATAAATCGTAATTTAAACTAATAAATTGGTTGACAGTAGGTACTATCAGTAAACTACGGTTACTTGTGCTCATCACCGCCCTGCGCCGCCCGTATGCTGGCCCCGCAACCACATAGGTATCGCCTGTCGCTCTTTCTTTCATCGTGGAAGGTTTAGGTAAAACCGATCTTAAAATTCCTGAACCCAGACAACACAAGTGAAAAATACAACTTCCCGGCCCTTGCCGATTTCTAGGCACTGAGTTAAATTTTAGCTAAGAGTGACAACCCTGAGACAGGCAAGTACGGTAGGCAATTATATCGCGGAATGGGCCGGAGATAGCCTACTGCCCTCTTTTTTTATACTATGCCAGAGGCTTCAATTGTTTGGCTTTGGGTAGCACTGAACCAAAGATTCAAAAGTTAGTAAGTAAAGAGAAATACAAGTTTAGAAAAAAATTAAAACACAGTTGAATATGAATAACAGTGCATGTAGGTACACGACCCTATAAAATAACCCTTTTATTATTTTTACCTCCAAACGTAGTGGTCCGTGGTAAAACAGCTATTTTGTAAAATGGTCCCCATTACTAAAAGGTTAAGAATCACTAAATACTTTGTTGCTCAAAAACAGTGTTATATAATACTGGTCTAGGATTTTACTCAAATCCACCACTAGCTAAACACAAAGTTTACACCAATATCTACAGGTGACTTTTTTATTACTGGTCATATTTTTCTTACGTAATTAGTATCAACTATACTAATATTATAAAGAGGAAAGATTTGATTGTTTGTTTGCATTGAATAGACTCCGAAACTACTGGACCGATTTGAAAAATTCTTTCACCATTAGAAAGCCACATTATCCCCGATGGACATAGGTTACATAATTTTCCCGAATTCCCACGGGAACGAAGTCACGGGCGGAATGCTAGTTGAATATAAAAAGGCAAAATATGTATATATTTTTTATATTTTGTTACCGTTTTTCAACTTCTTAGGGTATGAATTTTAAGAAACGCTGAATACGAGTTTTACGAATTGTTTTAAAGATCACTTTTACCAATTTTCAAGTAAAGTGCACGATATTAGTTTTATTCCATATATTTTTTTTTAAGTATTTTAATGCTTCGGATGATCTAGCTTGATTTTTTGTGTGAAAAGACAAAAAACAAAAATATGAGGCGCCATGAGAGTGAAGTCTTAAGTCCTCACCTTAGTCCTCCAGGAAACATAAGTGTTCATATTTTCAGTTCGATCTGAAGACCTTGGCGACGAAGTTAGATCCTTTACAACGTCGAAGCCTGTTGGAAGCTTTGGTAGAGGCTGCTCAAAAATGGGGGCCCACTCCAGCAGAGGAGTACCATGTTTTGTTAGAGGTAAGCTTATAGGAATCACAACTAAAGTATTCGTGCCCGTAGATGCTTATTTTGAATGCAAAAGTAATAAACTGATAACCAAGAACTGTCCTGACATTACTCAAATACAGCTTATGTGCTGTGGACGAGATAGAAGAGCCGACTTCTTCAATCCAAATCAGTAAATGTCAAGAATTAGAAAACAATAAATCAGTCGAATTAATACTCATTCTTGGAATTCTGTTATTATTCCTTGAATATTACTTGACAGGCTAAAACGCGGAAGGAATACGAACAAAGAGGCTTGGTACTACCATCTTTTAAAACAACCTTTTAAAAAAAATTCTTATTTCTATAGCCTGTTTTTTTTCTTTTTTAAGAAGTGGAAACTACCTCTTAGGATCGGGAAGATTTAAATCTTCCATGGAACCCATCTATTAATTTTTTTATGTCAATCTTGCCATGAAATGAAACCCTTTATATCAGCAGTGAGGCAACAATCCCTAAATGTCTGGAGAATACATTATACTCGTTTTTCAGTTGATAGGGGTCCACACATCGACTCTGCTTACCCCGCAAGAGCTGAGCGCACACATCGACCGCTGCTCTCAAGCCTCCGTTGCCGGTGTATTACCACCGTCATACTATGCACCTGTTATAAAAGCGGCTGAAGTGCATGCGATCAATATACCGTTTGATCAGGTTTGTTACTGTTTATTACCTCTTATCACAGACAGATTCTTCATTTTATGTGTAATTACGAAAGTTATTCTTCTAGTTGTATTTTTCTCTTTACGTGTGGTTTATATTTGTGGCGAAGTTGTGTACGTAAAGTGCGCGTGCGTGCGCTCGCATCTGACCTCTAAAAAAGACACGCAAACTACATTAAAACCCGCGTGCCCGCGTTTTTCAAAAGTTAGACAAAAAATATCGTTGTTCGTACTGGTAATCGGTCGTCTCAGTGTGGTTAAGCAACATACACAGTGGTAAGGAACCTGATGGGTGACCAAAGTGGCAATTTATCATGAGCGTTTCCGTGCTTCAGAGGGCACGTTAAGCTGTCGGTCCCGGCTGTTGTCGATTGACTACAGTCGTTAAAACCAAGTCAGAAGCCATTGTGCGGTTTGAAAACTCTGACACCAGGGTTAGCCAAGTTCGCCATATACTAGACTATACCTACACGATAAGAAGAAGATCGGTCGTCCGACTCATTCACCTAGCCCCGTATCACAGATGGAGACTCAAGTCTTGATCTATACTTAAGTAATGATTGACCCTTTCACTGTCAAAATTACAAAGACGGCTGCTACTCAAGTATAAGAGCCTGATTCGCGATATCTATCTTCTGACAATTCCTCGAGGCAATTAGAAGCACTATAATATGGATCTTTGTGTTATGTGTCTCCCGGCAGCTAGGCCACACGCTCCGCTCGCTGGGCGTGGTGTGGTGGGGGGTCCGCACGGGTCCGCCCGCGCCCCGCCCCGCGCCCGCGCGCTACGCCCCCCACGTAGCCGACTTGCTACACGTGCTACAGCGCTCCTTCGTAGCATCCGCGCTCGCACTTAGCTACGCGCCTGAACGAGGTAACTAACTCCTTACTAATATTATGAACAAGCTTTTCGCCTGGGACTTCGTTCCCGTGGGAATTTGGGAAAATTATGTAGTCTATGTATTGATCCAGGGTGTCAGCTACCTTCATACTTTTATCAAAATTGGTCCAGCCGTTTGAGCGTGAAAGAGTAACAAACATCCAAACATACATCCATACATCCTCACAAACTTTCGCATTTATAATTTAGTAGGATCATCCCTTTACGGATCGACCTGATGTTAGCAGAGAGCTTGTACAGATGACATAGACCAAACGAAGTATAAAGCTTATACATATTAGGCGCTAGCTCAGCTCAATGTTTTATTAAACCCACTATCGGAAGACGTGCAAACATGCGTTCGTGTGTTTGAGTTCGTGTGGCCGAGCGTACACGTGCGTGTGTATATGTGTGCGTACAAGTCAATGTTAATTTGTAGTTTAAAGTGCTGTTATACATAGATGTAAACTCATTAGGTGACTCTAAAACTATTTTAATAGTAAAACGTGTGGTAACTTTAACAGTAAAACGTGTGGTAGCTCTGTACTTCTCACTCTGTCTGTCTGTTACATGGGCGAAGCCAGGGGGGGGGGGGGCGGGTGTTCGAAATTTTGAAAATCATTATCATCTTCCTGCCCTTATCCCTCTACGAAACATCGTAAAGTATTATTGGCAATATCTGATATGTTACCTCCAAATTTATTTTCTTAAACCCACCCGAAACAGAATTCTGGCTACGCCTGTGGTCTGTTACGCTTTCACGCCTAAACTACAGACATAGATTAGACCTTGAGAAAGCACATAGGCTACTTTTTATTCCACAGCTGGGCACGATATAACCTATAGTCCACGCGGGCGGGCGGACTATATAATAAATAAAATTTATTTTATTTTGACAACAAGTAATATTTACGGATCTCCATATTACAGTGGCACTGTACGCGTGGTACGGCCTCCTGGACTCGTGGTCCCCGTGGGTGTCGCCGCACGCCGCCGCGCCGCCGCTGCTGCCCTCTAGCGGCCGCGGCGAGATGTACACACACATGCTGAAACACTTCGCCGATAATGTACATCAGATCATACTTGATTGTCCTGGTAAGTTCGACTGTTATATTAAGACCCAGTTTCAACATACTCTGTTAGTTGTGTAACAGACGATTAGCAGCTAACCCAAAATTTGACAATGTAATTTTTGTAGTTTTTTTGACTTTTTATCGGATTAACTTCTTCATCGTAGATTAAATAACTAACAGAGTATGGTGAAATTGGACCTAAGTCTTGTTAATATAGTTAAAGTGATAAACTCGTAAACTACTTGAGACAGAGTGTAAACTGCTAGATTCCTTAATTCACAAAAATATTCGATGCTTTTCAGATACTTTTTCAGGGAAAGAAAGAAATTCGTATTTTATTTATTGGTGCCTTAAAAAGTGAAGTACTTTAATTATGTTTTACCTTTTCGTGTTGCCGGAAAAACTGATAAGTGTAGTGGCATATATATACAGTTTTTTTGTCACATATACCGTTATAAAGTATATAGCTTTTGTTTCCATCCCATTCGGAAAAGACAAGGGAATCTCTATGCACGCCACCATCTCTTTAACATTTTCTTCTGTATTTGCTCCTTATTCTATACATAACGCGATTGTTATTTCAACAATTAACTTTTACGGCGAAGACCAGGCCCTTTAGATTTCGTTGATACCAAATGTATAAGATATATAATTTGCTTTAAGTCTTGTATAACTACATTTTAATAGTTATTAACGATACTAGTGTCGTAGGTAAAGTGTAACGTGAGCCCATTTGAAACACGAGCGAAGCGAGTGTTTTATAGGGCTCCAGTTACACATTACCTAAGGCACGTATACTGTTCAACGTTTTACAATGCAGTAGCCGAGGAAACGAAGCTAAAAAAAATGTTGTCAAAAACTTACATCGTATAGGTATATCCAAAGTTCTTAAAAGATAGTATTTCCAATCAAAATTCACTGAAAACGAGTTACAATTGAACAATGTGCACTAATATTTTACGATTAAACACAAAACATTCAGGAATTAACATTTTTATAACACAAAAATGATTTTGTTAAACAAATAATTTCAAATGGCGGGCAAACCAATTGCGAGCAAAATATTTTTCCACTATTATGAGGCAAAGGCTAAGTAAATAAAATGCCAATTGCGACTACAGAAATGATTAAATAGTTCAATTATTTGCTAAAAATCTGATTTGTTTTATTGAAAAAGTAAAATAAATAATTTACTGTTATATTTTATTTCACTGAAAATCAAGATTTTCGTCAGAATTCATTATTTCGTCAGGCATAAAAACTCTTTGCTGTCATTCTGTAAAGCCAGTATGAAAAAGGTAGCTTTATGAAAAAGGTAATACTCTCACTTGTCAATAGGGTCACTGCATTATCAAATCAGTTACTCTTTATTGCGTCATACGTTTTTGTCAGTATTTTATTTACTTTTTTCTTACTTTTTATGCATCATTTAATAAAAAAAAATAACTTTACTCGATCACAGAATAGCCAATGAAGTTGAATTTTGGTATATGAAAAATGCTTTATTGGCTCATTAGTTCAAATATTTTTTTTCTTTTCAAAATCTTCTTCTCATTTCAAAATTACATAACATGACATGTGTTTTATGGGGTACGTAAACGTACACTCCGTGGCCATGTTACGGGGCCATTTCCGAGCAATTGCATTGTAAAATATATTTACTGCACTATCATTATTATATCAAACAATCACAAACGAACTAGGAAATAAAAAAATTTAAAACCCGACTGCGTAATAAAACCTGAAAAGAAAAAAACAAGTGAGCCCAGTAGTCGAGACTTTTATTATTGAATATTATTGAATAACATAACGATTTTAACAATCGGGACCCATTATTAGGAAGCCGGATTTCGATCCCTAAAGAAAAAGGCCTGTTACAGTAGGAGACTCAAGTCTTGACTTAAGTATTGATTGTCTCTTTCTCTAACTATCAAAATGACAAAGACAACTCTAGATCAGAGTCTGAGTCGCGTTCTGTAATACGGAACCTAGAGTTATTTGAATCGCAGGCACAGAAGAGCGCCTCCTCCAGCTGATATTCGAGTGGGGTGTACAGACGTACTTGACTGTACCGAGCGGCGCGCCGCAGGAGTGTCGGGTACAGTTGTCTGCGCTGTTAGAGGCCCTGAGAGCCCTGCCGTGGACCGAGCACCAGTGGTGGGACGCCTCTTGTATCAAAACTGCTCTACAGGTAACTTGTTTCCATCTTATTGATTTTATTTATAGTCTCGTCATTAATCTAATTTACTCGCAATGTAATACGGTTTTACTTACGTTACTGAAATCTGGCGTCGGGCCCATAGATTCGATCATATACGAAGACCTTCATCGGGGTCTTATTAACTTATTTATATCTATTTACAAAAAATCATAGCAATTTTTTAATACGTACATATATCACAACGGCATCGAACTAAATAGTTCCGATCAGTGGGCTTTGACAAACTAGGCAGAACACTGTTTTGAAATCTGCTGCCTCAGTTATCAAACATTCTGAGTGTTACTAGCTTCCCGTCTAGGACTTCGTTCCCGTGGGAATTTTTGGAAAATTATGTAGCCAATTTGTTATTCTGATGTCTGCAAAGTTTCATAAAAATAAGTCTAGTAGTTTTGGCTTGAAGGAGTTTGTTTATTAAAACATCCATCCATTTATCCGCCGATCAAATCTTCAAAAACTTTTGTATTTATAATATTACTAGGATTATTATTGGTTGTCATCTCTCTAGTTACAAATAGAAACAAACGGCGGCTAGTTTGGTCGAGTGGTAGTGGCGCTGCTTCTTGATCGACGGGTTCCGGGTTCGATTCCTAGTCGAGTCAAATAATTGTCTAAAAAGCAGATGTTTGTTCTCGGGTCATGGGTGTTTTTGTCATCTTTATGTATGTTCGAAGGGACCCACGACACAAGGAAGTGTGGGCCTTTGAGTATGTAGCGTTAATTATTTATTATTATAAAACATAATAGGTCTTTACCTATGAAATTGCCATTTTTCATACAATATTTTTGGAAAACAATATTTCATATAACGATTTTGAATTTTTCTACGGAATACGAAATCTAAATTTAACAAAATTATGTGGGAAGGTTTGGACAACAATATGTTAATTTTCATCATATTTAATTATTGAAAGTTGTAATTTTAAAAAAGGTTGTACTTACAGCAAAAATAAGCAATGAAACGGGAAGCAAATCAAACGAGCTATATTGAAGTTTCGTTTTCAGTAAATCAATCCAAAGTAAACATTTATTAATTTTACTCAAAAACATGACCAAGTTTTTAAATAATAAACAATGTTTGTAATAGTTATTCAATTAAATAAATTATGAACAAAATAAAGCTTGCGAAGAAATCGGCAATTTCATAGGTACGAGTATAGACCTATTATTATGTGTAGGTAAGTAACAGCAACGACCGTGAGATCGAGTCGTGGTGTAGTGCCACTTGGAGCGACATGTCGGCCGAGGGCTGGCTGCGAGGGGTCGACGACCAACAGCTGCCGGCCGCACTCGCCAGCCTACTCTATCTGTTTACCGCCATCTCACACCATGAGAAGGTAAGCTGTGCACTTACTGCTTTATTCAATCTTTTTACAGCCTCTCTTCGAAACACGAATGTGTGTGCCGTGTGGTGATCGGTTGAGAATAACACCACCCCATCTCTTTCCATGGGTGTCGTAAGAGGCGACTGAGGAATCGTACTGAGACCTGCCTCTAATAAGCCACCCTAGGCAATGACACCTCAATTTTTTATAAATCTGAGGTGTAGTTCTTTGGTCTCATGCGGTGTGGTAGGCTCTCTGGTTCGGGACCACCCTCCTACCGAAGTCCGACGCCAAACAGCTGGCTGTGTTCCGTGGGTGCGTGAGAGTATCAGTGCCTCAATAGGCATTTTCTGAGTTAACTCGCTCCTTCGTCGACCTCATCTATGACCTCAGTCAAGATTGAGGTCAAGAGTTAACCCATCTCATGATAAATAAAAAAGAAAAGGATTTAGGCCATAGTCCACCACGCTGGCTCAATGCGGGTTGGTGGACCGCTCGTCTTTCGAAAACGAATTTTCTTAGACGTACGGGTTTCATCATGATGTTTCCCTTCTCCGCTGAGAAAGTGATAATTAATTCCGAAAAGACGAATTTAGTCTGGCTCATTACTAAAATTAATTACTTCCATGATGGACTGGAAGTGAAAGAAAAATTTAGGGTGCCAACTCTTCCCAGGCATACTGTAGGAACCAGTAAGTGGGACGCGAGGGTTTTTCTGTATAAAAGTTTGTACAACTGGGTGTATGTTAACATGTTTTATAGACAATAAAGGAGTCAGCCCGTCTCCCGTGGTCTCGACTCCCGCTAGCTGCGTTAGAGCCCGCCTTGGACAAGTTCTTCGTCCAGTACCACAGTCCAGCACAGCCCTATCATGAGTTACCACAGTTCAGGTACGTTTAAACCCTAACATTAGATTATAATAGTTAAGAGTTGCCCAATTAGTTAATTCATAATGAAATCATTTGCTAAAATAATTTTGTAATCCTGGAGAGATCTAAGAGATCTGATCCTGGGGTCGTGGGTTCAAGTCCCATTCGCGCCGAACATTTTTTCTTTCCCTAAAAATTATTTGTGAATATCCCTCACGCGGGTAAGCGTTTTAAAAACACTAAATTAATTTTATAATACTGGGTGAAAAAAAAAACTCCTATCTATATTCAAAATCCTGAACCTTTATCACTCAAAGAACACATTTATGATTTTTTTTATGGGAAAAGTTCATTTTTTGCCTAAACGTAGACATTACTCCTACACCAGGCACGCGAGGGGTGCGGGTAGCGCGAGGGGGGTGCGCCCGAGTGGCGTCTACGTTTAGGAAAAAAAAATATCCCCCCCCCCCCAAATAAAAAATTAAAAAGTGTTCAGTAAGTGATACTGGTATTTTCAATAAAGCTAGGAGGTTATTTTTAAACCTGTATAATATTTCGTTTTTTCTTCTTGCGACTGTGTTCGCGTTTAAAAGTAGCCTACGTCACTTTACCGTCCTTAAACTACGTTGCTTTATCATGCCTTGAAGGAAGAACAAATTTTAATAGACACACTTTCTCAAATGTAAGATTTATTGATATTTTGATAAATATGTTATCTTTTACTATAAATTTGAACCTGGCGTCGATGACGTCACTCCGATGCATGTGTATGCTGCGCAAAAAAGTTTCACTAGGAATACTTATAAAATTTAAACAATGTTTGTAAAAACTATAGATATGTTATGTCAGAGACGAAGGATGTACGACGCGTATCGGTGACAAAGATGCAAACCATACCGATGCGACAGTCAGTACGAACGCGGAGAAGCGGGAAAAGTGTCACATTCCAGCAAGGTTCAAACTTGTAGTAATCGGGTCGTATGGATATTTTATTTCGTAGAGTGCTTCTATACGCGAGCGAGTTGTCAGTACCGGAGCGCACCGCGCGCGTGTCTCCATGCAGCCGCGAGAAGCGCTGCGCGTGCGTGTGCGCGTTGGTGCGCGCCGCCTCGCAGCCCGCGCTCGGCGCGCACGTGCCCGCGCACACCGCCGCACTGCTCGATACGCTCGCACTGTTGGGTAAGTACACACTTCCTCACCACACACTAATAATAGGTCTTTACCTATGAAATTGCCGATTTTTTCTCAAGCTTTATTTTATTCATAATTTATTTGATTGAACAGCTATTACTAAAATTGTTTTTTATTTAAAACCTTGGCCATATAACGGAGATATTGAGACGAATTAATACATATTTACTTTAGATTTATTTGCTGAAAAATAAGCTCAAATATAGCTCGTTTCATCCGTTGCCCGTTTCATTGCTTATTTTTGCTGTACCGTTGTTACAGTTACAACTTTCAATAAACAAAGTATGATGAAAATTTACTTAATGTTGTCCAAACCTTCCTACAAAATTTTGCTAAAGGAGAATGGGCAAATTGGTACAACCCTCCAATAGCGATGAGTTATATGTCCCTGGACAGGTCTTTTCAATTGGAACAATAGTTACTATGACAGCTAAGTTGTAATAGTTGTCCGTTCGGAGTTATAGGTACCTAAAGTTAAACAAATAAAAAAAAATATTTTGCAATTATTATCGTTTATTGGGGAAAATAACAATAATGACGTTGTAGATTACAGTATTCCATAATTATTTACAGAAATATAAAGGGATTACATTGCTTAGATCAAAAAAAAAAAACACCTTATTTACCTTACATACTAATATATTATACAAATATTTTTTTTTACATTTACAAAATAGAGTCAATTACATTTTGATTGTTCACAGTTCGTCCACGATAACATCATTTAGGAACACTGCCGGTGCAATAAAGCCTTCATGAATTGCATGTCCTAAATACCAAATAATTGATATAATATGCGCGCATGTACCCATGGTACGCCGTCCTGACAAGCATGTACAGTAGTGTTGAACAATGTTGTTGCTGCCTTCGATTTGGTTACTTTTTATCAAAATGTAACAATAATAAGTTCTTGCCCGGACGTGTCTAGATTGAATGCGCCCACGCAGAAGCCACACTTCTTCATTAATTCCATAATCTGGCAGGTCATCCAGTTGATTTTCTCTGTATGTCTCAATAAGGTATAAACCGTTATTAAGATGCTCCGCGCAGTATGATCTTGCCAGTTTTAGCTGGTATGTACCCAAAGCCAGTATCATTATCTGATTTAGGGTGAGCCTTGGGAAGTTTTCAATATTGTGGGCTTCCATCCGTTGAAAATCAACCCTTCGGCTATTCAGGCGCTTTCTCTCGACATATGTGTATAGAAGATTCGGTGAATCCAATGTTTCTCGTATATGACTCAGGAACTCTTCTGCATGTTCATTATCTGTTATCGGTACATGGAAGTGATTTATAATCGCTGCAGCAATTCTAAAGTTTTCGAATCTAAAGTTTTCGAACATGGGCAGTGCCCGATTAAAATATGATTGCCGTAACAGTTTATCATTACGTTTAAACCTGCCGTTCACAACTTCCACTACCCATCGGCACATTGTAATGGCTCGTGATTCGTTTGCCTGTTCCGTAGTGAGCTGGGATTCTCGACGGTCTTTTGTTGGTGGCACGTAATATTCATAACCCCAGGCTTCGATTGCATCCAAGCTGTCTCTGAACCCACGGTCCAAAATGAACACGTCATTTGGTTGAAGCAAATAATGTAAAGGGTGTTCTTCGTCATTCATGATATCCTGCATTATTTGCGCGTCAGTTTTTGTGGCAGCGTACGGCCCCAAAACATCAATAATATAACCATCTGACGATACAATCAAAAATGGCTTTAAAAGATTTCTAAACTTGTGGAGGCTATATGACAGCCGCTGGAATAAGAAGTTACTACTTTTATTGATGTAGACATATGTTCCATCACATATTAGAATTAGTTTGGTATTCTCTTCATTTCCAAAAAGGTTTTTTGGAATGACTAGGTTTCTGTCTAAAAGATTTCTTCTGTCAATGTGATCTAACCCCAAGTGAAGTATTACATATTCATTTGTAAGACATTCACGTGCAATGTTCAAATATCGTTCCAGTTTTCTCCTGGACATATTAAATAATGACGCAAGCCTTTCATCTGAATCTCCTGTACGAAGTTTTGTCAGGTATATACCTAATGCAGTTCTTGGATCTTTGCATCTTTCGCTGAGTGAAGGAGTTTGCTCCAAAATAGAATCGAATTGATCACCATCAAGTCCAACCCAGAAACGCATGTCTTCATTAGACATGGCACCTCTTACATTAAAATTGAACCTCGCTCCACGTGCAATGGTTGCTCGCAGTATGTCGCAAGCATCACTAAACTGGGCTCCAGTAAAATAATTAGTGGTATTGCAAAAATCTGGCAGCTCATCCCAGTTGTTTCCTTCGAGGTGTTCTCTACATACTCTTGCACCGTCGGGGATATACAACTTGTATTCGCACAACATGTGAACTTTTATAGCTTCTGGTATTCGGTGTCGTGTATCATTACCGCAGTTGGAAAAGATACAGTGCCCAGGAGTACTAGGTGCTCTTTTGTATTCAGGAGCGAAAACTTGGTGAACATTTTGTTCATCAGGATCATTGGCTTCTTCCACTTCCGGAACAACACCAGGTAGTCTAACGGCATTTTCAGCTCTCTGCCAACATCGATGACATACGCTTCGTGTGTTATCAAACACAATCTGGAAACAGTATAATTATTTCATTAAAATCGGATTATAATCAAAACCGTTTAAAGCAACATTGTTTAGAATACTATATTGGTTGCATTGATCGAAAACATTTTGGAGAATTATAGGGTTTTTACCGACTCGCTGCAGACGCGGTCATAAATCATTATCAGTGTTTCTATCTCGCTTCTACTTAGGGGTCTTATGGGCTGGCCTAGTTCCGCGTTGTTTTCATGTCGATAGTTAGTATCGATAGAAAATCATTTTTGCGAATATTGAGGTTAGTTAAAATTAAATGTAGAGTTATATTACTGAGACACTTATCTATTACTTTATGAAATGAATATACTAAGATATAACAATATATTTATAAATAAATAATGCAATATTTAAACAAAAAGTCAAAACATTAATGTATATTTTCGAACGTTACACATTACAAATACAACATCGTTTCTTATGTTAATTAGACAACTATGATGGTTATTTAGTGGTCCTCATTACGTAGCAAGTAAGGGTATTTTGCTACCTGAGTCGATGACTCACACATATCGATACCGACGTTGCGCTGCTCCCAACCCTTTATCTGTTATGATTTATGACCGCGTCGGCAGCGAGTCAGTAAAAACCCTATAGTGTAACGTCAAAAAGTGTTTTGAACAATAATAGGTAGGTAACACGGCCACATCTGGCACAGTATAATGGCCAAAGTCTATTAAGATAGTAAAAGTAAACAAAAGTGTCGAGTTTAGGGTCTTGTCTCTGTTTAAGTGCAATAAAGTGTTTACATACATACATACTTCTCAGAAACAAAATACACTACGCGCATTAAAACCAAAGTCTGTTTTTCTCATGTCTATTCATTCAGTTTATTTATCTGTACACAAGGTAGGTACTTAGGTACATAAGACGCACCGTCAAATGTATATATTTATATCTCTAGAAATATGATAAAATACTCACCTCCAATACTGCATGTTGTTGGATGTATGCAGCAAACTCTGGTTGCGCTCTCGGAAGATTATCCGTTAAGACGTGTTGTTGATACCTTCCGCGGTAGAGCCCTCGCCGACACATAACACAATTGCGAAAACCTTCCATTGGAGCACAATAGTCCGAGGTCCGATCAATAAGCAGTTCAATAATCCAGTGTGATAGCCAAGTTCAGAAAACAGATCAGAGCACAATGTCCATGTAAATAGCCGGGTCAACGTTATAAGCAGATATCAGTGTCCGAAAAGATTGCCAAGTCAAAGTCGTTAAGAAGTATTGCATAAACAAGAAACGTAACACTCGCGCACAGTACCAATGAACGACTGTTACTTGACTTACCTGAGGGTCCCAAGTTAGAATACGGACACACCCCCGCCGGGGAGCGGGGGCGAGGTGCGCCCGCGGCTCGCCTCATACCACGACGGTACCCAAAACGCACAAACAAAAGAGATGCAGCTATTAAAAGTCATAAACCATGCTATTATTCTTTGAACTGGCCAGGCGGTACACCTAAAAGTGATTGTGTATACTGAAAATAATACTTACAATAATAAAAACAATGTTGCAATAAAAACTCGCTCATTGTATCGTAACAAATAGCGGCTATTGTTCAACAAAAAGCAAATCAATGTACGAATTACGAGGCACACCAACCAAATATTTATTTCAAAATCCCTTTTTGGAAATGGAGAAAACATTAAACTAATTCTAATGTGTGATGGAACACATGCAGCGGCTTCTCGGGACCTTGACCAGCTCATCGGTGCATCTTGTGTGAGGCCTACCCACTCTGTGTCTTGTCAATGGCTATATTCACGCTTATCGAACTTGCCCTAAGTATAAAAAAAATATTTGTATAAAATATATGTAAGGTAAATAAGTGTTTTTTTTTGGACCTAAGCAATGTAATTCCTTTATATTTCTATAAATAATTATGAAATACTGTAATCTACAACGAAATTATTGTTATTTTCCCCAATAAACGTTAATAATTGCAAAATTTTTTTTTTTTTTTTTTATCTTTAGGTACCTATAACTCTGAACGGACAACTATTACAACATAGCTGTCTTAGTAACTATTGTTCCAATTGAAAAGACCTGTCCAGGGACATATAGCTCATCGCTATTGGAGGGTTGTACCAAGGTCCATACATTTTTGCCCATTGTCCTTTGGATTTCGCATTCCCGAGAAAAATCCAAAAACGTTAGTATGGAAAATTCAGTTTTCCAAAAATATTGTATGAAAAACAGCAATTTCATAGGTAAAGACCTTATTATCACAGATTACACCTATATTGTATGCTTTTAATCAGCAAATAGATTTGTGGATGATGGTCGGATACTTCCATGCTGGACCGGAAGTGAATGAAATACTTAAAATGAGCCAGCTGCCAACTCTTCTCAGGCATACTGTAGAAGCCAGTAAGTGGGATGCGAGGGTTTTGTTGTATTGTGGGCGAAAGGCTGACAACCTATCACCATTATAATCAAATTACATCTAATAACCCTCAGAATGATTGTCAAATGTGTCATCAAATGGTTCTCTAAATACATGACGTGCTGCCTACCCAAAGGGATTATAAGCGTGACCATGGATGGATGTTTGGATGAAACACATTTCCCTTAATCCAGTGGTTCTTAACCTTTTAGTAATGGGGGACCATTTTCCATCTGCCTTATCTATCTATAATAAATTATCTTAAATATCTGCCTTGCGATGGACCACCATCTGTTTGGAGGTACAATTAAATAAAAGATTGTTCTACAGCACTGTTATTCATATTCAACAGTGTTTTAATTTTTTTTACGAAAATTTTATTTTTTTTTACTCACTAAATTTGAATCATTAGTTCAGTGCTAACCAAATCCAAACAGTTGTACGCTTGTTGTAGGCTAATCTAATCCAAACAGTTGTAGGCTAATCTATCTCTGTACCAAATTTCATCAAAATTGGTTCAGTAGTTTAGGCGTGAAAGACGGACAGACAGACAGAAAGACAAGAGTTACTTTCGCATTTATAATATTATATTATAATAAGTAAGGATATTTTGCTTAACTATTTGTTTGTACAGGTGCATCAGGTTATCCTATTTTAGTTGCAAAACTGTCAAGCGTACAACCAATGGAGTAATGTGATGTGCCATACTCTGTATTTTTTATCTACAGCCCCTTGTATAGAAGAATCGCAAGGTGAGATAGAAGAACTGCTGAGTCGCGCGGTGGTCATTTTGTGCGTGGACCCAGCCGCCGCCGCCGCCTTGCCGGTTAGTAGTCTCTGTTAACTTGTCACTATGAATCTATAATAAAAACTCGAAAGTGAATTTTTGAAACCATGATACTCCTTGTGAAAACAATTTATTAATCAAATAAAGGAGGTGAGTCGACTTATTACACTTTTCGACTTCCTATTAAAATTGGTAGCCATTTCCACATTTATTCCATTATGCATGTGGCTATTCTGACCACCTCAGCTCCGACCAGAAGCTCAAAATACTTCTGAGGATTTCACGGGCAGTCGCTCTGACTGTTTAAGGAAAGATGTTGTTCAAGCTTTATTAAGGCGACTACAGCACCCGATAAAGGCAGCACACATAGGAATAGTGCCATCTCCGTCTCTCAACAGGAATGGGCCGGCAGTGCGAACAGTGTCGATACACGAAGTTTACGGACTATGAAAGCGTGCGTGCGTAAAAACATGTTCGAAAGTTAGAAAAATGAGATTTATGGAAAGGTAACAGCTTAAATCGAAAAATGCGTTAACTACTTATCGAGAGTGTTTAATCACGAAGATTTTGATAGCAAATTCAAGTTCCTGTGTGCATTTTACTATCGTTTTTACAGCTTAAAAGATACACGATATTGGGTATTTAGAGGTGACTTAGTGAGCTTTTTCTGTCGAACCAAAAGTGCTGAATCATGTTTTCAGCAAACTACTTATCTAGTTTATGTCCTGAATATTATCGTAGTATTTTTTGCTTCGATTTAATGCAGTGCGTCATGCTTATCTACGCATCATAAAATCGTAGTTTAGGTGCTGTAGTCGCCTTAAGTCACTTCATTCCACGTATTTATGTGTAGCGTGTAGTTATTCAGATTTAAGACAAAAATTTGAAAGAAGGCAATTTTTATGATCGAGTAAAAAAGAGCGACCCTCAGAGTTTTTTGCGTATTCTTCTCCTGAGGAAGACTGCACCTTTCCGAATAGGCTCAAAGTTAAAAATTCTAATGTAGTTCACTATGTTGTCGTATTTTAAGTAACATTCTGTATGTTCTATGAAAAAAAGCTATTTTTGACTTTGACCACCCTATACTTGTTGTGTGTCAGGTATGGGAGCGCTGGGTATCGACGACATCACCCCGTTTGACTTGTGCGAGTCTGTCGGCCGTCAGTGTGCTCACTTCTTTTGAGTACTTCGCGGCCCTCGCCGATACTGCGGCCAAGGCTCATCTTCAGCATAAAGGTAAAATAATTTAATGATATTACAAAATATCCAGATAATTATCGAACCTGCTTTATTTACCTAAAATTTAGTTACAGAAGATACACGGATTTTTTGAATTGAATTTGTAGGGAAACATTAAAAGTGTATTTCTCAAGATAAATGTTCTGAAATAAAGTCTAAGATCTTCCCAACTTTTTTAACGAATGAGTCACATTTTGTAGGAGTTTTTATTGTTTGATATTTTATACAGGGTGTAAGGGAGAGCTCAGCAAATACTTAAACGGTAGAATTAACCAATAATTATGATTTATTTATTTTTATTTTATTTACTTGGCTAACAACAGCAAGTATACAAAAGCTAATTTAATTAAAACTGCCTTACCATTTACAGGATAGCACCACATGTACCGTTTATATTAAGCGACTTAAACAAAAATGAAATTTAAAAACAGTTCAGATAACTTTTACTTAAGTAATACAATAGTAGCGGTAGTCAGTTCAAAGGAACTATTTTTTCCAGGAAACTTCAAGAATTTTTCGACGTTTACTTAATGTAAGGCCCGTGATATGTGTAGAGTCGAGCGGCTGGCGCGAGGTGCTGTCCCGCTGGTCGGGGAGTGCATGCGCGTGGGCCGGGGGCGGGGGCGGGGGCGGCGCGGGGGGGCTGTGCGCGCGCGGCCGGCTGCACGCGGCCTACGCATGCGCCGCGCTACTGCACCACGACTACGACGCGCTCAGACCCGCGCTACTGGCTCTCGTGTCCACTACTATCAACTAGTAAGTGTTCGAGCTTGAATGCAATGTTTTCCTAATTTTTACCCGACTGCCAAAGAAGGAGGGTAATGTTTTTCGAGTGTATGTAAGTATGTATGTATGTCTTTTCCTTTGTGACCTCCTGTAGCCTAAACGGCTTGATGGATTTTGATGTATGAGGTATCGTTAGATTTGTCTTGATTACGGGAGTGTCATAGGATACATTTTATCCTAAAAGTCCCACGGGATAAAGACATAATAATATTTTTTAGTGTGCAGTCGGGTATTTTGTTTTTTTAATAATTAATAGTTATGTTTATTTATAATGTTATTTGGTGTACGCTTGACTATAACCGAGGAATTGGCAGATAAATTATAACAGTGGAACGATTGTCATCCAATCTCTGTGACCTTATCGGCAGAAGAACTTAACCGAATCGATACGCCAATTCCCTTCACTTCTTTATAGGTTATGGCAAGTGGCTCAGCGGTTGAATGAATACGCCTATTCTCCGACGTTGCCGATGTTTTAGCCAACGTTTTTTGTAAATAATTTTCCACGTTAAAAACGTTATTAACCGACTTCAATCCCTACAATGCCTATCAGCAGATTACCACACATAAAGCGTCATCTAAATATAATATGTATGTGCTTTTGTTAATTATTTTAAAAAACACTGATTTTTTCGATAAAAATTATGAGACCACCTCAGAAGTACACTCTTTCAAACATATCTTCTTTTTGAAGTCGGCTAAAAAATAGTAAAACGCTCCTGAATTTAAAATTATCACTCTCAGCTTTGGATTGAGTGTTGATGAGTCAGGATAACTCATACATTATTTATTTTGTCTATGTAGCATAGAAAACGAGGCAGTGATGGCTGTATGGATGTGCCTGTCGTGCCGCGTGGTTGTAGAGTGCCGCGGGGCGAGTGAGGGGGCGGGGGCGGAGTGCGGCGCGGCGGCGCGGGGGCTGGTGGGGCGGGGGGCCGAGCACTCGCGCAGTCTGCTGCGGGCCGTCGTACGGCAGCAGGACCCCAAGCAACCCACTAGCAGGTACCTTATACCTACTATAGAGGTTCTTTGTCTCTTTTTTTTAGTGAATTGACTTTAAATTATGAACTTACTAGCTTTCCGCCCGGGACTTCGTTCCCTAAGGAATTAGGGAAAATGATGTAGCCTATGTGTTAAGCCAGGGTGTCAGCTACCTCCATACTAAATTTTATCAAAATCGGTCCAGCCGTTCTCGTGTTATAAGTGTCCAAAAAACCCGACTTTGTTTTATATATTACTAGCTTCCCGCCCGAAACTTCGTTCCCGTGGGAATTTCGGGACTGAATTCGGGACCTTTCTCTTGAATCACTCTTATCTATTAAAAAAACCGCATCAATATCCGTTGCGTAGTTTTAAAGATCTAAGCATACATAGGGAGAGACAGAGGGAAGCGACTTTGTTTTATACTATGTAGTGAAGATTACATATTACATACTCTCACGCCTGTAATCCGATACGGGACAGAGCATCAGGCAGAAAAGGAAGCCCTAAAATGCCAAGGATATGGGTCGGGAACCGGATCACGCGTCCTCACCATACATAAAGCACAGGGATTAACATACGAAAACGTGGTAATTGACCATACCGTAACAACCAGACAGGAGCTACACAACAGCATCCCACATGCAGTGGTGGCCTTATCGCGCCATACCGTCAGCTGCGTATATTACGCAGATGACGATAATGATGTTATAGGAAGTTTTATTAAAGAAACAGAGGCCGAGGAAAAGTGATTGATTACAACCTAAAAATGGCCATAAAAAATCTGGATACGGTTGTTATCGATGCTTTAAGGACTGGAGACAATAGGCAGAAACCACCGCTGGCTTAGGTAAATTGTGTTTTTTTTTGTAAAATATATAGACTGTTTAAAAAAACATATTTATATTTTAGTATTTTAAGTCTATTAATTGTAAACTCATATGGAGAGTAAATGTGTTAAAAAGGTTAAATATGTAATAATAATATTAAATGTAACAAGACAAGGGCACGGACATCAAGTCTGTGGATGCAAAATTAAATGTATATAAAAAAAAACCCTCACATCTCACTTAAAGATTTTTACAATACGCCTGGGAAGAGTTGGCAGCTGGTACATTCAAAGTTTTTCTTCTCAGTTCAGTATGGAAAGCTGTATACCTCTTTTTTTAATTAATTGACTTTTAATGAAATTATGAACTTTTTAATTATTTTATATCGTTTTGCATGGAAGTTGTAATTCTTTACGCAAACATTAAATTGAATAACGGTACAAAGAAAGCCTCTTTGCTTCTAGTGTGAAAGTATGATGATTTTCTTTCAGACACCGCCTCCTCTGCCGCCTAGCCCTATGCATAATCTCTAACTCCGAGGCCACGGTCAAAGCGTACGAAGAGTCCTGCGCGTCTCTACTCAGTGGCGACCCTGACGTGGCGGGCTGGGGTAAGGCGCCCACACTGTCTCATCTCATTCGGATGGCGGTCAGACTGTTCCCCACCGCTGAAGTGTACTTCAAACATGAACAAGAGTGTATTCCGCAAGACTGATAACTTGATGATCATGGTATCCTAGAACCTATTCTAATTGTAATAGGGCTTTTTTAAAATTTGATATTTGATGTCTACTTATGTAATAAGACTACGGACCTGCGAAATTAGCAGCAAAAATACAAGTTTATTTTAATTCAGTTTTAGTATTAGGTTGCACGTAACCTTTAGTCCCTTTTAACTGACTTCAAAAAAAGGAGGAGGTTCTCAATTCGACTGTATGTTTTTTTAGTGTATCTTCTATCTTTTTAAAAATAGGTAGATTTGAGGGTAGGTAGGGTAGGTGGGTAGACTTTATGCTTTATGTTTTGCTTTAAACTTTAATGTTAATCTTTGAAAGGCTGGTTTTAGGTTAGAATTTGAGGCTGTTGGCAATGATTTATTAAAATCAAAACGTAGTACACAAGTATCGCATCAGGTACTCTTAATATATTTGCATAAGCACAGGGTAATAATTAGATATACAGGGTTTTAGGTAAATCTCTTTCAACCTCTCTCTCGGGTGTTAATCAGTCCATGAAACTGAACAAGGTTGAAAGAGATTTACCTAAAACCCTGTATATATTTATATTGTTGTCGATAAAATATTCGCCATTAATTATTAAAAAATATGTAACGTAAAATGTAAATAATATATTATAACCAATCGTAACAACTTAGGTTTAAGTTGTCCGCCTTTCCCTGTGTTAGTTGCAGAAAATTTTAAAGCTTAAGTCTTTATTGACCATGTTAGAGTATATGAACAACGATTATATACCAAAGAATGACAAAATTATATACGTATGTCACGTATGTATATTATTATTTTATTAATAAATCTAAGCAAATATTGCGGATTCAAAAAAATTGTTATTTTCAGCTTAGTATTAATTTCAAATTGGTAGCATTATTATTTTTTAAGTCGATACAAATAAAATCGTGTTATTAAAAACAGCTCAATGTGCTCATGACAAATTTTGTACGAAAAATATAAACCTATATTTGTAAACGTATTTGTTTTATTTATTCTTATTCACAAAAAGTGATAGACAGGCGACCTATCACCATGCACAAGCACATGCATGTTTATAAATACCTTATTTATAAAATACACAAGTTTCGAATGGTAAAATAAAATACTACGCCACGTCCTGACTAAGAAGAATAACGCGTGCGTGTGAGTGAGAGAGCCATGTTTCCTGTCATGACATCTGTTTGAAAACTTTTGTGGCGAATGCAGGGATTAATAGATATATTCGAATCATTTATTACAATGGGCGTTACGGACACGTAAAGCTTGGGACCGCGCTATCTCTTTAGTTACTTGTAATGACACTTAAATTTGTGAGAAACACATGGTATTGTCTTACCAAGGAATAAGTTCACATATGTAGGCCTGTTTGGTCAAGTGGCAGTGACGCTGCTGCTTGATCGACGGGTCCTGGGTTTGATTCTCGGTCGGGGCAAACATTTGTGTAAAAAGTAGACGTTTTTCTCGGGTCATGGGTGCTTGTGTATTTTTCAAGGGACCTACAAGTATGAGCCTTTGAGTGTGTAACGTTTATTCATATCACAGTACGCGCCTATTTCCTCACGAAAGCATTTGTATAAGAATACACTGTTTTTCCATAGGCATGTGTCCATACGTAAATAGCTACGCGAATCTTTTCCCATGATAGTGCATAACAATAGCCAACACGGCTGATGTGGTAGCCACGGCACTGGCTTGCTGGGTGGTGAGGGCGCTTCCCCACAGCCAGCCCCTGGGCAGCCAGCTCACAGCATGCACCACGTCTAAGCAAAACTTGGTGGAAGTGAGCGCCGCCAGGGTGAACCGCGCCGGAGCGCACTTCGTGTGATTCGACTGTTTTAAGACTAGTGCCGAGAGATGTAACGCGCGGATTGATCTGTGGACACGGAGATGATATAAATTACTATAGGTACAGTCACAAATAATATAATACTATAGTACAGTACTGCATAGAAAGAAACAAAATCTTCCTAGGGCTTAGTGCCGTTTCTCATTTGGGTTACGCATTGAAGATAAAAAATTGATTGAAGATGAATTTTTTTATCAATAAAAATATATGTCATGCTCAAATGGTATACATTTCAGTTTTTTGAATGACGACGGTCGCTCTACAAAATGAGCGGCTAAATTCTAGAAGAGGCAACCTTCCATGTTGGCTTTATTTTTAGTAGCCAATTTGTCCTGATAAATAAAGCTTGAATTGAAGAGAAAACTTATTAATCGAAAAAAAAAAGATTGTCCATGTATCATCCATGTTCTATACAATTGTTGGTGGCTTTCCTTTTTGAACATAACTAAGTAGTTAATAAATTACCTTATGAATCCGAAGAAGGCTAGCAAACTCCAGGCGACCTTGTGACCAGTCTTCACTCGAAACTCCAGGTCTTTGTTCAGGGGCAGGATGCCGGAGTCGATGAGGAATATCAGCTTCTCAAACTGAAGGTAAGCTAAG
Source organism: Aproaerema taeniolella (assembly GCA_949987775.1). NCBI lineage: Eukaryota > Metazoa > Arthropoda > Insecta > Lepidoptera > Gelechiidae > Aproaerema > Aproaerema taeniolella. Next base: position 3,652,485 of record OX465249.1, read on the forward strand.
ATCGAAAGCCCATTGGCGATACCTGCTGTCCCCCATATTAGGCCTTCCTACGACAAGATATTCGTTTTTAATTAAAGTTCATTGTTAGTTAACAAACGGTCAGAGGCTCAAGTACAGTTTTCCCTTGTGTCGCGATCCCTTGGGATACACAAAAAACCTGGAGATCCGGGCATCAGAATTTTAACCAACTGCCTACACGTAAAATATGGATACAAATATTTGGTCCAACCGGGAATTGAACACAGTTAACCACTTATGACTAAACAGGTCAGTAAAAAATCGCAAAAAAAAACAACTCTTATATTTAAGCGAGACTAAGCTGAAATGCAGTCAGTTTACTGCTTAATTTTCAACTGACTCAGTTAAGTCTCGCTTAGATATAAAAGTAGGTAGAATATTGCTTTTTTTGCGAAGTTTTTTACGATTATTTTGCGAAGTTTAGTGAAAAAGACGGTCATATCATATGATAAGTACAATTTGCTGTAGGAAGACCTTTCAATTTGACGTCCCTTCTGGGTTCCTTCTAAAATTAAAGCATACTTAGATCATTTATTCTGAAACTTACATGTTTCCCAAGTCCATACTTCAGGATGTTCTTTAGGGCAGCAGCGTCGTCAAACAGTCTCATGGCGGACCGCGCGCCGGCCAGCTTGCCGCTCGCCGTCATTAGCGCTTGACTGTGGCTCGTGGAGCCCCATAGCTTCAGCACGTAGCATGTTAAGCAGACCACCTGTACCGGAAGATGAAATATATGATTTTCGCGGGCATTTGCACAATAATGTGTTGATTTGAAATTAGCCAGCGAAACTAGGGGTGATTCTCCCCATACAATAACTGAACAATTTTCCTTCCATTCTGGACTGAGAGTGAAAGAAAAACTTAGAATGTGCAAGCTTCCTTTTCTTCTCAGATATACAGAAAAAATCTGTAAGTGGGGTACGAGGATTTTGCTGTATAATAGGCGAACGGCTGACCAGCTCTCACCATTATACAACTTGTTCCATCTGATAACCCTCACAATTCGTGTCAAACGCGGCATCTAGTGGTTCTAGAACCACTGATGCTCTGCCTACCCCTTTAGGCATTATAGGCGTGAGCGTATATACCTATGTATGTTATTTAAAGTTACCCAACATCTTATTCAAATCTATTCAGCCGTTAAGGTGTAAAAGCCGAACAAACTATTAACCTTTATGATATTAGTGTGATTAGGTATTTAGATTTTAAATTAGTTACGTGGTATTAAACTTATTTTTATGCCTATGTTAGTTACCGATAAGAATTTGAATCAGCCCACTATAAACTGCAAAACTTTTCCTAAACGTCTACTTATGAAAGAAAAATTCGCCACTCCTTGAACGCCTCAGTTGAACGCCTGTGTATGAAAGAGTAAAATATTTTTTTGAGAATTCCAAATGGAAAAGTTATCACTTTCACAGGGAGATAATCATATTTTAAATGCTAACTAAATTGAAGATATCCAACATAAAAAAAGTCAATTTTTGTCGATTACGATTGGACCATGACGATTTTTCGTACATTGCTGCGCTTGCCTTACACGTCCACTAATCTCCAGTCAGAATCACTCGGCACAAAAGCAATGTATGACGAATTTGAGGTCAATCGTTATCCACTTCTCCTTCTGGAATGGAACCCCAGACTGTGGGATACCCCGCACGCTATGGAATAGAAAGACTTAGAAGAACAAACTTAACTGAGTTTAGATAGTATTTTATTTAAATAATAACAAAAATATTGCTTACCTTATCGCGGTTCACATGAGTTTGAAGTAAGTCGCACACTTCGTTTACCGCTTCCATTGTTTTCTTAATTATACTTTCCTAACTTAAACACTAAACAGAGTTGAAATACAAGAAATATAGGAAACACACATTTATCTATAATTTGATAAGATACGTCGAGCTACGCAGATAAGTTTTGGTATGCTTTATTCACCGAGATTAGAGGATTGATGACTATAGTTATGTAAGTGAATATAGATATGCATCTACACTACTCAACATTATCTGCAGGCCGAGTACGATAGTGACAGCGCTGCGACACCACCGCGGTCCTATGTCAAAATGTCAACATTGACAACGCCATAGGGCGAGCAAGCCTTTGCGCGGGACCCTCGCCTCGCGCAATCAAAGTGAAGTTTCAGCTTGAGCCGAGCGCGAGTTTGTCGTTATCGTGCTAGAGCTGATGATGTCTAAACATAATAAACTGAAGAAAAAAAATGGACAGTATAAAACATCTGACTATTTAACAGAGAATCTGCTTGATTCTGAGGGTATCTTGTCTTGTTTAAACAGCTTTGATTATGTGTTCACTGTAAGACTTAAAAAAACTCTCGCTAACTTTCCAGACTTGCCCAACGATCTTACAGATATGTTCGTGTTTCATCGACCCTCTAGCCCAGGGGTCACCAAATGGCGGACCGCCGACCCATTTTATGCGGACCGCGAGAACACAGCAACTTGCACTACCGAGTACGTTTTTTAATAAAAAAAAATATCCCCCGCATCATCTTTGTTGAAGTCAATTCGAAAACGTCCCGGCGAAGTAACGAGCTAACAAGCAAGAAAGAGTTCGCAGATTGCTAAATACCTTTGTTATTTCCGTAATTACATATGTTATAATAAATATTTTTTTATATATAAAATGTTGTGCTATGGTCATTTCATTTCTTAAAACGGACCCCGAGCAAAACTAATTGTTGACCCCTGCTCTAGCTTAATAGGTAATATCGTCTCAAAAATTACCTAGTTAAACAGGGTGACTTTAATTACAGGGTGACATAAACGAAAATTAAAGATGGACAAACTTTCCCCAGGTCGAAGAACAAAAAAGTAACTAGGTATCCCACCTAGTTGTTCAGTTTCGAGGAGAGAATTACCCATAAAGTTTCGCTAATTGAAAGTCACCCCATATGTATATCAAATACTTTTTAAAAAGGGAATTCTGTGATGCGTTAAGGAAGCATTAAGCGTATTTACAATAATAAGGGAGTTTAGATAAGAAGTGAGTTGAAACAAGTTTACTGTAAAATCATAAATCTGTAAAACAATACACAAGTATACATAAAATTAACAATTTTTAAATATAATTATGGACATATGTAACAAATGCGCATTACAAAATGCATATTTAAACATTTGCAACTTAGAACCCCTAGCAAAAAAATATATTCTATGTTACAACCTCTTGCCAGCCAACCGCCTACCAACGTTATTCCTAAGTCAAATGAGACTTCTTAACTGTTAAACCACTGACCATAACCCTTCCTTTGCTTCATACATAATCTATCTAGGTTTATTTATTTTACGTATAAAAATACACATACAATTGTTAATTCTTAAGTAATTTGATAGTTTGTGAACTTAGGTCCGTATTACAGAACGCGACTCAGACTCTGATCTATACTTGAGTAGCAGTCGTCTTTGTCATTTTGATAGTGAGAGAAAGAGACAATCAATACTTACGTATAGATCAAGACTTGAGTCTCTTGCGTAATACGGGCCTTAGTTTTGTGAGCGAGTTCAGTACAGTCGAGAACAAATGCACTCTATTATGATCAGAGCGATATTTACAAAACGTTTCACACTAATACCATAATAATTTATTTACTTACATATTTAAAATACTTAAAACAGAAACTTTTTATATTACAAGTATTACAACAAATATTATTGTAGCACATTTTCGTAATTTTAATAAATAAATAAATATAATCTATATACAGGGTTTTAGGTATCTCTCTTTCAACCTCTCGGGTGGTTAATCAGTCCATGAAACTGAACAATTTCCCCAAGGAACATAGGTCAAAATACGAAAAAAATTTTTGAGTTCCCATACAAACTTCACCAGCATATAGCCCATTTTGGATAAGAGAACAAAATTTTTTTTCGTATTTTGACCTATGTTCCTTGGGGAAGTTGTTCAGTTTCATGAACTGATTAACCACCCGATAAGTTGAAAGAGAGATACCTAAAGCCCTGTATAGAAGTCATGTAAAGCCGTTAATAAACTGCGATTTCATTACTTTATTCTTGTTATATAAAAATCAACTGTACAAAGTCCAAAATATCAAGCTTGACGTGCTCTTGATTGTACAGTCGGCTTCAGACATAGCTCACCCTGACCCCTGTATTAGTATGCAAAATATCAATAATCCATTTTGACTTATTATAGGGGGTGAGTTAACTTTAAATCTGACTGTATTCTGTGTTCAGTTTTTTTAATGCAATCACAAAAGGTAAACATAACCACAACCCTAAGTCCTTAAAAAAATTCCCCCCTTCCCCCTGTTATAATTTTTCAAGTTAAACTGTACCTGTGTGTTAAAGTTTACTATAAATCTAAGCACCTATACAAAAGGTCGTGAACTCCGTAGAACAATAGAGAACTTTCTAGGTTGACTGGAAGAAATCCCCTCGTATGATAAGTGAGCGGGATAAGTCAGCCTTTGTAAACTTCCTATTACTGTAAACTTGTTATCCTCTGTATTATCACTGTACAATAAAGAATAAATACATACATACATACAACTTTATAGATAAAGTTGAAACAAAAGTCTCTATAAAGTTGTCAAGACTTTTTAGAGAGAAGAGTGAAAGAAAGAGAGACTTAATCTATTGGAACAATTAATTTGTTATCTATTAATTTGTCCTGCCATCTATTAATTTGTTATTAAAATATTAACACTGTACAATTACATAACTACATACAGGTAGAACTTCGAATTCTGTCGCTTTCTTCTTCAGTATTTATTACATAAATGCTTCATAAACTATTTAGCTAGACAGGGCGGGGTTGATACATTTTGTTTTGGATTTTAGTGAACAAATATGATCAAAAATAATTTTAGAAGAGGCAAAATAAAAGGTAATAAGTAACAAAATTACGTGAACGAAAATTTGAATTTTTTAAAACCCAATTCAAGACTGTCGTAGTTGCCAACTTCCAGCAGTAAGAGGAAAAGAACAAAACAATTTGAATCGTACTTGAAATCCAAACGACTTTTTAAGTTCTATGGTTCAATGTAATGGCTTTCGAACTGCCTTAAACAATTGGTTAGTTAATTTGTATATCACATTTCGTTTTAATTATTGCAGTCATTGTTTTACCGCATCATTTGTATCAAAAAGGAAAACATTCCAATTTATTTCAACAACCTTTTCCTCGCAAAATACATAGCAATACCAATAATGGAAGACGTAGTGGCGATGGCGGCTACTTTGGTGGAGCCTATCTTCTCTCCCCAGAGGAACCCTTCGGGGAGGCAACTAACTGCGTGTGTGATGTCTAGACAGAGTTTGCTGGCGACGACGGCTTGTAGACACAGTCTGACGTCGAGGTGTCGTTTGGCGTCAGCGCTGCCTTCCGAGGAGTTTTGCAGACAGTCGCGACTCCACCACAGCTGGCGAATCAGCCGGACCGTTCTGTCAACAGATTGTTCAGTTTCCTTTTTCAGTGTAGTGTACCTCGTCAGGACCTAATGGTTTATGATATGATGATTTGTAGAGTATCGTACTTTAGGGTGTGTTGTGTTATGTTTATCGGTTGTTTTCTGCACTTAGCCTCTTGATTGAGTCATTGTACTCTAGGGTTTATCGTAACATCTATCTATATGTATGAATATATAAAATTGGAGATACTGACTCAGCGACTCATCAGCGCCCATTCCATTCCCTTTGACCCAGAAAGCTGAAATTTGGCCCAAGGGTTCCTTTTATGACATAGGCAAGGAATAAGGAAAGATTTTACGAAATTCCCTCGGGAACGATGTCCCGGACACCCTCTAGTTGTTTTATAAATTCCAAACTAAGCATGGCAGGCTTGCTTAAGTACATGTTTTTTGGATAAGCAAAACCGTCCTACGTTATTGGATACCGCTTGCTTATCTATATCTTTTCCGCGTTATCACAAATCCGTATAATTTACGCTTAATTTAGATAAGTGAAAAATATAAGAATTAAAAAGCAAAATATTAATAGTCGTGTTTCATAAATTATGAGAAACATGATATTATATTATAGAGGTAATAATTGACTTAATAATTGCTAGTTAATATTTTCAAAACACATGAAAGAGTATTCGTATTTGTGTTACTAGGAGATAGTCTCCTGGATTAAATTTAATAATTATCTTTGCATCATCATATCTAAGGCTTGCCTAAAATACTTACTGTACGAAAGAGATACACAGACTGGCGGCCCAAAGCGCGGTGCTGATAGTCTCCCACATGTCGGCCGTGTCTTTGGACAGCTTCAGCACCCCCACGTCTTGCAGCCAGCAGATCTTCTCCACCGGGAGGAAGGCTTGGTCCACCGCGTTGGCCAGCAGGCCCAGTGCCGCTGCGAATTTAGACGACTCCTGTTGATTGTACAAAAAGTTAGAAATGTTAGAATAGAATAGAATGCTCGTTTCGAGAAATTGGGGTGGTTAGAATAATAGTGATCCTTAAATAATATTCACGGGAAATAGGTCGTAGAGTCCGATTTTTCCGTTTGTATAGTGTAACTCTTATTGTAACGGAACAAGATCGTTTTTAAGCTTTGTGGTTTTTTTGACTGTATGTACACTAACAATGAATTATTTAATCATATCAACAAGAACCGGTTCATGGAAATTTTCCGCGTTAATAAACCAAATTAAAAATAAGTAAATTATACATATACATGCAGTTTCCAAAAAAATTGCATTTTATTCAAATTACCTAGTTATTTGTTTTTATCTACGTATTCGTTGATTGAAAACACGAAATGGAAATTGTTCTTTTAAATTACTTTACTCAGAAGCAAAATATCAGGATGTCAAAATGGTGAATAATACTATGGACATTAATTCAGTCCATCAGCTCTGATTATAAAAGTCAATATCAGAGTCAGTAGGGTCAAAAGAACGAATGTGTATGTATGTTTTGAAATCCTTTATTGTAACATCCTGAATGAAAGAATATGTTTATGTCACTTTGACTTATTTTCAGTATGAAATCTGTGTATGAAATATTCATAATTAATAAAAAACAAGAGGCTGTACTTTCTACTCACATGTTTCCCCAGGCCGTAATTGTATGTGTGTCGTATCATAGGGATGTCATCGAAGAGTCGTAACATAAGCCTGGCTCCGGAGAGTCGCGAGCCGGCCGCCTGCCAGGCCTTGTCCTGTCGCAGGCATCCGTACAGCTTGAATGTGTAGCATGCTAGCCGGACTACCTGTAGTTGAAGTAAACACTGTAAGTGTACCTACTGTGAAGTTTTTTTTATTTTATTTGAAGCTAATTGATCGCATTAGAAATATAGAACTGCGCTCCAGAACCGGCATTGCTGATGTAGGAGAAAAAACCGCCAGACTAAAGTAGAACTAGGCTAGGCATGTATGCCGGATGCACACAGACCAGTGGGCACAGTTTGTCACGCATTGGGTGTCTCAGGATGGGCAAAAATGTCAAGGCAGACCTCGAAACCGATGGCATGACGATCTGGATGCCTATATTAAAAACTGGTCAGAGTTTGCACAGGACCGCAATTAATGAGAGTAAAGCAGGGTAGGCCTTTCCCCAGCAGTCGGATCCGACAGGCTAGAAAAAAAAATTATATTATGATGCAAAATTTTATTTTTTGAAATATTTATTTTATTTGATGGTATGAATTGAATATACTATTTCTGTTAATTAAGTATTTTACTAGTACATTTTTATCCTTACTATGTAACAACCATTTGATGTAATTACTAGTTATAAGAACTTTGTTTAAATTTTTTTGCAAATAGATATTCTGATTCTTCATTTTATTGGTAACCTTTTTAGGTTTCCAATCACCCAAAACTGTGTTGGGATACATTAATAATGAAAAATTTCTTGGGCAATTTTCTCTTTTTAACCTGCTTCAAAAGAGGAGGTTCTAGTTCAACTGTTTGTATCTTTTTTATTTATTTGATAAAGCAAATAAATATTTAAACTAACTAGTGTTTACTATGTGGAACCCAATAATTACATTACTAAAATAAAAAGAGTCGTCAAAGGTAGATCAATAAAACATTGCTAACCTTGAATAAAATATGATAGGTTCTTACAACAGATAATTCAATACCAAAATTGTTTTTATAAAAAAATCTTCAGTTGTAAAAGGTAAATGAAAATGGCATAGTTATCATAATTGTCTAACATAATGTGCTAGCTGTCAGCTCTTTCCAGGCATATGTGAGAGACAGAAATAGACTTTATAGTTTTTGTTGACTCTACCAAATGCTCACTCCAATATGCTTTCCTGCAGATTTAAAGGTTCTACGTTACCTCCTAACCCTAATAGGGAATATAAGTGTAAGTGCATGCATGTTGTAACTATGGTTTAAGCTTATCTAAATTTTATAAGACAAATTCACAATATACTTTTGTTAGTCTGTTAACTTCTAAAACATGGAACAGATTTTAACAATGGGTATCAATGTTATTATAAGGATTTTGTGAGGATTTCTTATACTTATAATATAGGTAGCCTCATTGCACCCGTGCCAAGCCATCAGGGCTACTAGCGACTCAGTAAAATAATAAGATAACATTTATATCTTATTGTAACAATGTTAATGAGATAATAACAAATATTTTATCAACAAAAATTGGATAAAAGAAGACATAAGAACAGCTTTCAGGAATGATAGAGTTTAGCAAGCGCAATTCGGAAAGGAAAGATAACATGCGGAATAAAGTAAATAAATACGATGTTTGGCGACGGTCAGTAGACGGAAAAGAAACCGGTGCGGACGTGTAAATATCAAGGCCGAAGTCCTTCCGCATACTCTACCTTGTCTCTCCCGTTGTAGCTGTCCAGCAGCTCGCAAATATCTTCAATCACTGTCGACATTTTCTAAAGCGAATGTTATACAAACTCTCATTCAGAACTATCCATTTAGTGCAATGATAACTTATCAAATTCCACTAATATCTACACAGTGGCAATACAAGCGTCCGATAGAGCTAATTTATCAGTGATATCTGTTTCATTTCTCTTTCCCATTCTCCAAGAAACCTCGCAAACCTTGAGTGCGACAGGTTAGATTACAACTCATTTGCAATTCATGGATGCGGAACAGCTGATTTAGGCTACGGTCCGAATGACGATTTTGGCGATAACAGCGCGCCAACGCTAACAGCCTGGTCCGAATGGATGACAGCGCTAAAATCGACAAATGACAGTTATCGAATCGGACCAGAACGTTAGCGCGCTTACGGTATTTCTAACCTCAAAATCTTTGTTTACCTTCTGAAGATGCTTTTTTTCTGCTCAAGGAGTTTAATTAGTCATCACCCACGCTAATAACAAAGAAAGAAGAACTTTAAAGGAAAACTTTAAAAAAACACAAGAAAAACACTTTCAATTTGTTTATTTTGACGTGCGTTTGACAGATGTTTGACAGATCGCTCACAGTGATTACGCGTCGAGGCACGGTCGTTGTTAGCGCAAGATGGCGTCGGTAATGACGTCATGAGTGACGTCACTGTCAGCGCTGTGAGCGCGCTAACAGGTCAATCGGACCAATGTTTGAGCGATAATATCGATATTATTGTCATTCGGACCGTAGCCTATGACATTAACGGTTGACGTTAATGACGTTTAAGTTTTCGTTGTAAAATGGGACAAGGACTTACTCAGGCTACGGTCCGAATGACGATTTTGGCGATCACAGCGCGCCAACGCTTACAGCCTGGTCCGAATGGATGACAGCGCTAAAATCGACAAATGACAGTTATCGAATCGGACCAGAACGTTAGCGCGCTTACGGTATTTCTACCCTCAAAATCTTTGTTTACCTTCTGAAGATGCATTTTTCTACTCAAGGAGTTAATTAGTCATCACCCACGCCAATAACAAAGAAAGAAGAACTTTAAACGAAAACCTTAAAAAAACACATGAAAAACACTTTCAATTTGTTTATTTTGACGTGCGTTTGACAGATGTTAGACAGATCGCTCACAGTGATTACGCGTCGAGTCGAGGCATGGTCGTTGTTAGCGCAAAATGGCGTCGGCAATGACGTCATGAGTGACGTCACTGTCAGCACTGTGAGCGCGCTAACAGGTCAATCGGACCAATGTTTGAGCGATAATATCGATATTATCGTCATTCATTCGGACCGTAGCCTCAAACTGAATCACTCAAAGTGGGGAAACATGCTTTTCACCCGCGACTTTGTTCTTGTAGAAAAAGTATCTATATTCGGAAACGGAAAAATGTATAGATATTTCTGAACGTTCATCAAAACGTCTTATGTGTCGACTCGTGTGTTGGTTTGTTGTGAAAATCTCGACAATCTTTTTGTGTCTTTCTTTCCATGAATAAACACTTAAAGCACGACAAAACAAAGATATCGCAAACAAAATGAAGTCTTTCTCAATTGACGATATACCAGAATTTTCAAATAAAGAGCGAATTGTTGTAGTTGGTTTCATAGGAAAATCTGCTTATCGGTATCCTAATAAAACTACACCAATTCTGCAGTCTGTTGCATGTAAAGAAGTAAGTTTGATGGGTTTTTCATAATTTAACATGTATTTCACTTTTGAAATTTGTCTTTTTCTTCCTCAAAACATATCAGTGAAAATAACCTAAAAATTCTGTATAAAGTCATTATTTTTTTTATTAGAACGGCATAGAATGTCAATGGGACGAGAGACGCGGAGTCCTGTACCTGCATGCAGTCACCCACATGGATACGCAACGGCTAGTTGAGCTGGCAGCCAATTTAGATGAAAATTCCAAGAGTACGGAAAAGGTAGATACTTAATTTTTTGGGTATTAGATTTGTATAATTATTTCTTAGTAAAATTCAAGAACCCAGAGCTCTACATGTCAGGAAGAAAGCTAGACATAGTTAAAGAAATTAAACTCCTAGGCCTAATTATAGACCAAAACTTTACCTTCAAGTCGCACGTAACAGCGATTTGCAAAAAAGCAGCGGATATTTATAAACAGTTAGCACGTACCGCAAAGGTAAGTTGGGGACTCAACGGAGAGATCATAAGGACCATTTATGTTGCTGTTATTGAGCCTATTGTGATGTATGCCGCAAGTGCCTGGTCTTCAGCCACAGACCTTCAGATGATCACGAATCAGCTGAATGCGCTCCAGAGGGGCTTTGCCCAAAAAATTTGCAAGGCGTACCGCACGGTCTCGCTCACGTCGGCACTTGTCTTGTCAGGGCTCCTTCCGTTGGATCTGAGGATACAGGAAGCCGCTGCCCTATATAGGATGAAAAAGGGTATATCTCTAGACTACCTCCCACCGGGACTGGAGCTAGAACGCATAGTAAGCCATACAGACTTACCCCACCCATCACAACTCATAGCAACCGAGTATGAACTCCTTGAAAAGACAGACCATGACACCTTGACCAGCTACCAAATTACCGGACCCCAGATATACACGGATGGTAGTAAGATGAAGGACAAGGTGGGAGCTGCTTTAACCTGGTGGGAGGACGGTGAAGAGACTAAGTACTCGACTTTCAACCTTCACCCCTTATGCACGGTCTTCCAATCTGAACTCTATGCCCTTTGTAAAGCAGTGGAGATGGCTAAAATCAACAGGGACCCAACTGTTAACATACTCAGTGACTCGAGATCCTCACTTGACCTGCTCAAAAATCCCAAACTGAGCCATCCCCTTGTTAAATCCATTAAGGATAATATAAAAGAGATCAGAGCTGAGGGAAGAGAGGTCAGGCTTTTCTGGTTGAGAGCTCACATCGGAACAGCCGGAAACGAACGGGCTGACGAACTTGCCAAAACAGGCGCTCAGAAATCAGTTACTGCCCCAGACTACGACAAAGTCCCCCTGTCATACATTAAAAAAAAGATCCGAGAGGAATCTGTCCGCAAATGGCAGGATAGATATGACACCTCTAGCACAGGTTCAGTCACGAAAACTTTCCTGCCGTATGTCTCCGAGGCGTACAGTTTGGTAAGGTCTGCGAAACTGACACCCTTACAAGTGCAGGCCATGACAGGTCACGGAGGGATAGCGGAGTACCTACACCGGTTCAAGTTAAAAGACAGTCCCGGATGTGAGTGTGATCCAAACGTCAGTGAGTCTGTGTGGCACATAATACTGGACTGTCCCCGCTTCGCAGCTGCAAGGATGGACGTGGAAATTCTCATGGACACCAAATTAAGCAAATCAGTATTACAAAACGTCATAACTGATTCCCAAAAAAGGCACTATTTCCTCGCGTACACGGAGGCTATATTTCGCATCGCCACCAAACGTAACAGTACGTTAACTACAGCAGCACCAAGGTACCGCCCATCTCAAACATCTCAAACGCCCTGCACAAACGTCCAAGTCACACAAACGAGTCATAAACAATCAGAGGAAATGACCACCCGCCGGTGTAACACAATAGACCAATTATTTATGTACGGAGAGCACGGCGAACCCGGACTGAGGACTCGTGGAGTGGCATTATTCATGGACAGTAACACAGAGAGGCTCGGAATAGGCTTCTGTAGCGTCTCAAATCGAGGAAACATAACAATATCACTAGGCCTCGCAGCTCTATTGAATGGCAGCACTTTCAGAACGAGCATGAAACGCAAGACATTTAATGCGTTATCAGAAATCAAAGTAGCAAACTACCGCTGTCGACTTGTGCGGTCTCGCAATAAAACAGTAGCGCTATTTGAAGGGAGTGCAGAAGAAACTCAATTCGCTCAAGCATGCTCAGTGCTCGCAAATCTAGAGAGTGACAACACGGTAACATCCCGCAAGATTAGTGTAGACGCAATGGTGGTTGGACTTGCCAAAGGAGCAGTCTCGGACTACAATGGTTGTATAAAAGCCTCAGAAGTACATGAGGTGGTAGTGTATGAAGATAGGGGGGAAAACCTGAACTTCCTCTTACCACACACACCAAACACCGAGACATGCATCGGTCACACTGACAGTCCGGGTCACTCCATTGCGGGAACACTTAGCGGATCTGAGAAGTTACAACGAAAGATAGCACAAGCCAATCAAACGACGCAGCAGAAGCGAAAAGATGAGAACACCAAGGGAAAAACCTTGATAAGCACAATATTTAACGCAATTAATGCTGCAGCTACCAAAATACCCGGCGCCCTCAGAAGAAAGACTGACACAATGACCTCAGTAGAAAAACAAGCAGCAGCAGTTGAGTTTTTCATGAGAAGCCCTCCAAAAAGACAGCCATCAAACCCACCATCTACTAGAACAAAAGCCGATATGGGGCAAGTCGATCCGCCTACCCTCAGACAAGCAGTGTCTCCCCGCGACCATATGGTGAATGCATTCCTTGAGTTCATAGCAGTCATTAAAGCGACCAGAGAGGTCAATCTTAGGACCTGCGAGAACATCTTGCACTCGTTCCATCTTGAAAATGAAGGACTGCTAAAGGTAAGACTCGAGGAAGCAGATGCAACCGTATACAACAACGACACCTCCCAGGTTCTTAAAGGCTCAGAAATAAGTCGGCATATGGCCGCATATAGCAAAACCAGCGGCTTTGTCACTCTGGACGATGAAAAAACTCAGAAATCAGGATTAATAACGTTCGAAACACCGTCAGAAGATCCTATAGTCGTCACAGCCCGATGCACGAAGGTCATGCTAGACGATAGGATCCTTAAAATGTCTGACACGATATCTAAAGTTTCTTCCGGTGACATAGCCTTGGAGTCCTGGGAGGTGCCAAACATATCATGGATTAATGGAGTTCCTGGATGCGGTAAAACAACCTGGGTGGTAAACCGTTTTGAGGCTGAACAAGACTTGGTAGTCACAACTACAACCGAAGCGGCAAAAGACCTTAGAGACAAACTTGTGAGCCATATAGGAGCTGTCGCCAGAACCAAGGTGCGAACTCTTGCATCCGTTCTAGTTAATGGTTTTAGAGAACCGAGCAAGGACGGATACAGGAGACTCATGGTGGACGAAGCACTCATGAACCACTTTGGAGCTGTTATTATGGCTGCCCAAATTGTCAAGGCTAACGAGTTGTTGCTGATCGGTGATAGAAACCAACTACCCTATATTGACCGACACAATCTTTTCCCTTTAAAATATAGCCGGCCTGATCTAATTTGTAACATTACGCAGGAGCTTCTGTGCACCCATAGAAACCCTCTCGACGTAGCATTTGCCCTTAGAGAAGTCTACAGTGGCATTTACTCGTCGAAACTTTGTACGCACTCCTTAAAACTTGAAAGGTATACGGATGCTCAAATCGATCGAACCCAGTCCGAAACCCTGTACCTTGTGCATACACAGGTAGAAAAGAGATCCCTACAAAACGAGGGATACGGATCGGGTACCGGGTCACGCATCCTCACCATACACGAGGCTCAGGGATTGACGTACAAAAAGGTGGTGATTGTTCGCACAACAACGACCAGGCAGGAGCTACACGACAGTATCCCTCATGCTGTGGTTGCCATATCGCGCCATACCGCCAGCTGTAAATATTATGCGGATGATGGTAACGATGCGATAGGCAGATTCATCAAAGAAGCAGAGGCGGCTGGCAGGGAAAAAGTGGTCAATTACAACCTCAGAATGGCGATCAAAAGTCGAGACAGAGCCGTCATGGATGCTTTGAGGTCTGGATGCAACAGCGGGGAACCGTCACTGGTTTAGAAAAATACATTATGTAATATATAAATATATATCTTTATTATAGCTATTTATCTACCTACTGTAAACTACTATGAAAAGTATAGTAAAATATTTTTAAAAGAAAAAGCAAGTATTAACAATAAAACACTTAATCTAGACAAGGGCACGGACATCAAGTCTGTGGATGCTAATATCTTTATTATTAAAAAAAAAAAAAAAAAAAATATTTCTTAGTAGGTACCTAGCATATTATTGTCTGATGAACATTTTTATTCATAACTTATTCTCATCCATGCACCCATCATGGCTATAATCCTTTTTGGGGTATGCAGAATGTCATCTTAACTGTTTATAAAAAAAAAATTTGGTAAGTAAAAACATATATGCCTGAATGAGAAGTAACATAGTTAATATGATTATTTCTTTTATCAAAGTTTCTATTAATTAAATCCAGCCTTTTTGTTTAAGAACTTTTCTTGCTAATAGTCCTAGCCAAAAACATGGTTACAAATTTTCTGCTTGCTTCAGGATGCTGATGCAGCCCACTGGCTGGTGGCATCAGGAGAGTTGGCGATGGAGTCTTGTCGAGCAATGGCTCTGATCTTCCATCTCTGTCATATTGTGGTGCTCTCCTCTCCCACTCACGTGTTTGATCTAGGTTATCTGCAGCTGTTCAAAGCTATTGATGCTTTCAGGTGATTATTTTAAAGAATTAACATTACAAGAGATATGCAAAAAAAATAAAAAATATACATATTTGAATGTGTAATATTCAAAAATAAAATTTGTATCACTTTGGTATGATGGCTGTTTTGGTCGAGTGGTAGTGACACGCTGCCTCTTGATCGGCGGGTCCTGGGTTCGATTCCCAGTCGGGGAAAATATTTGTGTAAAAAGCAAATGTTTGTTCTCGGGTCATGGGTGTTTGTGTCTGTTTTCGTGTGTTCCAAGGGACCCACGATACAAGGGAAAACCTTAATGTGGGCCTTTGAGTGTGAAGCGTTTATTTATTTATTTGGTACAACTTGGAGAATTTTATCTTGGAAACATGATGCTTTAGGAAATTTGGTCATTACTGCTTTTTAGCTAATCATGCAAGCCCAAAAATTATGTAGGTCAGGACAGCTGAGACATGTCGCCCGGAGAGATCTCGCATATTCAGGTCGATAGCAAATCGTTTGTGACGACAAACAAGCAAACTTTCATCGTTTGTGACGGTATACTTTCGCCAAAAAATCAAAAAAACATGGTTCAGCCAGCCGGATTTTGCACTTTTCGGAGCACATCAGATCTCAGCTCCTGAAGGGTTTTCGGGATTCGTTCCTAATCAAAAGTAATGTGACGCCTATGTGACAGAAATCCGAACTAATTTTAACTATCGTGATGCAATACTTTTGGAGAAATCTTGAAAAACAAGTGTCCAGCCAGCCTGATATCCGGCTGGCTGAACCACTTGTTTTTCGTCGATTTCTCGCTAACTAACGCGTTTCACTCTGAACTTTTTTGATCAAAGGTTTGTGATGGGAATGTGACAGGGTACCAAGCAGGTTTGAACGCCCGTAACGCATGCATTTTTGAGATATTCCAGAAAACTAAATGGTTCAGCTGGAAAAAGTCAGGCCAGCTGAACCACCTGTTTCTACCACTTCCAGGTGCGCTACACTCGAGGAATCTAGACCAAAGGTTTGTGACAGAGATGATAAATACGATGGTTCGTTTGTGATGGCTCAAAATGCAGCCCAAAAAAAGTTATAAGCGATTCTTTTTTTTCCATACATTGATTAAACTAGGTGACCATGCTTTCAGTATTGCAAGGACAGTCCCTAATTGAATTAAATATTGAAGCATTAATAGAATGAGCAAGGCGCCGTGTAGATGACTAAAATTATATTAACAATTAAATTAAACAATACTATATGTCATCTTTCAATATCACCTAATAAGGTAGGTACACTTAGACGATAAACTATATTGCGCAATGAGAACAAATTAGTAGTTACAGAGCGCCGTTATGCAAACGAGGGCTTTTTTGGCACTAACTTTTTAAATACAATCAATCTCCAAATAATTTAGTCAGTCACGCTTATGGACAATATTTATGGAGTACTTTATGTAATACCGTCCTAACCTAGTGTATAATACACTAGTGTATAATGAGGTATTACATAAAGTACTCCATAAATATTGTCCATAAGCGTGACTGACTAAATTATTTGGAGATTGATGACTAAAATTATATTAACAATTAAATTAAACAATACTATATAAGTCATCTTTCAATATCACCTAATAAGGTAGGTACACTTAGACGATAAATTATATTGCGCAATGAGAACAAATTAGTAGTTACCAGAGCGCCGTTATGCAAACGAGGGCTTTTTTGGCACTAACTTTTTAAATACAATCAATCTCCAAATAATTTAGTCAGTCACGCTTATGGACAATATTTATGGAGTACTTTATGTAATACCGTCCTAACCTAGTGTATAATACACTAGTGTATAATGAGGTATTACATAAAGTACTCCATAAATATTGTCCATAAGCGTGACTGACTAAATTATTTGGAGATTGATGACTAAAATTATATTAACAATTAAATTAAACAATACTATATAAGTCATCTTTCAATATCACCTAATAAGGTAGGTACACTTAGACGATAAATTATACAGGGTGCAAATTTGCAAGCTTGCCATATTCACCGACGTGATAATAAGTCATGTTTCCTACTTTATTCGAGAACTTCCAAAATGGAATACTTTATGAAAGACTAAAATTAAACAAAACTTTTTTTTAAAGTGTGGCCCGGAATAAACTACATAAATGTTTTTCCTGTCCATATTAACTTTAGGAGCAATAGAAATTTACCTAATGTTCGTTTATCTCAAATCAAATGATAAACAAAACAAATGATTGCAGACTTTCCTTTTTACTTTTTGACCTTGACAAAAAAAGGTATGTTATAAGTTTTTGTGTATCTGTATGTCTGAGTGTCTGTTTGTGGCATCGTAGCTCATAAACGAATCAACTGATTTCGATGCGGGTTTTTGTTTGAAAGCTGCCGTGATTAAGATGGTTCTTAGCTTTATTTAATCAAAATCGGTTTAGCCGTTTAAAAGTTATACGCAATAAATGTCGGGGGTTATACAACATTTTTAATTTTAGAGTTATACGGAATTCCTACTAAGAAATAAGGATTTTTTGGCGAAGTAAAAAGCATAAATGACATTAATTACAACATTTACACGTTTATTTACACAGTACTTACAGTATTCTAAGTTCTAGTTAGCAGTTG
>OX465249.1:3670615-3691485 GCA_949987775.1 Aproaerema taeniolella
ACTCGAAATATTACACGAGAATACTATTCGAAATTTTCAACGTCTGGTTACTGATTTACTTTAATTTAAAAACGAGTAGGTAGTAAATAGCTGTATAAAATACGTGTAAAAATAAGGATACCTGGGAGTTTTTGGCCGATGGCGGGCCGGCGTTGGCTAGTCGAATGTAATAACGACAACAACGATACGGAAACCTTTAGAAGAACAAAAAAAAACGTAAATTAATCACGGAAAGAGAATGTTTAGTATTATTTTTTTAAATCGAGATATTAATCTCAAAATGGCTTACCATTGAATAAAACACTTCTTACTCAGCGTCCACCTTCTTACACTGTCGACGGAGCTCCGCTCCTATATCGGGTTGCTGAGGCGCTTCGCGCCTTGACAAAAGACTAACCTAACCCTATGATTCTGGATTAGGTTTCTAACTAAACCTAACCCAAAAAAGAAACAAAGGTGAATGGTAGTAAAAAATAACTTTCAGCGGTTCACCCAGGTGGTCTCGGGAGGTGGACGGAGGGCAAGAAGCTGAATTAAATATGTATACCTGAAAATATATTTTTTTTCAGAAATGGTAATCATAGTTATGTTATTGTTCGTGATGAGGTGATGACTAACTTTCAAACCGCTATAACTCAAAAAGTTTCTTGTGAGCTTGTGACTAGCTAGACATCACAGAAAATTTCTGTGCTAGACACGTTCTTTCCGTGGCCCCTTCATTATTATAGCGGGAAAAGTAAAACAACAATTATAAAATAATAATTATGATTGTATTTCACGTAGTTTTATCATCTATTGACCACTAAATAAAACCAGTTTATTAAAATAATTTCTCACATAGTTTTGAGGAGCCATAGCCTTTCTACATTCATGATGAATTCTCACTTTTAAATATGTATTACAAATGGATTTTATCAACAGGTGTTTATGGTTAAATGTTACATAATGTTCAGTAGCGTGTTCATCTAATGAAAAAAATACACGATTTCCAGTTTCCTTCAAAACATTCGTGATTATTTGCAAAATATTTCCAGGATTTCCTACTTTTGTAACACCCAATGTGTTTAATTTATACTTCAATATCTTTTCATAAAAAATTATTATCTATTTTTATTCAAAATTAATAAATTAGAAGATTGTCTACTACCAACGCATTTTGACATTCCTCGCATTTTGACATTCTTAGCGAGAGGTCATACTGCATCACTGTGCAGGATTTTTGTTTGAAATCCTTTCCGATAACATCATTCATGAAAGAGCAGTGAACACAATCGAAAATATGGTGAAGGAGTCCAGCTTTCCCGGTTTATATTCTGTATCCACTTCTTTCTTAAATCAGGATCTTTAGGAAACCTGAGAACAGTACACATTAACAATTAGCATTATATTATTATTCATTTTTAATACAAGTAAAAAAACTGAACCTAAACTGAACCTGACATACAATATCGATTAATTTTAACCACACTATTATAAAATTTTAAGTACATGAGCTGTCATAACCTCCATGAACGGATTTTTAATGTTCATTATTTTTACAAGTCTTCGGTCTTACGTGAACTTTATGACTTCACGATACTTAGAACTGCAATTTATTTATTCAGAACAGATCACATAATCTAAACATTGCGTAATAAGTTCATTATGATAGTCGATAACTTACCGATGGAAAGATATCTTTTGGTCACTTTCTCTTAATACACCCATTCTACTCTTGCAACCGATAGCCACACAAGCCAGGGTTCCAATGATATGAGGTAAACTAAATTTCATCCATCAAAATTAACATTAAACGCATAAAATCAGGGAAAAACTGATAACAACTTTGATATCCAAGCGGCTACCACAGAGACTCAGAATTTGACACACCGACGTTGAAGATGGCGGTGTTTGTCTATGCTTCTTTCTTTTTTCATGTGAGAGTTTCCATGTGTTAATAAGAGACACATGACAGTTTTTTTGTTCGTCTTAAATAGAGTCAGTCCAGTTTAGAGAGAGATACTTGGTCCTAGAACTAACGGAGAGCATACCAAAAACATCGATGTCTACGTAAAAGGAGATTATATACATAATCACAATAATAATTAAATGAGTCCTCGCCATCGAGCTAAAGGGGCGCGGGGGTGGCGAAAAAGGGAAACGAGAGGTGTGGAATTTTAAAACTTGATTTAAAATTCCGCGCTGTTTGATTGCTTCATCTTTTGATTAGATGTAGTATTGATTATATGAACTGCAGCTCAAGCATGATACGCGATAAAATCGCGCGGCACGCCGCTCGACTGACGGTGAAACTTTACTATACGCGTGGGCCCCGCGCAAAGGCTTACTCGCCCTCTAGCGTTGTCATAGGACCGCGGCGCATTACGCGCGCGAGCACATCGAACTGCTGTAATTGTCGAAATTATCTCATAATTTCCTCGTAAGTGTTGTATGCAGTACTATGCATCACATAATTCGGGTGAATCTAAAGCAACAGCACCCTCGTCGCAATCTGTCACTTTCACCCCTTGTTGACCAATGTTTTATTAGGTCTTTACCTATGAAATTGGCGATATTTTATCAAGCTTTATTCTGTTCATAATTAATTTGATTGAACAGCTCTTAACAAAATCGTTTTTTATTATTTAAAAACTTGGTCATACAACAGAGAGTTTCAGTGAAATTAATACATTTTTACTTTAGATTTATTTACTGAAAACGTTGCTCAAACATAGCTCGTTTTGTTGTATTGCCCGTTTCAGTGCTTATTTTTGGTGTAATTACCTTAGTACTCAGAGACGTCAATTAAAGTTAAGTACTATTAAACTCTGATGTTGTCTCTTTCACTCTTGTTGATATAAACAATGATAGCATGACTTTAATTACTTCTTAACTTTAATTGACGTCTCTGAGTATGGCAGTAAGCATCATAAAAGTTAAATTAATGTTTTCCAAATTTTATTTTCCCGCAAAATTAGTTAAATTTGGATTTCGCATATTATTATCTAAGAAAAATCCAAAAACGTTAGTATGAAAAAATGAGTTTTCCAAAAACATTGTGTGGAAAACGCCGATTTCATTGCTAAGGACCTAATATTTACTTATTTGTAAATTACAGGCACAGCCAGTAGCGGGGGGTCCGATCTTCACCCCCCAGCCTTCCGGCTCGCCCCCCATAAAGCTGTCGGCGTCCGCGTACTGGGTGCTGCGGCTGCCGTACGTGTACGCGGGCGAGCGCGGCCCCCTCCCGCGCCCGCGGCCCGCGCCCCCGCACGCCGGCGCACTGCTCGCGCCGCTCTTTGGACTCGCTGATTAGTTAGCGATTACCACGCACCACAGGCAATTCTTACAGTTTTATATGTTGCGCAGGAAAGCGCCGACTCAAACATGATGTAAATATACAATACGATATACTTTATTGCACACCGACGTTATACTTCCACGCTGGGAGCGAAAGAAAAACCATGAATGTGCCAGCTATGCCGCCCAGCCCAGGCATACTGAAGAAACCAGTAAGTGGGATGCGATATGGGTGAAAGGCTGACCACCTATCACCACTATACTCATATTTCATATCTGATAACCCTCACAATTTGTGTCAAATGTGACATCAAGTGGTTCCCTAAAACCACTGATGCTCTATCTACCCCGTTAGGGATTATTGGCGGCCGGTTTGGTCGAGTGGTAGTGACGCTGCCTCTTGATCGGCGGGTCCTGGGTTCGATCCCCAGTCGGGGCAAACATTTGTGCAAAAAGCAGATGTTTATTCTCGGGTCATGGGTGTTTGTCTTTATGTGTGTTCCAAGGGACCCACGACACAATGGAAAACCTTAGTGTGGGCCTTTGAGTGTGTAGCGTTTATTTTTTTTATATGAGCGTCTGAATGGATGGATGGACATTATAGAACAAGGCACAGAGTAAAAGTTACATTATGGACAGTAATAAAGCAAGAGCACAAAAGGCGGCCCCATTGGTGACCATAACCCCAGAAGCCTCATCATGGAATTGAACGTTTTTACATATGCCAATAAATAGTTCCGGAAATAGTGATAAATTTAAAAAAAAAATAACAGGGGTAGAACTATTTCATAACTATTTTTTGAGATCAACAGCATGTCGCTAGCTTCAGCCGTTCTTGGTGAGGATTCTGGAGTGACGTCATCCCAGCAGGCTCACCGCCACCTATCTATAACTGGAAAAGTATTGAGGTACTAATTATTTCCGGAACTATTTATTGGCATATGTAAAAACGTTCAATGCTTCTGGGGTTATGGTCACGCCCCATTGCTAAGAAGCAATATCTTATCGTCAACCATGGCCCAGCACTGCTCGCGCCGCTCTTTGGACTCGCTGATTAGTAATTCTTATAAGTTTATATGTCGGGGCGACAAAGTTCGCGCAGGAAAGCGTTGACTTAAATATAATGTGAATATTCAATTTATTTATTTATCATAAAAACAATATTTTATAATAGCAAGTGTCTAGACCCCCTTTTAAGCATGTTAATGCCTGTGCCAGGCGGTCCCGCTCCTCCTTATCCGTAAGTTGGTAAAGTATTAAAAAAAAGCATACACAAAAAAAAATATTTAAGATACAGACAGCAGCACGACAGGATACCCATTTGAACTACAAAAACCGACGCTATTACGAGCGAAATAAGGACAACGTCAAGGCCAACATGTATAGCCTGATGTGCTGCTGTGTGTACAAAGGCAAATTTATACTTTGTAGTATAAATTTGATACTTAGTAGTATAAATTTGCCTGGATCTCTTCCAGTCAAATTTTTTGACTTCCCATACAAAATGATTTATCAGCTGATGCAATTTGTATAGGAAGTTAAAAAATTTTTTCGT
This sequence comes from Aproaerema taeniolella, assembly GCA_949987775.1. Lineage (NCBI taxonomy): Eukaryota > Metazoa > Arthropoda > Insecta > Lepidoptera > Gelechiidae > Aproaerema > Aproaerema taeniolella. The sequence continues at coordinate 3,675,450 of OX465249.1, forward strand.
ATTTCGGCATTTGTTCTTAGGGAAAGTTGTTCAGTTTCATGGGCTGATTCACCACCCGAGAGGATAAGATCGAATTACTTAACACCCTGTATAATTATTAGCTGATTTGCAAGACTAAATAGGAGATATTAATGAAATATTGTTAATTAGTTTTAATTAAAATTATAATAAATAAACAAGTTTATTATATTATTGAAGTTTTTATTACCTATTGAATTTATTTGTAATTTTTTATTTACTTGAAATTTTCTTCTTTCACCTGTTTGATAAGATTGATCAATTTCGATCCCTTCTGTGTGTTGAATATACAAATCACAAATAAAAATGGATAGAAGTTACAATCGGCTCTGGCGTCAATCGTAAACACAGATTTGTCTGATCCGAGCGGGACAGAAAATAAGTAAATTCAATTCCGGTTTTGGAACCTATCTCAAATGTATCGATGCCAAATTGCTAAACAGGCTAAGATTACTATTTAATCCGAAATCGAATCAGACACAACATTAAAAGACTGTGATTGTATTGCCTATCTTCCGTCTCACTCTGATTGACATCAAACTAACATTTTTTTAATTTTCGTAGTTTTTGTTTATGGCAACATCGAGAACACTGTTTGAGAAGTGTAAAAAACTACATTATTAAACTACAAGGTGTATCGACATTCTGAACCCTTTATAGCATTCACACTAACCTGTAAAAATAAAGAAAATATAAATCAATTATTATTTAGAATTGCAACCATCCAGAAAAGTTCAAAAGTATTTGAATTGACTTCTAACATGTACGCTTCGCATGCGCGCTAAAATCGACCAATCAGAGAGACTTACCCCTTCCCCGTTTTCAAAAGTTTTAAAATCTTTTGATAATTTTGTTCCAAGTTTGAACTTGGAAAGTGAATTTTCAGATTATTAAATTCGTTTTATTAATTTTTCCGTCGAAATTGGAATTTTTTGATGAGATCAAACCTCAAAACGTTGATAAAAGTACGGAAAATCCAAGTAGGCGGGGCTAACACGGAGAGTGGGCGGGAGTGGGGCGGCGGCGGGGTGGTGGCTTCGTGCTGCGCTGCGCGCGCCGCCGCCGTCAGTTGCATGTTAGCCGTCGCCGCGCGAAGTACTCGAGGGGAAACTCTGCCCGAGCACGCATCCACGACGAATACCAGAAACTTCGGAGAACTTTACAGCGGCACTTATGCCGCTTCTACATCGGGTAAGTGCTCATATTTGATGATAATTATTAAATTTGCGTTTTAATGTGCTGCAATACTTGCAAGATTTCATTTAATTTAATACCATGAACTATTTATTAAGTTTTGTCGTGCTGAAGGTTTATTCCTTTTCTTCCTTTAATTCGAAGAATTTTCAATGTACCCTGTAAAGGCGGTATATTTCACGTAACGTTATTCTTACGAACGAAAAAAACCGTACCAAAAGTTTGACTGTGTTAGCAAGTCTGTCTACGAATGCACGGCAATTTTTTTTGATAATTGGGCACTACTGCCTGATGCGTATTATTCTATATCTAGCAACATAAAGGCGGAGGGCGCTATCGGCGTGCATCTTCAGAGTTTTCGTAGTTTCTCCACCTACCCGAAAGTTTAAATTAGCTAACATATTCGTTAGAAAAAAATATTTCAGGAAATGCCGATGACTTCCTCACTGCTGGGACAGTCCTCGTGTACGCATTTCAAAAGTTATGCCTTGATAAATCTATACGCTCGTTAGGAGGGTTGGCGATTGCAGGTCTAAACTAGAAAATCGTGTTCGGTCCACTTTAGGGCAAAAGAAGCTGTAAATGTCGTCGCACTCTTGCCGGTTAAGTATTCTTTAAACTGAGACTTATACTACTCTAATTACACAGGATACTAGCCGCGGTGGTGGCGGCTCGAGTGAGAATCGGCGGTCTATAGCAGACTTCCTGGGGTACGACGCCACACGCATCGAGCCTGCTGCTGCCCCCTCTAATCATCGCGGTAATGTGAGTGGAATTTTGTATATTTAAAAAAATGTATTTGTTTCGGTCCAGAAATCTGCTTTGAAATTATTTTGAGACAATTTTCTTTTTGCCTTCGGAATTTCGGTATTTTAAAATTGTGCTCCTTATTGCACCTAACATGACCCAGCGACCCTAATTTGTTTTGGAACGAAGTTTTTTTTTTTTTTTTTAGTAATTTCAATAAATCAACATTGATTGCACGTAGATTTTGTACATATTCGTCGTACAAAATAATGATAGTATGTTTTACATCAGTTCGATGTAAATAGGAAAAAGAGTAAACGCTTCACACGCCACACACTCAAAGGTCCACACTAAGGTTTTCCCAATCGGCCATTTGGGATTTTTTCAATCGGGCCCCATGTTGGGCGCCAAAATGCCAAAATTGGCGCCCAAACACTACCCTCTTTTGATAGTCTTCCAAACTCGAACAAAGAGCTTTAGGGATCCGTCATGCCAACATCTTCAAACTTAAGTACGAATACAAGGCTTTTCGAGTTTTATTATTCGTTGGTAGGACATCCGGTTTGACGGCGGTAATGGCGGCTGTCTGCCAAGTGCAGCGTATTAATGGCCCTCGCCGTGCCAAATAATGCAAGCCGCGACTCCATTGCTTCTATTAGCTTATACGGTAGTAGTTAAATTGTTTGGTCTACCCGCAAGCCAGATTGTCGCCAGTTTCCGATTTTCGATGAATTTCGATGAGATTGCCAATACTTAGTGGTCTTAAATTCAATCTCCTGTTAAGCGTCTCAATTTTTTTTTTTGAGTTTAAACTCTGTTTCTGTTTAATAGTCCTACTTTGTTGGTTCCTCTTGTACGTCGTAACTACAGAGGGACGGATGAAACATTCTATATTTCAAATCTTGCCGGAAGTCTTAGGTCGTATTTTTCGATGAAGCCAGTCTGCTCTTGCGATTTCCATATATAATACATGTGTACGTATTTTTAGCCTTTTTTCCAAACATGACTTCGATTTGACAATGTTTTGGATTAATGTACGACCGAGTGTTATGCCATTTATTTAACGGTTATCAAATATAGCTAAAACTATTATTTAAAATGCCCCCTAAAGAACAAAATCTTGCCAAAATAACACGTGGTTATGAATGTCACCACTCCTATCACTTCCGTGCTAAACAGTAGCAGTTTCTTAAAACTCTTTAGAAATAGGATTAAGTTACTTACTATTGGGTAGGTTTTTATTTTCCTAGCCTATAGGTTTGCCCGAATCATTGGGGTTGTTTAATCCGTACTGACTGCAAGAACCATAAAAGTATCATTTTACATTTCTAGTATTACTACAGTATGCCTTGGAACTGGGAATAGTTGGCAACTGCCATATTTGTTCTGTCTACCAGTCCCGAGCGATATACATTAAAATGCAATAAGTCAGTTTTTCTTTTACTTAAATTGCATAAAATAACATAATTTTATTGGCGCAACAACGGTTTTAGTGCGTCTAGCCAAGCAATAAAGTATTCCAGAATTGCAGCCATTATAAACATGTCCGCTATAGTTTATCCTTGGCAAGCCCTAAGTTAAATCTGGTATTGCAATCGGAGAGTTGGCAGCGGGGCAGACCTAGCTTCGTATTGGCATGGAGCAGGCCATTTAATATTATTTGTATAGGCCGATGCCAAACGAACTTCAACTTAATCGTGCTCACCGACCCGAAAAATTCGAAGCGGATTCCACGCTTGTTGTACTCTTTAACGCATTGCTTTTCTGTCCAGTTTTTTTTTCCATCTCTGCTATGGTAGTCGTAAGATTTTACTTGTCGAAGGTGTGATTACGACATAGATTAGAGCGTTATAAAGTACCTCTTTGGTTCAGTTTAGAGTAGTAAGTATATTAATTTCGATATTCCTTGATTTACGTAGATTAGTACTTAATTTCGTCTGACATGAATAATAATAAATAAAGTAATTTCAATATCGCTATGCTTTCACTGGTCCACCAGCCATAATGACTGACTTTACAATAAAAATACTAAAATCAGAATATTCGGGCAATTTTTATTTTACTGCAATAGGCCCGCCCGCTTGCTTTTCCCGGAAGCTGAAAGCGTCTTAGAACTTGGTTTCAAGAGCTTCATACATAACCTTATAGATTCTGATTGCACATGAAGATTCATCAGTTATTTGAAGATAAATTTAAATTTGGCAACCGCAATACCCACTAAACCATGGAATCGCCACAAATAAAATAATCTGGCTACTGGCCACACTCCGATGCATATTTATGGGGTAGTTAAATTTAGTGATTACATTTTGTTGTAAAACAGGATACCCTTTCCTTGTATCACTTACATAGAGCCAAATTAAAACTGTAAATTCAGTTTTTTTATAATATCAGTTTTTCAGATAAATTAGTTCTCGAAAACTGAACTGCTTGCGCTTGCAATATGCTGGGAACTTCTCCATATAAATTGCAGTTTTCTCTTACTGGGATTTCCAAACAACTTGCCTTGGGTAGATACTTCCTCGATCTTTTGAGTCTTTTCTTAGCAGTGAAATCTGAGTACGACCCAACGGTACCGAACAAAACTAAGCCCTGAACCGCTGGCGCCACCAGTTTAGATTTAAAACTGCAAACCTAACTAGAGGAAACCTAACCGCTTTTCCTACCTGTGGAAATTTTTCCAAAAATCTGACCTGATTTCTTGTCCACATCACCTAAAATTTCGGCATTCTGAAAAGTCTAGTCTACTTATTGCGATATAAAATATTTATTGTAACAGGACTGCAAGTCTGACGAGTGGCGTTGGGAAGAGGCGGGCAGTCCCCAGGCTGCGCAGACGCCGCGAGCGCTCGTACCGCCCGCGTGCTTCCCGCCCAGACATCCTACTGCCTTCGCCAGCTTTAGGTAAGGACCGTAGTAAAACCCTTTGGCTTTTCGTATCCCAACTACCATACTGGGATCTCTATCGAATTGGTAAACCGTTGTATGCTTTAAAAATTTTGTTACCAGACTACAGTAAGAGTATCTATCTACCAGATCGTATTGATCAGCCAGCCTGCCAAATAAGTTTCTAGGCACAAGAGATGCACCAGAGACTAAAAAAGGCAACTAATTAGTGCCTAATGGACTAATTAGTCTATTTTCTTTTAGCGAGAGCGCGCGCCCCGGCACTGGGTGGAATGATGAAAGCTCTGGCCAAGGAATAACGGACCTTGTGACTTCACTGGTAAGTACCGTTTTATCTTTTAATACTGTTCAATTTTTTACACTATTCATATCGCAGGGAAATCAGACGAGATTCTTCTAGGGGGACGACTGCACCTTTGCAAATAAACGTAGTTTAATGTAATATTCACTATCGACTTTTTTAACGGGCTAAATATCCTTTAAAATAAAGCTATTTTGAATGCTTATGTTCTATAGAAAATATTTGTTTTAAGCTTAAGTACCACGGAAAAGTTTGTTAAAGCAAAGAGCATGTTTCAGAAGGCCCTGACGATGCCGGCGCCGAACGCCACGCAGCGCGTCCAGACCTCCATACAGATGCAGCTTAGCTACAAAGCATCTGACCAAAATGCAAGTATATATTATTTTTTATTTATTTTTCTTCGATAAGAGAGCGTTTACTTTTCTAACTTGCTATAGGATTTTAGTATGAATAGTTAGCTTTTCCTAAGGAATCCATCCGCTATTTAAAAGAATCTTTACTTTTAGTAAGTGGTATATGGCCAGTTTTCAAATTCACAAAGATGCAAAGCCCTGTTAAACCTTCCTCTAATATTATAAACTGGCGGTGCAGCCGTAACGTCAAGCTGGGGTAAAGCCCATTTACTAGCACAGTACGTCTCATCTTGTCTGCGTTACCTTATAATGTACTGTGTGGGGCTCCTTGTTAGATTTCACTTCTCAATACATTTTTGTAATTATTTTTCTTAATTGTTTGTTGGAAACAAAGTTCACCTTCAAAGTTAACATCAGTTGTCCGCTAAAATGTGTTGCGTACAAGTCGTCCGTATTAGTGTAACTGACCGTTGTTACAGGACTCGCTATGGACCGCGGACCCGCCGCCGACTCCGCTAGGACGCGATGAGCGTTATCTAACGCGCAGAGCTTCGTTTTGTATGTACATATTATTTTATTACTTTATTTTAGTTGTAATTCTTATTGTATATTATTTTAATCCGTTGTGCTGATCAATAACCAATCATTATATCGGAATTGATTCCAGTATTTGGGAATTTGTGTAAAAAGCATGATGGGCATTTTGGTATCTGTATTAGTATGGAACTCGGTACCGACACCAATTGAAATAATGATACATCGTTAAAAAGGTAATTTTCTGTAGAATAAGAATAACCGACGCGCTAGTCCTGATTTATTGTCCAATTAGAGTAATCCTGCCTTGAAAGTTTTTTTTTCATCATTTATTCATTTTTTCTGCTACTACATTATTCTTCATTTTGGCATAGTATTTTTATTTATTACTAGCTGACCCGGCAAACGTTGTTTTGCCATATAAATAAAAAAAATTTAGGGGTGGACTACCCCTAACATTTAGGGGGATGAAAAATAGATGTTGGCCGATTCTCATAGATACCGGATAAGCACAAAAAATTTCATCAAAATCGGTCAAGCCGTTTCGGAGGAGTATGGCAACGAAAACTGTGACACGAGAATTTTATATATTAGATATTAATTATAAATGATAATCATTGATCCTTACTTCATATCATAAATGCGAAAGTAACTCTGTCCGTCTTTCACGTCTAAATTACTGAAGCGATTTTGATGACATTTGGTACAGAGATAGATTAGAGCCTGGGAAAGGACATAGGCTACATTTATCCCACAGTTAGGCGCGATATAGCCTGTGGTCGCTGGGTCAAGTTAGGGGCGGTTGTAGGAGTTGGGGTGTACGGATAGGGGTACTTATGAAACGAAAAGAAAAATAAAATAAAAAAGACTGAAAGATAAATTTTTTATAGGGTGTCGAAGTTTGTAGGACTTGGAAAAATTTTGGGAAATTTCAAACGAATGATTACGTATTTCTTAAGGCGGCGTGGATTGCAGCCGCGCTAACGGCGGCGGAGGGGGCGGAGGGGGCGGGGGGGGCGGGCCGGCGCGGTGGAGCGGGGTGCTGCCGGCGCGGACGGAGCCGGCGGCCGAGTACTCGTCCAAGCTGTTCATGGGCGGGCTGCCCTACGACATCTCGGAGCAAGCGCTCATGCATGCGCTCAGGAATTTCCACCCCGTACGGTGAGCAACGTCATTTATCCTATTAATATGGATGCTATAAATGTCTTCCTAGTATTCACTCAACGTACTTAATTTTGTCTTAATTTTATTGAACATCGCTTCTCATTTTCTGCAGTAAAGATAGAGCTTAGTACTCACTCGGCTCCGACCCGTTAGCCATTGACACGAAAGAATGGCTGTTAGTTGCGATTTAACGTGGAAATGTAACAGTGTTTTGGCATCTGCGTTTGACACGGTTTCGAGACTACTCAATGTCCAGGCTGTAATGGTTTCGTAGAAAGGGAAGATCAGTTAATTTCAGAAAAAATTGAAACCGTATCGATCGTTCCAGCGTGGAATGGCCCAAGCGCGAAAATTCAAACAGTTCGTCGAGCGCGGGCCCGCGCGGGTTCGCGTACGTGACGCTGGAGAGCCAGCGCCGCGTGCGCGCGCTGCTGGCCGCCTCGCGCCGCGACGGGGCCGACTGGTACTACCGCATCAGCGCCAGGAAGATACGCAGCAAGGAGGTAGGGACTTACTATTATCCATACTAATACTAATTACTAATAATATTATAAATGCGAAAGTAACCGTCTGTCTGTCCGTCTTTCACGCCTAAACTACTGAAACGATTATGATGAAATTTGGTAGAGATAGATTAGAGCCTGGGAGAGGCTACATTTTATTCCACAGTTGGGCACGATATAACCTGTAGTCCACGCGGGCGGAGCCGCGGGCGGAAAGCTAGTCTATATTTTTATGTAAACAAGTGATGTATAAAATTTATATAAATTGTCCTATGAGCAATTGTTTAGTTCATTTTTCCACTACACTAGACCCGTATTGAGCAGTCGGATCAGTTCATTTTTCCATACCACTGTACCCGTATCAATATTACCTATAAAGCATGTCTGCCATCTTTGATTTCGGCCTCGCTTTTTTTCAAATTTGGAAATAGCCGGCGCCCACCTACAGTACTAGTTCTGCATACGTTTCCACTATGCTTTTTTAGATAGTTTTCTATTTCGTATTCTCGCATTTTACTTGCCTCGTGGACGGTGTTCTAATGTAGTAGTGGTTAGGTGCAGGTGATCCCGTGGGCGGTGTGTGACGCGAGCTGGGTGACGGGTGGGTGGACGGTGTTCTAATGTAGTAGTGGTTAGGTGCAGGTGATCCCGTGGGCGGTGTGTGACGCGAGCTGGGTGACGGGTGGGTGGACGGTGTTCTAATGTAGTAGTGGTTAGGTGCAGGTGATCCCGTGGGCGGTGTGTGACGCGAGCTGGGTGACGGGTGGGTGGACGGTGTTCTAATGTAGTAGTGGTTAGGTGCAGGTGATCCCGTGGGCGGTGTGTGACGCGAGCTGGGTGACGGGTGGGTGGACGGTGTTCTAATGTAGTAGTGGTTAGGTGCAGGTGATCCCGTGGGCGGTGTGTGACGCGAGCTGGGTGACGGGTGGGTGGACGGTGTTCTAATGTAGTAGTGGTTAGGTGCAGGTGATCCCGTGGGCGGTGTGTGACGCGAGCTGGGTGACGGGTGGGTGGACGGTGTTCTAATGTAGTAGTGGTTAGGTGCAGGTGATCCCGTGGGCGGTGTGTGACACGAGCTGGGTGACGGGTGGGTGGACGGTGTTCTAATGTAGTAGTGGTTAGGTGCAGGTGATCCCGTGGGCGGTGTGTGACGCGAGCTGGGTGACGGGTGGGTGGACGGTGTTCTAATGTAGTAGTGGTTAGGTGCAGGTGATCCCGTGGGCGGTGTGTGACGCGAGCTGGGTGACGGGTGGGTGGACGGTGTTCTAATGTAGTAGTGGTTAGGTGCAGGTGATCCCGTGGGCGGTGTGTGACGCGAGCTGGGTGACGGGTGGGTGGACGGTGTTCTAATGTAGTAGTGGTTAGGTGCAGGTGATCCCGTGGGCGGTGTGTGACGCGAGCTGGGTGACGGGTGGGTGGACGGTGTTCTAATGTAGTAGTGGTTAGGTGCAGGTGATCCCGTGGGCGGTGTGTGACGCGAGCTGGGTGACGGGTGGGTGGACGGTGTTCTAATGTAGTAGTGGTTAGGTGCAGGTGATCCCGTGGGCGGTGTGTGACGCGAGCTGGGTGACGGGTGGGTGGACGGTGTTCTAATGTAGTAGTGGTTAGGTGCAGGTGATCCCGTGGGCGGTGTGTGACGCGAGCTGGGTGACGGGTGGGTGGACGGTGTTCTAATGTAGTAGTGGTTAGGTGCAGGTGATCCCGTGGGCGGTGTGTGACGCGAGCTGGGTGACGGGTGGGTGGACGGTGTTCTAATGTAGTAGTGGTTAGGTGCAGGTGATCCCGTGGGCGGTGTGTGACGCGAGCTGGGTGACGGGTGGGTGGACGGTGTTCTAATGTAGTAGTGGTTAGGTGCAGGTGATCCCGTGGGCGGTGTGTGACACGAGCTGGGTGACGGGTGGGTGGACGGTGTTCTAATGTAGTAGTGGTTAGGTGCAGGTGATCCCGTGGGCGGTGTGTGACGCGAGCTGGGTGACGGGTGGGTGGACGGTGTTCTAATGTAGTAGTGGTTAGGTGCAGGTGATCCCGTGGGCGGTGTGTGACGCGAGCTGGGTGACGGGTGGGTGGACGGTGTTCTAATGTAGTAGTGGTTAGGTGCAGGTGATCCCGTGGGCGGTGTGTGACGCGAGCTGGGTGACGGGTGGGTGGACGGTGTTCTAATGTAGTAGTGGTTAGGTGCAGGTGATCCCGTGGGCGGTGTGTGACGCGAGCTGGGTGACGGGTGGGTGGACGGTGTTCTAATGTAGTAGTGGTTAGGTGCAGGTGATCCCGTGGGCGGTGTGTGACGCGAGCTGGGTGACGGGTGGGTGGACGGTGTTCTAATGTAGTAGTGGTTAGGTGCAGGTGATCCCGTGGGCGGTGTGTGACGCGAGCTGGGTGACGGGTGGGTGGACGGTGTTCTAATGTAGTAGTGGTTAGGTGCAGGTGATCCCGTGGGCGGTGTGTGACGCGAGCTGGGTGACGGGTGGGTGGACGGTGTTCTAATGTAGTAGTGGTTAGGTGCAGGTGATCCCGTGGGCGGTGTGTGACGCGAGCTGGGTGACGGGTGGGTGGACGGTGTTCTAATGTAGTAGTGGTTAGGTGCAGGTGATCCCGTGGGCGGTGTGTGACGCGAGCTGGGTGACGGGTGGGTGGACGGTGTTCTAATGTAGTAGTGGTTAGGTGCAGGTGATCCCGTGGGCGGTGTGTGACGCGAGCTGGGTGACGGGTGGGTGGACGGTGTTCTAATGTAGTAGTGGTTAGGTGCAGGTGATCCCGTGGGCGGTGTGTGACGCGAGCTGGGTGACGGGTGGGTGGACGGTGTTCTAATGTAGTAGTGGTTAGGTGCAGGTGATCCCGTGGGCGGTGTGTGACGCGAGCTGGGTGACGGGTGGGTGGACGGTGTTCTAATGTAGTAGTGGTTAGGTGCAGGTGATCCCGTGGGCGGTGTGTGACGCGAGCTGGGTGACGGGTGGGTGCGCGCGGCTGGAGCCGGCCCGCACGGTGTTCGTGGGCGCGCTGCACGGCATGCTGTCTGCGCACGCGCTCGCCACCATCATGAATGACCTCTTCCACGGCGTCGTCTATGCCGGTAAATATTACATATTTTTTCTTTTATTTCTGAAAATCTTTTAGCTTGCAATCTATTTATCAAGACAGAACATCTCTTTACTCGCTTAGCTGCCAGTAGGAGCTCTGTAGCCCGATCCACCGACGGTGCTTCCTTTTCACGAAAAGCCATTCTTAAAACCGGAGGATAAACCTCGTTTACCGAACATTAGTTTAAGGCCTTTGCAAAGCTTCTGTTTTACTAAAGTACTCTAGAAGAATATCGATTTAACAGTACTTTGCTTTATTTTCACTAGTGCGTAGCGCCGTGAAATCTTCTCTTTTGTCACCGTACGTTGAATTTGTCTTCCGCACTTGTGAAAGAGCTGTAGGTGTGTGTGTGCAGGTATCGACACCGACAAGCACAAGTACCCGATCGGCTCGGGCCGCGTCACCTTCAACAACGTGCACTCGTACGTGCGCGCTATCTCCGCTGCGTACGTAGAGATCAGCACTGACAAGTTTACTAAAAAGGTACGCTATGATATTTACTCTGTACTTATTCTGATAGTATTTTGTTTTGTCACGTAATTTAAATGCACTTATATTTTTGGCTCAAAACTAAGGGGCTTTTTATAAATAACGTTGTACTGAAAGGGGTTGACGTCAACAAGTAAAATTTTTAAATAGTGACGTACTGTCAAATCTACAATATAAAAACTCTATTATTACCGGAAATCTCAGCTCATAAGTTTGATACCGTAGACGTATATATATACATATTTATACGCGTATGCGGTCATGTTAGTATGCTATTAAACAGTGTATCATCTTGAGTAAGTAGATAAGACAGATTTTTATTGCGTTATTTTCAGGTGCAAGTGGACCCGTATTTGGAAGATTCGATGTGCTCGGAATGCAATCTGCATCAGGGGCCTTACTTCTGTCGGGAGCCGATGTGTTTCAGGTTAGTGTGCAATTTGGTTTAGAAAATTAAATTATCAACATTCATGTTAATCGTACTGGATATAGAATTCAGATTCTTCCTTGTTGACATAAAAACTTAACGAAATTCAGCGGGGCTAACATGATCAGAATGTGTAATTATGTCACGAATTTAATAATGTGTAATTATGTCACGAATTTAATAATGCTAGCTCAGTCGGGCCTATGTTCAGCAGTGGCCGTCTCGTGGCCGACACGATGATGATGGCAGCTGGGCCTCGATCGCGCTTACTTTAAAGTTTTCTTTGGATAACATTAAAATTAAAAATTTTGAATCACCCCCGACATTAGATCGCTTATAACTTTTAAACGGCTGAACAGATTTTCATGAAACATGGCTAAGAACACTCGGGATAAAAACTATCTATGACACAAAAAAACTAAACTAAAATCGGTTCATCCGTTCGGGAGCTACGTTACCACAGACAGATACAGACAGACACGTTAAACTTATAATACCCCTTTTTTGTCGGGGGTTAAAAAGAGCCGTGCAGTAAGTAGTGGTGCGCAGGTACTTCTGCCGCGGCTGCTGGCTGTGGCGGCACGCGGCGCGCGGCGCCAGCCACAAGCCGCTCACACGCAGCGCGCGCGGACAGCACGCCGAGCCCGCCAGCTCCACGCACGCCGTCGACGGTAACTACATTGATTTCTTTTAAAAATTTTTGATTTGATAATACAACGGTGAATATACCAGTTATAAATGTAAGATTTAAAAATAAAAACATTATCTAATAAAAAAAATGAAAAATAACATTGAATCTCACAAAAAACTAAGTTAAGCTTGACGAGCTGCTTTATAACCGTTAGTTCATTTCTGATAGCGTAACGACACGTAATGTCTTGAATCTTACTTAGATTGTCCCGTCACTTAACAACGAAGTCTTTTAGTACGGTGCAATATTGCTTTTATTCATTTTTTATTTAGATAGTAAGCTTGTTTGCTCATTGGCGGGCTTATGTTCGCTCTTTGGTGGGCTTCTGTTCACTCTTTAACTGGCTTCTGTTCACTCATTAGCGGGATTCTGTTCACTCATTAGCGGGATTCTGTTCACTCATTAGCGGGCTTCTGTTCACTCATTAGCGGGCTTCTGTTCACTCATTAGCGGGCTTCTGTTCACTCATTGGCGAGCGAGCTCATTACTAAGCTTCTGATCTTTCTGTTCACTCTTTAACCTAGTTCACTCATTAGATTAATAAAGATTCACACTAGTAGGGTATCAAAGCTCACAATATTATTCGGTATCAAAGCTAATAATAGTATTGTTCGCAGGCACTCCCTCGCCGTCGACGAGCGGCACGAGCGGCGGCAGTGGTAGCAGCGAGGCCGAGCAGTCCGTGCCGGACGAGCAGCACGAGCAAGATTCAGTCTGGGAATCGCGCTAGCACCGAGCTAGCGCGCGTCACACATACAGGACGGTTCAAACCACTCCTCTCAATTACTACAGATATATTTAGCTTTTTAACAAAAGGTCGAATGTTTATCGGCATCATCTTGACAAGTATTATGAATCTACCGCTTCAAAAGTAGGTCGCGGGTAGAGTAGGATGTCAGTATTAGTCTGGCCTTGGGCCTTACGTAAATAATAAACGATGTTTGACAGTTTATTAATATACTCAAGTCTTCGCAAACTAAATGTGTAGAACTTATTGACACCTACATAACGTTTTAAGGTTTTTGTTTTCTGTAACAATGTCACTGTTATTCGAGCACCGTTTTAGGTTAAATTCTTGTAACTACGTTAAGTTAAAATTGCTTGACAATCTGACTTTGTACCCTTAAACCGTACTCTTCTAAATTTTTTTTCTACTTAACTGTAGTTATCTAATTTGAGAACCGCCCTGTTCCTCTTTGTTGGCTTTTCTATCAAATAGACTTTTGGTCAGATTTTTAACGGACGCTGGTTTTAGTTCTCTCCTAGAAGGTACCACCAACTTGTCCTTATTTTCTACTAATCTTCAACCGAATTTGTACTTTATAAATCTGATCACAAGATCCATTTTGCCACGTGACGCAGCGCATTGTTGTCGAGCCGCTATTAAGTTGGGCGCTTCGTCGGCAAACGCTTTCCTATTTTAATCCCTAGTAATAAGGCCGATTTTGACTTATAAATCAGATACTTGAAGAAATGATTACACTTTTAGTTTGTTGCCGATTTTCTTATATAGAATCATGTATGAAGGATAACATTTTTTTAGTTTTTTAAATTATGTATTTACTTGTCTTTTAAAATCCAGTTATCTAGGCATTTTATAATAATCAATACGCCATCAGCGTAGAAATGTTTATATACAATTTTACATGCCTATACTTCTAGATAATTTTAAAGTAATTTTATTCGTGTTTTCTAGGTATAAACTGATCACTAGATGCATGGTCTACATTTGCATAGAAACGATGTTTTTAATGTTTTCCCAAGGGTATTTTCAATCTGGATACTTCTGATTTTAAATTTAAAACACAAATAAAATTAAATATATTTGTGTTAATGTTTGTGTATTTTTGGAAAGTTTGGTTCTATAATTTCGATAACATTCGTAAATAAATTCGCCACTAAATACTAAAGCCTAAATCTATCGATCAGTGTACACCAGCACAGTTAACATAGAAGCGTGATATAATTTTGTCGCATGTCTTGTTCTATCATAGCACCCGAACGGAACATACAAATCGACAGCAACTGACAAAATGATGTGACGCGTCTGTTAAGCCCGGCAGAAATGCCTGCCGCGTCTTAGCCCCGTAGGCTGTTTCTAGTATTTTAAATTATACCGGGCTTTTAAAATGTTCTCTAAAAGATTTTATAGCATTTTAGAATGTGCATATTATACATAAGTATATGAAATGTTGATTTTTAATATTGCTTGTTTGATTTTATATTACACTGTTATTGGAAATAAATAACTGAAGTGGTAAACTGTTTTTTAATATTGCTCTACGTCACTTTTCTTCTAATTTCCTCCTCTCCAAAATGTATCTACTTAACTGCAGTGCAATTTCTGTGCAAGTGTTTTTGCAATAGTGATAGTTTCGCTATCGATAGGATGTAGGGTCAGAATGGTTAAAATTAGGAGATAGTATAGACGTACATTTACCTTTTTATGTGAAAGCAATATATCTTAAAATGTTCGACTATCGATAGGGCAGAACTATGGATAGTATCGAGACTCGATAGCGTAGGACTGATAGTATCGATACTTTAGTGAGCATCAGAATGACTGCCGAAAGTGACAGATCTGCTTTAAATATATGTGTATGAACTGAGGGCCCAACGGTTTTTAGCAGTGGTGCTTAATGGCAGGCTTTAGTAAAAGTAAAAACATAATGACACTTAAATTACTGCGCATTTAGTAAAATTATTGATATTTGTCGTTAAATAGAAAGAAGAAAACTCAATATTATTAATCGGTTACAAAACTTTTTAGGTACCCAAAGATTTTTTTCTCACTACCTGTGTATACTGTTTTAAAATTTGAAGCAGACGAGAGGATGATACCGTTTAGATAATGGATTAAAAATATCTCCTTCCAAAAAGTATCACAATCAACATCGCGCTGCCTTGATTCTGACAGCGCCTGTTTTCGTTCACACTTATTTATCTAACTATTTTTAAATAAGAAGTTAAATATATTGATTTCGCTGCCCTGCAAGCTGACATCAACGGAACTGACTAGGAATAAGTTTATTTTGCAGTCGATGCTGACTGTAAAGTTGGTGCATTTAATAAAATAATTCTCTCTCTCTCTTCAAAAAACATGCTTAGGGCAGTGCGTGTTCGACAACTCCCTGCACCGCGGCTCACTGAAGATATGATGGCCAGGAGGGATCATGAACGTGCTGTACCTCGACGTGACAATTCAGCCGAAGAGGTTGAGATGTACACCACTACTACAAACACATGTAATCGATTGGGCAGAAATGGTCGTCGAAAACACGTCCATTCCACTATTGAGCGCTGCCCTCCTTTAAAACAGTGGAAATTCCTCAAATCGCTTGGTGTAGGTAAACAGATGTCGGGCGCGGTCCTGAACGACCTTAACAAACATTTTAGCTCCTCTCCTATTATGCTGAACCCTCTTGTAAAAAGTGAAACTATCCGAAGCCTTGCTTGCTCCCAAATATCAAACAACCTCTATTTGAAGGGTTGTATTGATATCTCACTGTGATACGTGGCATGTGGCATCGAGTGATTCTAGGACCACTGTTGCTCTGCCTACTTCATTAGGGATTATGGGTGTGAGCGTATGTATGTGTGTATACTCGCGGTATTTTGAATAACCTCAAT
>OX465249.1:3691685-3704185 GCA_949987775.1 Aproaerema taeniolella
AGACAATGGATTAAAAATATCTCCTTCCAAAAAGTATCACAATCAACATCGCGCTGCCTTGATTCTGACAGCGTCTGTTTTCGTTCACACTTATTTATCGAACTATTTTTAAATAAGAAGTTAAATATATTGATTTCGCTGCCCTGCAAGCTGACATCAAGGGAACTGACTAGGAAGAAGTTTATTTTGCAGTCGATGCTGACTGTAAAGTTGGTGCATTTAATAAAATAATTCTCTCTCTCTTCGAAAAACATGCTTAGGGCAGTGCGTGTTCGACAACTCCCTGCACCGTGGCTCACTGAAGATATGATGGCCAGGAGGGATCATGCACGTGCTGTACCTCGACGTGACAATTCAGCCGAAGAGGTTGAGATGTACACCACTACCACAAACACATGTAATCGATTGGGTAGAAATGGTCGTCGAAAACACGTCCATTCCACTATTGAGCGCTGCCCTCCTTTAAAACACTGGAAATTCCTCAAATCGCTTGGTGTAGGTAAACAGATGTCGGGCGCGGTCCTGAACGACCTTAACAAACATTTTAGCTCCTCTCCTATCATGCTGAACCCTCTTGTAAAAAGTGAAACTATCCGAAGCCTTGCTTGCTCCCAAATATGGATTAGTCGGTTAATGTCAAATTCTGGAAATGCCAGATGGCGAAATTAATGCCACATTCTGTGTATGACAGATTCTGATTTCGCCAGATTCTACAAATACCAGATTCTAGTAAAGGCAGATTCTGTAAATGTCGTATTCTGGAAATGCCAGATTCTGGAAATGTCATATGCAAAATAAAAAAATCCATGGTGAGCGCTACCCGCACCCCTCGCGTGCCTGGTGTAGGAGTAATGTCTACGTTTAGGCAAAAAATGAACTATTCCTATTGAACAAATATTTAAAAAAAAATCATAAATGTGTTATTTGAGTGATACTGGTTCAGGATTTTGAATATAGCTAGGAGGTTTTTTATCACCGTGTATTTATGTTGTTTACTAGCTTTCTGGCCGTGGCTCCGCCCGCGTGGACTACAGGTTATATCGTGCCCAACTGTAGGATAAAATGTAGCCTAAGTCCTCTCCTAGGCTCTAATCTATCTCTGTACCAAATTTCATAAAAATCGTTTCAGTAGTTTAGGCGTGAAAGACGGACAGACAGACAGACAGACAGATAGACAGACGGACAGAGTTACTTTCGCATTTATAATATTAGTAAAGATAATAAAATAGTGTAAATGAACACGTGATGAAAAATTTTTATTTTGTCAAATAACGAAATTAAAAAACAAACAAATGTTATACATTGGTAAAAAAACAAAGATGAAGCATTAATTAGTCAAAAAAAACACATTCTAATAATTAGTTATTTCTTTTTCGTAGATCGGATTTTTTTTTCTTTATTTCTAAATATTATTTTTCTTATTAGATATAGAGAAAGACGATTTTTTCTTTCTTTGATTATTCATGCTATTCTTTGACCATCTCTCCTTTCTTTTCAATGGCCATCAATTTAATTTAACTGTGATTATTCAACTGTTATATAATATGAAAAATTATGTTTTCTTTCACAAATGTAGCTGTATGTATACAGCGACTGATCAAGAGTACTAACTACTAACCGCCTATTTTCATAGACTGTACCTTTCTATGAAAATTAAATAAAGTCTTTTTTCTCTAGAACGGGACACTGAGAAACTTAGATTTTTCGATGATTATACTCGAGAAATTATCTACGAAAGCAGATGTCCCCTACGTCATCCCGTTTTCGAGATCCAAGTGGCTCAGCTGTAGTGACGCGTCACTGCAGCTGGGCCCCAACGAATGTATTATATATTTTGAACGCGAGACCGGATAGTTTTCCTATTTTGGCGTTTGTCCCGAGAAATTCACGAGTAATCATCTACGTAGTCAGATCTCCGCTACATGGTTCCATCTTCGAGATACAGGTGTGGCTCAGCTGTAGTGACGTCACTGCTGCTGGGCCCTAAACAACCCCCGATAACTTTTAAACGCGGCCCCGAGAAATTTTGTTTTCTTTGCCAAGCGTATACGACAAATTTTGAGAAATTCTTGGCATAGTCAAACATTAAAATTTCGATTGTGGCCCAGCTGTGGTTATGGACTCATATTTGTTCAATAGGAATAGTTCATTTTTTGGCTAAACGTAGACATTACTCCTACACCAGGCACGCGAGGGGTGCGGGTAGCGCTCGGGGGGTGCACCCGAGTAGTGTCTACGTTTAGGGAAAAAAAATAGCTAGGTTTTTTTCACCCTGTACTTACAAAACTGCATACATATATTCACCATGGATTTTTATTTTGCATATGACATTTCAAGAATCTGGCATTTCCAGAATACGACATTTACAGAATCTGCCTTTACTAGAATCAGGTATTTGTAGAATCTGGCGAAATCAGAATCTGTCATACACAGAATGTGGCATTAATTGCGCCATCTGGCATTTCCAGAATTTGACATTAACCGACTAATCCATCATGGAATAACCTCAATTTTTAAAACAAAATCTAGATGGCAGCACATGTATAATAAAAATCAATTATATCTCGATTCCCGGTGATGATACGAAAAAATGACCCTCCTTTTTTATATCCTAAACATCCTCTATTTTATATCCTAAACATTTTTATTTTCCCACTTTTAGTGCAAATTATAATATACTACAACTAGAACGTTTTAGTATATTATAATTTGCACTAAAAATGGGAAAATAAAAACTTTTTATAAAAAAATAGAACCAACTTCAAAATAGCGAAAAATAAATTCAATATCATTTTATGTGCTTTGTAGTACCTACCTACTGATCTGTTTAACATCGGTGACAAGAAAATTAAGTTTGGTAGGCCGCCTTTGCACGGACTTCAAACAGATCAGTTTATTATTTTGTTCTTCAATGTTACCTTAAAATGTTACCTCGCTCTAATGAGATGTTGCGGGGCCGTGGGGGTGGATTGGCTTTTTACATCAGGGATGGCGTTTCCGCTAGAACGTTACAACATCCTGAATCTTCCGTAGAGCAATGCTGGCTTCGAGTTACAGTAAATGGTTTAAGACTGGTTGTAGGCACGGGTTACCGTCCTCAGTGGCTAAGTGTGAATGTATTCCTGGATGCCTTAACTGAAACACTGACTTCCTTGACCCATTTCGACAAAATTGTGCTTTTGGGAGACTTTAATATAAATCAGTTGGAGACTCACAGCAATAACTATCGTAAATTTAACGCCTTTATACAGTGTGCGGGGTTACGTCAGGTAGTAACCGAACCTACTCACTTCACAAATGGTTCCGAGTCGCTGATTTATGTTGTCTGTACAGATGCCTCAGTAAATAAAGTGTCTGTATGTGGTGTTGGAGGATTATTGGGCCATTCCATGGTACATGCAACATTTAACATAAAAAAAGAAAAATTTGTTCCCAGGTATGCACAGTGCAGAAATCTTAAGTCCATCAACATGGAAGTTTTTAATGAGGAACTATGTTTATTCGATTTTCAGGAAATCTTAAATCTTACTTCAGTTAATGACGCGGCAGAACTGCTAAAATCTTTAATTTTGGATATCTTTGATCGGCATGCACCCCTTAGAACTATCTACATTAAAGAAAAAAGTACACCATGGGTTACAGAAAACACCAAACTTTTGATTTACCACAAAAATAAAGCACTAGATAAATATCGCATGACACGTCTTGAATCTGATAAAGAGTATTACAAGAGCCTGAAAAAACAAGTAGAAATCAGTTTACATAGCGAGAAAAGAGCATTTTTTATCAGGATATGAACTTTTGCAAAGATTCCAAAAAACTATGGAAAAACCTTAAAACTTACATTCTTGACGACTCTTACCACAATGATAGACTTCCCCCTCATCTTAGTAACCCCGATATCATCAATGACTGATTTCTGACATTACCTTGCTCTGATTTCGTGGCAGATACAGAACTGGCATATTTTGATTACAACAAATTTGTTGACAAGATCTTCAGGTTGGATACGGTAGACGAGCTATCTTGGTCGAGCTATCTTGGTTATCTTGGTCTCAGGTTGCCCGAGCTATCTTGTCAATAAAATCGAATGCTCAGGGAATTGATTCTATAAGTTTAGACATGATTTTGTTGACATTACCGCACACGCTTCCTTACATAACCTCTTTAATAAATTTATCCATTTCCACTTCTACTTTCCCGGAGTTTTGGAAAACTGCGGCGGTTATGCCGATTCCAAAAGTTACGTAACCTACTACATTAAAGCATTTAAGACCAATTAGCTTACTACCATGCCTTTCTAAGGTTCTGGAACGTATTGTGTATATTCAGCTGTCAGCATATTTAGAAGACAACAATATACTACCACCCCATCAGTCCGGTTTTCGTAGGGGAGTCAGTACTTCTACCGCGCTTTTGGATGTTGTTGACTATGTGTTAACAGAACAGGACCGAGGTATGGCGACTATTCTGACGTTATTAGATTTCTCGCGAGCATTCGATTGTATCAGTATCCCTCTTTTACTTTCAAAACTATCCTATTATGGGTTCCACTACAGTGCTGTAGCGTGGTTTAAATTTACTTGACGTGTAGATCTCAAGTCGTGCAAGTTCAGCTGCCTAATGGCACTAAGACCACATCTACTACTAAACCTGTTACTAGTGGCGTACCGCAGGGTTCTATTCTTGGGCCAGTTCTGTTTATTTTGTATACGTCCGATATCATTAAAGAAATTAAATATTGTCATTATCATTTGTACGCTGATGATGTTCAAATCTATGTGCACGTAAAACCAACTGCAATGATCCCCTCTGTAGATAATCTTAACTCCGATCTTAATCGTATAGCCCTTTGGGCGACTCGAAACGCGTTACTGCTTAATCCTCTTAAGTCCAAGTTCATGGTGTTGGGCTCAAAAAAACAGGTGTCTTCCATCTTGTCGCAGAATCCGAATGTAACTATAAATGGGACTCCGGTGGAACATGTAGTGATTGCAAGGAACCTTGGTATCCTCATGGATTCCAAACTCCGTTTCGAAGATCATATAGTTAATGTGGCCAAAAAGTGCATGTTTCGTATTAAAGTGCTATACAAAATACGTCACTTATTATCTGAGGAAGTCCGTTTGCTGCTCTGTCTCTGATTCTATCTAGGTTAAATTATGGAGATATCTTGTTGGGACCCTGCCTTCTTTCTATATCGAAGCGACTTATACAGCGGGTTCAGAATGCTTGTGTGAGATTCTATTATAAGATCCCGCCTAGATCTCACATCACGCCTAAATTAAACAAGGAGGGCCTACTGAACATGGAGTCAAGGCGGCAACTTCTTTTTGCTAGTTTGGTCCATGAAATTGTCAAATGCAAGCGTCCGACGTATTTGTACGATAAGTTGTCTTGGGCTCGCTACCAATTTAACTCGAGGAGAGTAAACTCCATAATCTTGATTACACCTTTCCACAAAACCAGATCATTTGAGGGAAGCTTCCGCTACCAAACTACCAAATTCTGGAACAACCTCCCACCACCTCTAAAACGACCTATTTCAAAGCATACTTTTAAATTCAAGCTTAAATATCAATATTTGGAGAAGCAGAGGTTGCTATGATGGCAGTAGCATTAATTACATAATTACATAATACACACATTAAGACAGGCTTATTATTATTACTATTACATATATACCACATAAACATAAATATGTATATACATAAATATACAAGTTATATATACTTATATTCATTTTTTTATTACTTAAATTTTAAAAAAAAATGAAACCAAAATTATTCTTTTTATTGAGACTATTAGAATTGCACCCTTGTCGGTACTACAAGTATTATTATTAAGTCAGTGTTTTTTTTTTGTTTTTTTTCTGTGTCGCACTATTTAGATCTGGGACGACCCAGGGAGCAGCAGAATACCAGCGTTTGTGCTATTTATTTAGCGCAGACACTATGCTGAGCTGCACCCTATGACACTACGCTGTACCCAACGTCACCTTTAGTTATAAGAACCTGCCTATTTTCTAGTAAACAGTGTAGTGAAATAAATGTATTTTCTTTCTTTCTTTTTTTAACCGACTTCAAAAAAAGAGGAGGTTTTTTATTCGAAACAGTTTACTCCAGAGGTGGTCCCACTGTCATCATGTCAGGATCGAATGATGGAATCTCAGGGAAATCGAGAGAAACCCTCGAATTTAATAGGCACTTTCATTGTTTCTCACGTACTTTCTATTATTTAAACTCAAAATAGAAAAATAAATAAACATTAAAAATAAAAATTAAAATGACTTCTAAAAGCTAAAAATAAAGACGTTGCATTTAATGCGCTACATACCTACTGATTAATTTGAAGTCCGTGCCAAGACAAATGAGTTTGATAGGCTATATGTCTTCAAACAGATAAGTAGGTATGTAGGACATTAAATGCTAGTCTTTCTTTTTCGCTTTTTGAAGTCGGTTTATTTTATTATATTTAATTTTATTTTTATTTTCAAGAATATAAGTATCTTTTCAGCATCTTTCAAATAAACTCCGTTAAAGATTATGGGCGTGACATGAGTGTATGGATGAATTACCTTGACAGGTAGTTTATTAAAATAAAAACCTTAAGATATAATATCATAACATTTTGTATATCAATTATATCTCTAATTGATTTTTGTTTTACATGTGCTGCCATCTAGATTTTGTTTTAAAAATTGAGGTTATTCAAAATACCGCGAGTATTTTATTCTTCAAGATTTCGCAAATGAGATGAGATTTTCGCAAATTTGAAAATAAGTTTATTCGGTTTTGAAAATTGATATAATTTTGCGGGATAAAAAAAAAGTCAGTTATTTACCACATGTATTTACAAGTTTAACTTACAAACATAGCGTGGAGTAATACAATATCTGAGTACAATATGCGGGTTAGGCCATAACTCCATGTTGCTTTATACTTGTATAAAAAACACAAAGGGCCCTAGCAGACGGCGTATTTTAAACGCGCCGACGACGCGCGTATACGCGTTTCAAACGCGATTGGAACGCTACCTTGTAACCTCAGCACACGGGACGATTGTGAAACGCGCGTTTACAGCGCGTAAACGCGCAGATACAGCGATACAAATGCCCTCCTCCGACCCTTTGTACACGCTTCAAAGGAGTTTCGAACGCGCGTTTAAATCTATGAATACGCAAAAATTTGCGGAAAACGCGTTCCTGAAACTCGCGTCCTCGGCGCGTTTAAAATACCCCGTGTGCTAGGGGTAAGTAAATGTAACGGTAAAAAAAATGGCAACGACTATACAATATGTTGAAGAAGATACAATAATATTGATTTTATCCTACTAATATTATAAATGTGAAAGTTTGTGAGGATGTACGGATGTTTTTACTCTGGCGGGAAACTAGTAATAAATACATACATAGGAGAACGGAGTACAGAGTATACTCCTGCCTGAGGTGAGGTGGTCTGGGCTTTTTAAAAAAATCAACTAAAACAAAAAAACACTTATGTACAGTAGACAGCACATCAGGTTACCACAAACTGTCAAACCGCAATGGATAGTAAACTCTAATGCTTCGACATAAAATTGAAAATCAATTTAAAAAATTGACGGTTTTGGATAGCATGATATCCTGTTGACCCTGTACAATATTTAGGTATCGTTTTAGTTTGTAGTTATTTGCTGATAGGCATTGTTGGGATGGAAATCGGTCGACTCTTACGTCTTCAACGTAGACCGTTTAAGTTTCTTAATTTTAATAGGTTTTGACAGAATACAAGCGCGGCAGAATACTAGCCTAGTCTAGCAGCAGCACAATTCTGAGTCAGCGCCAGTTAAGTTCGTTCTATTTCTGTTTCAAATCATTATAAACACTTGCTACTCAAACAAACAGAAATCCATTACGCTTTTGTCACATAGTTAATAGTAATCCGCTTCGAGATGATGATCCATACTTGCCGCTGCAGTGGGCGTTAGTCAAAGCTCATGCTCATGTCTGCGACGTTGGTGACGTCACCGTGCGGGGAGCGGCGCGGGGAGGGGGGTCGGACGCCGCCCGACAGTAACACCGGCGGGAACGGGAACTGAGGGATCTCCTCCTCTGGGGATGTTTAATGTTCACTTCAGTTTTCTCATTCAACAACACATCTACTAGAAATACAATCATTCTTCAAAGGTACAATTCAATCCGATATATTTTATTCGCTCTCCAAACATTTAATACAAAAAGTTATGTGAAAGAGGGTACAAAAGGTGGCTCCATTGCTAAGAAGCAATGGCATTTGCATTGGAGATTGGGATTTGTTTTTACGATTAATTTTTAAAAAATCGTGATGATCGGTCGTTTCAATTAAGGAGTTCGAGTTAAAATCGTTAGAGAAACTTTAGAGGGTGGTTCTCCCTATAAAACTGAACAACATTCTCCAAGAAACCTAAATAAACTTCTGAGAAAATATTCCGACTTTTTTTTCTACGAATATAGTGGGCAAAACATTTTTTTCTACGAATTTAGTGGGCGCAATGTTTGTACGCTACTCAACACTTAATTATTGGTCAATATTTTTGTTTCAATTCTAAGAACTTTCCAACACAAGAATTTAAATTGCTTTCGGGAAAATAGATATTAAGTTCGATAGTGAAAATAAACACTTAAAATTAATTTTCAATTGAAGAACTACAAAAACTAACCAGCCAAAGCAGCATCCAACCTATCGACTATAGCATTAAGCAGAGTAGCCGAGACCACATCATCAGGGTCCTTAGCGAGGGCCGCGTGTAATGCGTCTGCGGCCTCGGTCTCCCGGCCCAGCAGCGCCAGGCAGAGCCCCATGGCGGTGTACGTCTGCGGGCGCGCGGGGCGGAGCGCTAGGGCTCGCTCGTGCCACTGCAGCGCCTCCGCCGGCCGCTTCAGCTGCCGGTACGCGTGCCCTAACGCGTCCATCGTCGCTGCCCATCTCACACTTGTCTGGAAAATAACACGGGAAAATTAAAAAAGACGTAATATTACATTTTTTCTAGTTAAATTATACAACAATACTACACTTTATTGTACAGGGACAACGGCACATCATGCTATCCAAAACTGTCAAATTTCTTCATTCGATTTTCAATTTTATCTCGAAGTATTAGAGTTTACTATCCATTGGGGAAATTTAACAGTTTGTGGTAACCTGATGTGCTGTTGACTGTACAATTGAAAAATAATATACAAGGCTTACAAATAACATTAACATAAAGGTACACTAAGTTCAGGTAGCCTTTGGATATGAAATAAATAAAACCGGCCAAGTGCGAGGCGGACACTATAAAAACCATTACCTCTATAAAAGCGACAAAAAATCACGTTTGTTGTATGGGAGCCCTTTTAAATATTTAATTTATTCAACTTTTTAGTATTTTTTGTTATAGCAGCAGCCGAAATACATCATCTGTGAAAATTTCAACTGTCTAACTATCACGGTTCATGAGATACAGCCTCGGACAGACTTACCTATAAAAAGAGCAAAAAAATCACGTTATTTGTATGGGAGCCCCCTTAAATATTTATTTTATTCTGGTTTTTAGTATTTGTTGTTATAGGACCAATGGAAATAAATCATCTGTGAAAATTTCAACTGTCTACCTATCACGGTTCATGAGATACACCCTCGGGCAGACTTTCTATAAAAACGAGCAAAAAAAATCACTTTTTTGTATGGGAGCCCCCTCAAATATTTATTATATTATGGTTTTTTCATATTTGTTGTTATAGGGCTAATAGAAATACATCATCTGCGAAAATTTCAACTGTCTACCTATCACGGTTCATCAGATACAGCCTGGTGACAGACGGACGGACGGACGGACAGCGGAGCCTAAGTAATAGTGTTCCGTTTTTTCCCTTTCGCCCCTACTCTCCCCTAACATTATAATTTGCCCAGATAAATTAAAAAACGAAACTGTAAGGGCCGCCTGCATGAAATTAAGATAAGTTAGGTTAGGTTGCATTAATATTATGAAAAAGTCCGTCAATGTGAAAAAAATGGGGCAGGGGCAGAAATAAGCTCCACTTGGCACAAAATTTTTCTATAAATAGTTTCCTAGTTTGTGCAATAAAGAGTACTTATTATATAGTTATGGTGGAGGCGCAGGCCAGGGCCCGCAGTAGTAGTGCGGCGGCGGCGGCGGGCCGGCCTGTAGTTGTATGTATGTATATGTATGTATGTGTGTGTATATGTACATGTATAGTTACCGTGGTGGCGCAGGCCAGGGCCCGCAGTAGTAGTGCGGCGGCGGCGGCGGGCCGGCCTGTAGTTGTATGTATGTATATGTATGTATGTGTGTGTATATGTACATGTATAGTTACCGTGGTGGCGCAGGCCAGGGCCCGCAGTAGTAGTGCGGCGGCGGCGGCGGGCCGGCCTGTAGTTGTATGTATGTATATGTATGTATGTGTGTGTATATGTACATGTATAGTTACCGTGGTGGCGCAGGCCAGGGCCCGCAGTAGTAGTGCGGCGGCGGCGGCGGGCCGGCCTGTAGTTGTATGTATGTATATGTATGTATGTGTGTGTATATGTACATGTATAGTTACCGTGGTGGCGCAGGCCAGGGCCCGCAGTAGTAGTGCGGCGGCGGCGGCGGGCCGGCCTGTAGTTGTATGTATGTATATGTATGTATGTGTGTGTATATGTACATGTATAGTTACCGTGGTGGCGCAGGCCAGGGCCCGCAGTAGTAGTGCGGCGGCGGCGGCGGGCCGGCCTGTAGTTGTATGTATGTATATGTATGTATGTGTGTGTATATGTACATGTATAGTTACCGTGGTGGCGCAGGCCAGGGCCCGCAGTAGTAGTGCGGCGGCGGCGGCGGGCCGGCCTGTAGTTGTATGTATGTATATGTATGTATGTGTGTGTATATGTACATGTATAGTTACCGTGGTGGCGCAGGCCAGGGCCCGCAGTAGTAGTGCGGCGGCGGCGGCGGGCCGGCCTGTAGTTGTATGTATGTATATGTATGTATGTGTGTGTATATGTACATGTATAGTTACCGTGGTGGCGCAGGCCAGGGCCCGCAGTAGTAGTGCGGCGGCGGCGGCGGGCCGGCCTGTAGTTGTATGTATGTATATGTATGTATGTGTGTGTATATGTACATGTATAGTTACCGTGGTGGCGCAGGCCAGGGCCCGCAGTAGTAGCGCGGCGGCGGCGGCGGGCCGGCCTGTAGTTGTATGTATGTATATGTATGTATGTGTGTGTATATGTACATGTATAGTTACCGTGGTGGCGCAGGCCAGGGCCCGCAGTAGTAGTGCGGCGGCGGCGGCGGGCCGGCCTGTAGTTGTATGTATGTATATGTATGTATGTGTGTGTATATGTACATGTATAGTTACCGTGGTGGCGCAGGCCAGGGCCCGCAGTAGTAGTGCGGCGGCGGCGGCGGGCCGGCCTGTAGTTGTATGTATGTATATGTATGTATGTGTGTGTATATGTACATGTATAGTTACCGTGGTGGCGCAGGCCAGGGCCCGCAGTAGTAGTGCGGCGGCGGCGGCGGGCCGGCCTGTAGTTGTATGTATGTATATGTATGTATGTGTGTGTATATGTACATGTATAGTTACCGTGGTGGCGCAGGCCAGGGCCCGCAGTAGTAGTGCGGCGGCGGCGGCGGGCCGGCCTGTAGTTGTATGTATGTATATGTATGTATGTGTGTGTATATGTACATGTATAGTTACCGTGGTGGCGCAGGCCAGGGCCCGCAGTAGTAGCGCGGCGGCGGCGGCGGGCCGGCCTGTAGTTGTATGTATGTATATGTATGTATGTGTGTGTATATGTACATGTATAGTTACCGTGGTGGCGCAGGCCAGGGCCCGCAGTAGTAGTGCGGCGGCGGCGGCGGGCCGGCCTGTAGTTGTATGTATGTATATGTATGTATGTGTGTGTATATGTACATGTATAGTTACCGTGGTGGCGCAGGCCAGGGCCCGCAGTAGTAGTGCGGCGGCGGCGGCGGGCCGGCCTGTAGTTGTATGTATGTATATGTATGTATGTGTGTGTATATGTACATGTATAGTTACCGTGGTGGCGCAGGCCAGGGCCCGCAGTAGTAGTGCGGCGGCGGCGGCGGGCCGGCCTGTAGTTGTATGTATGTATATGTATGTATGTGTGTGTATATGTACATGTATAGTTACCGTGGTGGCGCAGGCCAGGGCCCGCAGTAGTAGTGCGGCGGCGGCGGCGGGCCGGCCTGTAGTTGTATGTATGTATATGTATGTATGTGTGTGTATATGTACATGTATAGTTACCGTGGTGGCGCAGGCCAGGGCCCGCAGTAGTAGCGCGGCGGCGGCGGCGGGCCGGCCTGTAGTTGTATGTATGTATATGTATGTATGTGTGTGTATATGTACATGTATAGTTACCGTGGTGGCGCAGGCCAGGGCCCGCAGTAGTAGTGCGGCGGCGGCGGCGGGCCGGCCTGTAGTTGTATGTATGTATATGTATGTATGTGTGTGTATATGTACATGTATAGTT